>JALIGW010000001.1:235683433-236103433 GCA_023053685.1 Diadophis punctatus similis | reverse complement strand
TTTTAACAACAGAATAATCAGAGAAGCCATTGAGATAGAGAAACGCCCACAAAGCATGAATAAATGAGATGACACCTCCCGCCTACCAGCCATTTGGAAACCCGCACTTGTTGACAAACGAGTCCCTAACACTAAGAATGACACTAGACCCACACTCACGAAAACCACACAGGATGTCACCACCACACACCCATGCAAAAAGCAAACCCAAACCCACACCAATGAGGCACGGCCACAAACCAGAAGCCAGACCATAGCTGCATCTTTAGCCACTCTAAACCCCTCCATTCCATACATGAAGCAAACTGACACCCCAGCCAATCATAGCACAGCCAACCCCCCATCCAATCAGAGCACAGCCAAGCCCCCAACAAATCAGAACACACCTCCACCCAATCAGAACACAGCCAAGCTCCCACCCTATCAGTTCAAACCCCCAGTGGCAGTTAAAAGGAAGAAACAGCTGCAATCTCACATTGCTCCTAGAAGCAGCAAGCTGAAGACTCCAGCCTGATGATGACGAATGGGACTTCGTCGAAACGTTGCAAAGATACTTCCAATTTCACGCGGGAGAAAACCCGAATAACCAAAGACCTACATATATATATATATATATATATATATATATATATATATATATATATATATATATATATATATGTATGTATGTATGTATGTATGTATGTATGTATGTATGTATGTATGTATATATGTATGTATGTATGTATGTATGTATGTATATATGTATATATATATATTCTTTTGTAGATTTCTATGCTGCATCCAGGGATGATGGCTAACGTATTTTATTGAAGTTGGGAGAAATATCTTTTACTGGGAATTCCCCTTAAATTTTCTCTCAAGGGATTCAGTCTCTTTGGAAGCAAATATGGGGGCACGGAGAACAGCAGGGAGCAGAGACACAAAGCAGTGTAATAATGTGATATTTGATCATGTCACTCATGAAGTTTCAAATACACTTGATCAAAGAACTTGTGATAAACCATTGCACTGTTCCACACAAAAGTGTTCAAAGGATGGAGAATAATTTTTGGAAACAAATTATTTCCTCTTTAAAAAAAATAGTAATTGTCCTTTAAATAAATGCCCTCTACTCAAAAAACGTTCTTCAAGTATTCTATCTGAATTGAATGATAATCTTTGTGTGTTTGTGCACACGTGTGTGTACTGTTTCTGATCTTGGTTTTGATGTCTTTGTGATGTCTCTCTCTCTCTCTCTCTCTCTCTCTCTCTCTCTCTCTCTCTCTCTCTCTCTCTCTCTCTCTCTCTCTCTCTCTCTCTCTCTCTCTCTCTCTGTGTGTGTGTGTGTGTGTGTGTGTGTAACAAGCTTTGTATTCCCCAACTTTACCGTACTTTTGGCAGGGTGTGCTGGTATAAATTAGCTGCTCAATCCCACCTTTGAGGTGACAGCGCTTGGGAGATTGTCAAGTGTTGCTGGCATGCTGCTCTTGTAAGGCTGCGTGATCTTGTGTAGTTGAAAGGTGTCACATAATTGTAAAATTCCATTTCTTTTCAATTAGTAGCTGATTACATTTGATGAGCTGCAACATTGTTTTCTCCATGCAGATTGCGAGTCAGCACAGTCAATGAGCTGTGAAATCCTCTCACATGTTGAAACAATAGACAATGATTAAAGAACAGCTAATCTGATCATTATAAACAAACCCTGTTGATCATTAGAAACTAACAGAATCAAACAGAATAGAAGCACTTATTGGTGAGCTGAGGGCGATTGATGATTACAGGTATACAATAAAAGCTGGCAATGGTCATTAGGACAGATGCTATCAAAATACTAATGGTGGAGTAAAAACTATGGTTCAGACTACCATAGCCGTTCACTGCTGATTCATCTGTTCTTTGGTGACAAAGAGTGCTCTTTTTGTTCAGAATTCGTTTGAACAATAACCTATTTCAAGAGCCTTTCCAGAAAAAAAATCCAGCAAATACCTGACACCTAAAATTAATGAATTTTTTAAAAAATAGAAACCAGGCTGAATATTTCAGCTGATTGCTGCTATAGAAGAGAAGAATTTGCTTAAATGAAAGTGTTTCTGCAAGTTGTTTTAGGAATAATTTCAGATGCACTCGTGAAAACATGAACTGAAGGCAATAGTTTTGTTTTCTTTATTTTCTTTTTTCAATTGACAAGACCAGAATTTAGCCAAAAAATGTTTTTGGGTATTTATTAGCCCTAAAGAATTAGAATGTCAGTATTAGATCTCAGGTTTACTGTTAATATATTCACTGCAATATAACTTCTATAAAGTCTTTTTTCCAAAAATGGAGATGTCAGAATTCAGTAGTGTGGTTGCATCCAGAAGAATGGTTAAGGATAGAAAATTGGTGATTGAAAGTAAACTTTCCTGTTGGGAAAGGAAGAGAATCTTACTTCTGATCTTACAATAACCTATTGTATGCTTTATTGCTTTTTATCAGTGTATCTTCTAATGTGTCAAGCTCTGGAGAAATCAGAAGATTCAGAGTGTTCAAATGAGTATAAAGATTTATTGCAAATTAAGCTGTCTACAAGAATCTGAACTACTAAGGTCAAGGGAAATTTGTGGCAGTTAAGAATAGAAAGGAATTCAAGGTGGCTGGACTTAGATCTGTTGTGGGCATGCAGAGACTCATGACTGATAACGCATTTGACGCCTCCCTCAGGCTCAACTTGGCCATCTCTTACATCTGCCTCTTCTATTTTTAGATACTTGAACTGAAATTCCATGGTTTAACTTTAATTGTAACTGAATTATTTTCTCAAGCACAGACTGCCCCCCCCAATTGCATCTTCTTCCCTGGCTAGAAAGGTAAAAGTCTATCTTTCTCTATCCCACTGCAAGGCCTGGCTGAATAGGACTCAGGTGGGATAGAGGGTCACCTAATTAACATTGGAGGAAGATGTAGAAACAGTTGCAACAGCTGAGTATAAGACTGAATACACTGAACCAGTTCAATGAACAGTAAATGCAACGAATAGATTTTATTTATTTATTATTTATTAATGCGATTTATATACCGCCTCATAGTGCAAGCACTCTCTAAGCGGTTTACACCATTAAGCAATGTATATATTTACATTGCCCCCAACAATCTGGGTCCTCATTTTACCTACCTCAGAAGGATGGAAGGCTGAGCCCTTGAGATTTGAACAGCTGAACTCAAATAATCACAGTCAGCTAAAGTAGCCTGCAGTACTGCTCTCTAACCGCTGTGCCACCTCGGCTCTCTAAGATTTTCTTAGTTAAAACAAATCCATTGTGCAGTTTTCTACTCACTTTGGCAATTTTTGCCTATATTTTTGGAGGGTTAGAGTTTGGAACCTAAACATTTTTATGATGATTTTCTATTTATATTAAAGCAAATTGCCAACTAACCAAGAAAGTGCTTTCAAATCCATAGTCTTTCTGTGAACTTTACAAAACAGACATTTTCAATACAGACGTTTCAGATGATATTTTTTTTTTATTTATACATGAATTATCTTCTACTCATATCAGTTAAGAATTGTCATTAATCAGCCTATCAGCAAAGGCTATTAAAAAAACATTGACATACTGTAGTTAAAGGCTGCATCACAACATTAGAATGTGCTGTTGCTTACATTTTTAAGGGGAGGACCTAAATTCCCAGTTTTCCTAACTTTCATGCTTGTGTCTTGCTGGATCTATTCTTGTGGAAACTTAAAGGCAGCTTTCTGGAATAAGACCCTTTGGAAAGCCGTCACTGCTCATGCTAGATTTTTGCTAACACTGTATTTCCAGTGAATATGTTGATTAATTGATTATATGAGATCATTCCATGCCAAGTTGTTAGAAGAGGATCAAAGCAAACAACCCAAAATGAATCAAACAAAACATTGAAAGAAACCAAAGAAATGTCAGTGTCACCCTCATGGATTGTCTATTAGATTGTTCATTCTTCCAGACTGTTATTTGCTAAAATACAGTTGCATGGCAATGCAAATAAAAGGCATCTTGTGAAAAAAAAAATGACACTGATACTTTTGAGGCATGATCACTCATAAATCATATACTTCTTAAAAGAAAAAGTAAAAAGAATAGTAACTCCTCACTGTCCAAATGAGTTATGTTGTTGCTATGGTTATTCTCTATTTTTAAATTAAGACATTTTTAAAATGACCTAGTTTTCCAATTAACCAGCCAAGTAAGAGGGATAGACGAGATGTGGTTTCATGGCTCAGATCATATTGAATCACTGTCTTGAGAGCATTAAAAAAGAGGAAATAAAAATCTGCAAAAAAATTTAAGCTACTTCTAAACATCAGAAATGACAATAGTGGAAAACACCCCATAATAATTGAAATATCTCACAGGGACAAAGCCAAAGACAGTCCTAAAGTATAAAAAGTTGAACATTTGTGTCAGAGATAGATGGAACGATGGTAAGTTTGCTGTTATTTAAGGCATAATGTCCAAATAAAAAGGACAATGTGCTAAAAATGCATCTGAATGCTAAGCCAACTGGTTTGCCTACCAAAACTGTGTTCTTCTCCATAGAACAGCTATGTAGTCAGATATAAATGTAGTTAACAATCTTAAACTATGGATTGTTGAGTAAGTTTCAATAACATGGATAAACAGATATACAGGCACTTTAGTGATCTGGAACAATGATCACTCACATGACTCAAAGCAAACATATGCAATAATGGCATATTCTGTATGTTGTAACTTTGGAATATTCAATTTAATAACGGTTTCAGACATTCTTTACAAAAATCTGAGAAGGTGTTATACACTAAAGCCAAGAGGGTCGTATAAAAACAGAGGTGGCAAAGAAATAAATGCAGGGAACATTGCTTTAATTTTCTTCGTCAGTCATGATGAGCTATTTCCTAAATGTAAATATAGAAGCTGTTCTTACTCAATACTGCCTTCATATCTTCTACTTACCTGAAACTCTATGGGATCCATCTGGCATGAGGAATGTTCTTTTCATATGAAGATATGGTCTACTTTTGGATCAACTGATTACTGTAAGATAAGGAAGCTAAATCTTTCCCAGTGACTTAAGTCTCGTTCCTTTCTTTCTTTCTTTCTGACAGTGAGAGCGATCAACCCGTGGAACAGCTTGCCTGCGGAGGTTGTGAGAGCTCCAACACTTGAGACTTTCAAAAGGAGATTGGACTGCCATTTATCCAAAATGGTGTAGGGACTCCTGCTTGAGCGGGGGGGGGGAGGTTGGACTAGATGACCTACAAGGTCCCTTCCAACTCTAATAATAATCTAAATAATTTAAATCTAATCTATAGGGTCCCCTGCTTCTGACATCTCAGAAGTACTTGAAGATCAGGCTCTTCACTCAAGCCTTTGACTAAGATGAGTGTAACCCTTTTGAAGGAGTATGCATTTGTTGATTCCCGGTTACTACATTGCTTTTATGGTTTTAGAGATTTTATGGGGTGGTTGTTGTTTGATGTTCTTTTGGTGAACTTCTTGGAATCATTGGGAGTCAGGTAGTACAGATAGTCCTTGACTCACAACCATTCATTTAGCGACCATTCAATATTACAACGGCACTGAAAATGAATTATGACAATTTTCCACATGACTATTGCCGCATCCCCATGGTCACATGATCAACAACTGCAGGGATTCACTTAAGAACGGTAGCAAGAAAGGTCGTAAAATGGGGCAAAACCCATGTAACAACTGTCCTCCTAGCAACAGAAATGTTGGGTTCAATTGTGGTCATAAGTCCAGAACTACCTATATATAAATTTAATTAATAAATATTTTTTTTAAAAAAAATGCTTGCAGTACAGTACTGTTCTCTAAACTTCATCTACCTTTAATGGTAATAGTTTTTTTTTCCTATTACCATTGGTCTCAATGCTCAGATGGGGAAGAGGAGTCTCTTTTTCCAAACTGGCAGACTTCAATGTTTGCATATGGAGACTATTTCTTTACACCCTTTCTCTCCTGTTCTTATTTTAACAATATCTGATTGCATATTAAACAAATGGCCTACTTGTTCATGCCCAGAAATTTCAGTAGCTGAGAACCATACCTAAGCTTATCTGTTCTATCAAGATAGATCTTTCTGAAAGTACCTTCTTTTTTCTGTCTTTCTTTCAGCAAGATTTTTAGTGCTTAGTATGTCTCCAGACTTTGAGATTTATTGGTTTCAAGCAAATGCCAGGTACACAGACATTTCTTTGGTTTGTAGATTCTGGGGGAGAAGGCAGTTGCAAATAGTTTAAGGAAGTAAACAGGGCCTTTTTCCTGCACAAAGAGCTTCATTAAGGCAAATTGCAACCACCTACCAAGGCCTACATTTTATTCCTTTAAAAAAAAACCAAGGGAAAGTAAACAGTTCTCCGTTTTGTTACCCATTCCTCCTAAATCACCACTGTTCTCCTGCTTTCTCTCCACCCCTACCCCACCTTCCACCTCTTCCCCCACTCACCACCATAGTAATGGCTCTGGTCAAAACAGGGCCAATGTTTTTCCTCAGAAAAAGGTAATAAGTGACTGAATGGCAGAAAGGAAAACAAACTGCTTTTTTTAACTGCTTCGTATTGTTAATACAGCTCTTCTAAAAAGAGTTAAGGGGTAACATTTTATATGATATTTATTTATGCCAAATCTTTTCTCCTTGAGTTCCAGGAGGTTAACAAGGAAATATCACTTCATTGTATTTCCACCAAATCTTGTGGGTGAGGTTGGGCTGAGAGAGAGTGACGAGCCCCAAAATATTACTTGCTGTGAGTGAGTTTGAACATGAGCCTTGGACCAACCCTCAACTTCTGCTCCATACTGTACTAGTTCTATAATGCAACTTTTATAGCCCAATCTGATTTTATGGCAGAAGCACGAATCTGATCTTTTTTAAAAAAGATTAATATTGCTTCCATTTCCCTCAGTTGATTCTCTTGTCCTAACCCTAGATTCTTAATCCTAGATTCTCTCAAGCAAGTCTTGCTTTCAGAAGTTTTTTCAGAAAATATAATCTCCCTCAGGTGGAATTATGAAGTTTGGAATTTTCATTTCATAAGTATTGAATTGCATTTTGCCTGTATAATTCAAACTGATTCAGGAAAACAAAGTTAAGTCACAATTTGGGAAGAAGTAGCTTATGCTGGACTCAAACCGGTGCAAACCAGAGGTGGTATTCAGCCGGTTTGCACCAGTTCGGGCGAACCGGTAGTGAAAATTTAGAGCAGTTCGGAGAACCGGCAAATTCCACCACTGGCTGGCCCTGCCCTCACCCACCTGCTTGCCCGCTCACCCTGTCCGCCTGCTTGCTGCTCTACCCCGCCCGCCTGCTTACCCTGCCCACCCGCTTACCACTTGCCCCTGCCCGCCTGCCCAATTGCCCTACCTGCCCGCTCACTGCTCACCCTGCCCACCTGCCCACCCTGCCCAGTCACTTCTCTCTGGGCCAGCCAGCTTGCCTGCCTTCCCATGCGGTGCCCACAGTCCAACTGAGCAGCCCTGATCGGCCTGGGTAAGCCTGCAAGTCGCAGCCTAGCTAGCTGCCTCCCACCGTCCCACGTGGTGCCACCAGCTTGCCTGCCTTCATTGCAGCCTACCACGCGCCTCACCCGTTCTGCTCACCACGGCTGCCTGTGAAGGTAAGACGCTCGGTCAAAGGGCCGCCTTGGGGTGGACACAGTGAGGTTTGGCTGCCTTTAGGGCCTGGCTCTCACCAATCACCATCCTTCTGCCTGCATGCTGCCTGTTCTCCCTTTACCTCGGGTCAGGGGATGCACCAGTCCCCAACTCTGGCCTTCCTGGGGATGACTCCTGCATGCCGCTCGCTCTCCCTTCACCTCAGGTCAGGAGACGCACCAATTCCTGGCTCTGGCCTTCCCGGGGCCTCCTCCTGCATGCCGCCTGCTCGCCCTTCACCACGCGTCGTCCTGTTTCTCCTCCTTCAGAGGCCCCGGCCCTTACTCAATCTCCCCGCTTCCTCCCCCATGACTGCCTCTTTCTTTGTCCAGTGACCTTACCTTCCTCCTGTGGCTGGTGGCAGAGAGGAATGCAAGCCAGAGCTGAACCCTTGCTGCTCAGCTCCCCACCAGCCTACATCTTGCCCCCCTTGTCGCGAGATGCCACCACCTCTTTTTTTGGTGCAAGAAGCCTCAAGCTGCCACTCTTTGCCAGCATGAGCAGCCTCCAGCTGCTGCTGCCGGCTCAGTTCCGGCTGGGAAAGAGCGGTGGCTGGAGGCTGCTCGCACCGGCAAAGAGGTGGCAGCTTCAGATGTTTTTGGATGTTTACCGGGATCAAAAACAGCCCCAAAATGGCTGAAAAACAGCCTGAAAAACGGCAGATAGAAACGCCCCATTTTCCGCCTCCATTTGGCTGGCTGCGCTGCGCTGGATTGCAATGGGGAGGTGGGGGGGGGAAGGAAAAAAACCCATTCGGTCCATATCGTACATACTCACCAGCATGATGGAGAATCTTTCTTCCAGCCTTTCCTTCCCACAGAAAATTTTAACCCATGCATGTGGGGTGCTGGGGGAATTGGTGCCTGGAGTGAGAGGGGAGCACGGGCTGACTGGGCAGGGAAGGCCAGTACTTCCAGTGCCCATGAGGAACCCAGGCTTGGAGTAGTTTTGGAGCTTGTTAAGGAGGACCGCTCCTCCGCCCCAGCCATGCGTTTTCAAGCCTGGGCTATTGCATATTGCATGCTTTTCACTCCAAGTAGCCCAGGCTTGAAAATGCATGGCTGGTGTGGAGGAGCGGTCCTCCTTAACAAGCTCCAAAACTGATCCAAGCCTGGGTTCCTCATGGGCACTGGAAGTATCTGCCTTCCCCGCCCAGTCAGCCCACACTCGCCTCTCACTCCAGGCACTGATTCCCTCAGCGCCTCACATGCGCAACCCCCCAAAATTTTCCACAGGGAGGAAAGGCACACTGAGGCCACCAGTGGGCTTGTTAAGGCATGCTAATTGCAATATGCTGCCGCTAAGCTCCCTGGCTTCCTTGCACGAGCGTGGAAGAAAATTGGATGCTGCAGCCAGAGCCGGGCTTGGAGCAGCACAGCAGCAAGTCTGGGCACTCAATCTGCTCCTCAAGCTCCCAATGCCCGAACCAGCGAGCTGGAAGAGAGATTCTTCATTGTGCTGGTGAGTATGTATGATACAGACTGAGTGAGCTTTTTTTCTTTTTTCCCCCACCTCCCCATCGTGATCCAGCGTGGCACAGACAGCCGAACGGAGGCGGAAAATGGGGCGTTTCCATCGGCCCTTCTCTTTTTTCCTCTAGCCTCCTTTTGCCAGCATGTGCCAGGCAGGCTCGGCAGGCAGTCACGCTCTTTAGATGGGCTTTTATTTTGTCAGCCCAAGAGGGTGAGGGGCAAAAGGCTCGGAATGGTACCTAGAAATCGCCCTGTCTCTGCAGCATCGACCCGCCTGCGCCGCCACATCTTGCCATGAGTGATGTCGAGTTGGCCATGCCCACTCAGTCACATGACCACCAAGCCACACCCACCAAGCCACACCCACAGAACCAGTAGTAAAAAAAATTGAATCCCACCACTGGTGGGACTATGTGGAGGTTGCGATTCTGGGACAGAAACCAAGATATTTGAAGCTTCTCTCTATTTTCCTGAATAAATATTTATCTTCAAGCCCACACAGTAATTTGCTTGCAGTTTTAAATGCTATTGACTGTGATGGGTGGATGCAACTATTTTTTTTCTTCATTTGATTGTGCCCTTGTGTTACTCCCATAACAAATGGTTGAGTCAGTTTATTTAAATCTAATTGTGGTTGCTATGCCCAATGTACTCTAATCTATTTTTGGTTAAATTGACTGTTATTTTGGTTCCATTTGTTTGAGATACTGTATATAAAAACATTCTTTTTTGCAAAAAGAATGGGTTACATCTGAATAGGTGGAAAGGTTGTTAAGATAATCAAGATGCAACAACAACCATAAGCTCCTTTGGGTACACTTTAGATGTAAATGGAAATTTACCACCACCCCTACCCAGAATTTCAAACCTCTAGTTTTTGCAGATGACTAGAGTCAAGTGTGGGTCTGGAGACAATGGTACGTGTTTATGCATGTGAAAATATTATTTCTAATGGTATAGAGAGCTTGTGGAGATGTTTGTGATATTGTGGTATTGTGCAAAGTGAGTTAGAGTTGTTTTGATAAAGACATTTGTGACCTGGAAGCAATATGATTTTTCAGAAGCCAACTGAAGCCCTTCAAAACATTCTAAGCAAACCAAAAGATTCAGCAACCTCAGAAGTCATCTGCAACATACAGTGTAACAGGGGCGGGTTCCTCTTACTTTCTCCTGCCGGTGCGCATCGCGATGTTGTGCACATGCGTGAGTGCTACGCACGCACACACGTGCGTCTTCTCGCGTGATTTTGGCTCTCTGTGCATGCGCAGAAGGACAATTTTACTTCCGTGCATACGTAGAGAGCCAAAAACCGTGAAAATTTTCAAAAAAAGATGGCGGCGTGCATGGACTGGCAAAGAAAGCACCGGAGCCGTCGTGCCAACATTGCACAATTGGCGGGCCTCTACCAGAACGGCGCACTGGACCGCACCAGTAGGAACCCACCACTGCAATGTAACAACCGCTGTGCAGGAGAAACAGGCAGAAGATTGGCAGAATGCATCCATGGACACCAAGTGGCAGTCAGAAGACATGACAAACATTCTTTAATTTCACAACATATAGACAGATTTAAGTTTCAGTTGGGAAAATATGACCAGGCCAAATCCAAAAATGCTAGGGAATTTCTAGAAGCCTGGCACTCTGACAAATCAGCCATCAATAGACCAACAGACATTAACAAACATCTAAGAGACAATCAACCAGCCCAAAAGAGAACAAAAAGACTTCAGCACCTCTCCACCAGCAATCAGCAACCAGAACAGCATAGATTAACTCCAATGTTAACTTCAGACCAACAATTAAATAAACAATACCCCAATCAAGAAACTGCAAAGAGCCATCAGTAAACAGCCCAACCAAAAAATCTCTAAGACCTCCCCTACCCACATAGACAGGCAAGACACCAGAATATAAACTGACAGCAAACAGCACTTCTTACTAGCATGGATGATGTTACCTAGGTCAGGGCTCTCCAACCTTTGCTGGCTGAGGAATTCTGGGAGTTGAAGTCCACAAGTCTTATAGTTGCCAAGGTTGGAGACCCCTGACCTAGGGTACTTAGGGTAATGAAACATATGCAAGAAAACAAGCAAGCTCAGAGACCACCAAGGACCCCCGTAATATGATTCTCATTGTTGAAGTGAAGAGACAATACAGTTCATCTCAATGAAGCAATCTTCATTGCCTTGAACCCCAACAGGCCAGGATGATGTGGAGAAGTTAGCTTTTTTTTCTCATTTGTTGACTGAAGTGTTTCTAACTCTGGGGCTTTGAGAGCATGCCACAAAAATTCCCACAGGATTTGTTAGCACTGCCCAGCACTGTCACCAATGTGGCGGGAGAAGCTTATCTCAGCAAGGTATCCGCTCAGTGGGGAGAAGGCTGGTAGACCTTAGAAAACAACACAACTTAAAGCCATGGAGTTTTGCTCTGCTCCATTCTTAGAAAAAAAAAGACAGCCTTGAGAGTCTCAAGGGATGCTAGATAAACCTTGATCGAAGCAAAACAACCCTCTGAAGATTTGCAGTCTGAGGTTCTCCTGCATTTGTATGGGTTAATTTCCAATTATTCTGCTTTATATTAGAATACATTAAAAGGTAACATGATATACTACCTCTGAGAAATTCTAATGAAATATTGAGTTGCATAATGAAGCGCTGATAAGGTTGAATGGCATAATTACAGGTATGTTTGGGTATATGTGCATGCTGGTAGGAGGGCATAGCTAAAAAAGCTCTTAGATAAGGGTGGTTTATTGCAGTAAAAGAAAACAGAGATCTAAAAGGATGTTTGTATATTTTCGTATTTTAATTCTAAGTTGTGATTTATTGGCAATATACCTATTTTTGTGCTCTTTGATAAGCAATATGGTAGAAATAATTCTTTGGTACTTGTGCTCTATTTTGTACTAATGGGATGGTAATGGGTCACACATGAGTGATTCTACAGAATAAAGAACAAGATAAGATAACTCACTCTTTTTAATAAAGTGAACTTATTTCCAAAGGGTTGTGCAGATTGTTTATTAATCAGAGTTATGCATCTGGGGATAGCAAAGTTTCTTCTCTGTTTCAAACAGATCTAATTCAAGTTCTTAGAAGTCGAGTTAAACAAAGATTTCTGAGCAAGCAGTCTACAAGATAGATTGTTTTAGTTTTTCCCAATTATAAGACACAAATTAACAGAAATTCACAGAGGAACAAAATATATTCCACAAAATAATTATTTTTCTGGAGCTATGCTACTTGAATTGCCTTTAAAAGGCAGAAACACGGTGAACGTTCATCCATGAATAGCGTATTTATACAAAGTGAGAAATAAGACTTTGAATTTTGCTCTGAAAAATAGTGTTTTGGATCTCCTAAGAAGAGAATGAGATGAACACTCGGTCAGTACAATTGTCATTCCTGCCACATATTTCCTGGTGTAGTACCTAAGAGCAGAGCTACCCCAAACTGAACTAAAAGTTGTGGGCAGGACCAAGGGAAACACTAAATATCATACAATTTAAGTTTAATTAAGAATAGATTCTGGCAATTGAATATGGCCGGTGTAATACCTATCGCTGAATGGTTTCCTTCTCTGCTCACGTTAAAAATGAAAACTTAGTAAACTTTTTGGAAAGGATTTGTGGAGTACAACAGCACATATCCCAGGAAGTTGCTACTGTCTGCTATTTCTTTCGATAGACCCAATTCCAAATAATAATTAAATGTTACATTTCCCAATATCTTTTAAAAATTGTTATTATCAAACTTAAATCCTGATAGGTCTCTTTCTATTCTGGGAGCAATACAAATGAATACAGGTAGTCCTCAACTTACAATCACAATTGAGCCCGAAAGTTCTGTTGCTAAACGAGACAGTTGTTACGTGAGTTTTGATGCATGTTACGACCTTTCTTGCCACAGTCGTTAAGTGAAGTGCAACAGTTGTTAAGTTAGTAACACGGTTGTTAAGTGAATCTGGCTATGCTGTTGACTTTGCTTGTCAGAAGGTCAAAAAAGGTGATCACATGACCCTGCAACTGTCATAAATATGAGCAGGGGTGGGTTCCATTTACCTTCGCCACCAGTTCGCATCGCAATGTTTTGCGTGCATGCACTCACTCCGCTCAGGCGCGTGCATCCCCTCGTGCAATTTGGGTTCCGTGCATGCTCAGAAGCAGGAATGAGCCCAAATCACAGCTAAGGAGCTGATCAGCTGTGCTTCAGGTGAAGAAATAAAGGTCAGAATTCACCCGTGGGCGGGAGGGCCCTTTTTCAAGCCACGGAAGGGGGAAAATGCGCACAAAATAAAAAAAAGATGGCGGCGCGAATGGACCTGCACCGACAGTGACATCACCAGTGGGTTGCTACCAGTTCAGGCGATCCGGTCTGAACCGGGAGGAACCCACCTCTGAATATGAGTCAGTTGCCAAGCATCTGAATTTTGATCACGTGACCATGGAAATACTGCAATGGTTGTGCAAGTGAAAAATGGTCATAAGTCACTTTTTTCAATGCTGTTATAGCCTTGAACAGTCACAAAATGAACTGTTGTAAGTCAAGGACTACCTGTATAATGTCTTTTCTTTTCCCAACTGGTCCGGAATGCAATATAATGAATGAATATGAGTGCACCTATGTAAATCTAGTTAATACTACTACATCATACTGGCTCCCAATATGCTTCCAGATATAATTCAAAGTGTATATATTTTTTTAAAAACCTGAGCACATTTTTAGGCATTTATTTTTCCCTACTTTTTTTTTAAATGTAAAATGACTCAGTTGCATAGTAAATGCTACAAATTTTGTATCTTCCCATGTACATAGAAATCCAAAGGCCAAAGCAGCTGCTTTGTTAAATATATGCTTGCATTGGTTGCTGTTTGCCAGGGGGAGAAGTTAGTATGGGCGAAGTGTGAAAAATGTATGGAGGAAAAGTATGAGAGATACATATGGAGAGCTGTGCATAAAAAAGGCATATACACACTTTAAATGTATCACAGGTTATTGTTGGCTTCATGGGGAAAACTTATGAGTGGTGTACAAGAAAAAGGCAACATCATAGAGACATAGAAAAAGAAGTTTTTCTTTTAGAGCCGAGGTGGCAAGCGGTTAGAGGCAGGTACTGCAGGCTACTTTAGCTGACTGTGATCCGCATGTCAGCGGTTCAAATCTCACCGGCTCAAGGTTGACTCAGCCTTCCATCCTTCCGAGGTAGGTAAAATGAGGACCCAGATTGTTGGGGGCAATGTAAATATACATTGCTTACTGGTGTAAACCGCTTAGAGAGTGCTTGCACTGTGAGGCGGTATATAAATCTCACAAAATAAATAAATAAATAAGTTTGTATTATGATTACATACAAAATAAAATGTGCCCTAAATCAAGATGGATAAGAAGCTATTGTCCCTTTAAGGGAAGTTAAGGGAAGTGTTCCTCTAAACCAGGGCTGTTAAACTCCCGGCCTGCAGGTTGGATGTCTCACGCGCTGACCACACCCACGCCCAGTTTAGCGAAAAGGAAAATAGTCCCGATAAATCACATGATGCCGCAGGAGTGAATTTAACACTCCTGCTCTAAACAAATATAAAGTAGCCATTTCTCTTTGGGAAGAGCATAATCGGTTAATTTTTTTCATTATACTTATTTAAGCTGTTCTAACATCTGTCTAAAATGAAAAGAAATGCCATGCATTTGATCTATCAATAAAAGATATTTTTGTTAAGTTATAGTTCATTTTGATATTGTTTTCTTCATGCCACATATAATCTCCGATGATAAAACAGATCATGATCAGCTCTCTTGCAAAATGACCCAGATTACTGAAATATCTCACAAATTTAATAAAATAAAATAAAATACAATTAAGATTACATTCTGGGTCAGGGTAGAAATAAAAGTAGGATGAATGAAGTCAAGTAAAGCTTTCATATTTGTTTCACTGGGGAATGTAGTCCAAGTAAGATACATTATGTAATGTGTATTTTAAATGACAAAATCCACAATTTAGTTTAAGTCTGTGTTAAAAGCCAAGAAATGTCAGATGTATCTCATTTTATTCCAAGTGCGGTATTACCAACTTGGAGAAAATATAACAGCAAAAGTTGTTAGTCTTAGTTTTTGACTAATATTCTGAGAATGGAAGAGAAAAGACATTCCCACAGCGAGATAGATAAGATGGATCATTTGTGTCTGGAAGATATAGCTAGGAAACTATTATTACCGATTAACCATTTCATATGGAATGTTTAAGCAATTGTTACTTGTGTAAGACCCAAATTCATAAAAATTATATAAGAAAATGAAACTTCACTGATAAACTTGGAGAGAACTGAAGACTTAATTAAAGCAAATCACATTGTAGCACAAGAATGCTATTGTTAAAATTATTCAAGGAGCAATTAACTCATGGAAGAGATCAGTTAATGTCAGGGTTATTACTGCATATTCATCCTTTGAGCTTGTGTATGTATCCCTGCATCATTTGACTTGTTTATTTCATTAGACCACTAATAAGCAACTGGAGCTCCATCATCCCTAGCAGCCCAACAGCACCTGGTGGAGCAAAATGTCCCCATTTACGCTTTATTTAAGGGGCAATTGTAGATTGACTGAAATGATATATTGAACTCAATGGGATTTGTGTGTGTGTGTGTATGTGTATGACACATTTTTACTGATAATGAAAAATGAAGGGAGACTAGTATAGATCTATTTCAAGCTATTTAGCTCTCATCAGCTAGCCATACCCTTACTGGGATTTGAACCTGGGCAGCCTGCCTGTAAGGCAGTGCCTTTACACACACACACACACACACACACACACACACACACACACACACACACACACGTAAATCATGCAATTGCCTCTGAAAGTAGATTATGACATAAGAATGGACCCTGTCTTCTGTCTTCTTCCCTTTATCTTCTAGAAAAATTCTATGGAGAAATTGCAAAGGATCTTTAATATTACCTTTTGACATTAACACAACATTAGAACTATTCCCCATTTTACTATTGATATGTTCTACCACCCATAGATTGTCTCTTTCAACCCATTATGCCATTGGGAAGGCAATGAGTGAACTAGTAATTTATTATCCTGTTGAGTAATTTAAATCTGATTTTGCACTATATCTCAAATTCAAATCTTACTCCAGCTTTCCATTTTGAAAACTCTATAATATCTTGTGAAATGCAATCCCAGAGACCTGCAGGAGAAAAATCCATGCCAAAATGTATACCATAGTCATTTTCCACCCCAATACTCAGGAACAATGGTCACATACAATGATTTTCACAGAGAATAAACTCCATAAAGGTTTCAGAGCTGTAATTCTAAGTGGATTCTGTACTGCAGACTGAAATCTTCTTTTACTAGTGACATTGCATAGTCAATTACCAACATCAGAAGTAATTTTAGCTGACATATCGTAGTATTTAATGCAGAGATCCCTTGCTGTAAGAATTATTGCTCCCGGTTGGAATGTTTTTTTCCTCAAAATTCACCAAGATAATATTAGTTTTCATTTCACTTTCAGTCTCTCGAGTCTAATCATAAGAACTGAGCAGTATGTCATGTACAAAACATTGACTAGACGGTGAAGTTGTGACATAAAATGACAACAGGAAGCATATGCATACTTAGTTAGGAAAAACTGGATATTTTCCAATACAATGCCACAATAAATAAATTCTTTTAGCTGACTCCATTATAATCACACATTTTTTTAAAAAAAATATTTCCATGTACTGGCATTAGTTGAACAAAATCAGAACTATCTTCTGGAGTTTTTTTATAGCTTATGGGGAAGTAACTGGTTTATTAATGGAGTCTGAGTATGCACACAGCAGCTCCTTCTCACTCTGCAGAAACCATGGGCTGGCTCCAGAATTGCACATAGCAGAACACTCAAGTCTAGACAACCCTATAAATGTCAGTAGCAGGAGGCGTTTACTACCAGTTCCCACTTCCCCTTTGACTATGGGACTCCAAAGATATTGCAAAAACTAGCCCAAGTTGCTTTGTGCACTTCTGTCTGGAGTGGGATAACATTTGGATCTGGCTGCCTTCCACAAAATAAAAGAGTCCTTCCATTTATGGATTTTCAACTCTGGATGATGAATATGTGAAAGGGAGGCACACTTGCGTCTTCTTTCTTCATCCTCATTCGATTATAGATTATTTTTTTTGCAAAAAGTTTTTTATTTTTCTCCACCTTGAAAATACATACTTAAAAACACATATACCATAAGTAACCATATATATATATAATATCCCTTACATAGAACGATTATAGATTTTCTGGATACAAACAGCGGAAAGAAATTGAGTCCATATAAGTTATTTAATTACAATCTAAGACAGCGGTTCCCAACATGGGGGTCGGGACCCCTTTGGGGGTCGAACGACCATTTCCCAGGGGTCGCCCCAGCATCCTCAGCTCCCCCCCCCACTGCCACAAGCCTGGCCATATCGTGCCCCACAACCCGCGCCCCCACCACGCACCACCAGGCTGCTGCCATTTGGGTTATTTTACTGTCTGCGCATCCGCAGCACGCTTTGCGCATGCGCAGAGGGTAAAATAACCCAAATGGCGGCGGCGGGGTGGGTCACGGTGGGGGCGCAGGAGCGGGGCGTGGGTCACGGCATTAGGAAGGTTGGGAACCACTGATCTAAGACATCTTGAGAAACCGTAGGTTTTGACTGCATGAAGAAAGTGTCTGCAAATAAAATAAACCTGTGGAAATGGGACTGGGGCAAATAATAATATAGTAATAAAATCAAATTAAATTAATAGCAAACAATTAATTTGTCCTCGTGTAATCTTAAAAGCAATAGGAGCTCCTAATTTGAGTCCCTAGCCTGTTCTTCTACTCCCGAGCACTTTGACTGTAGGCACATATTGATTCCAAGGGGACATTTTCACAGTTTTGGGAATCATCATACTGAGCCCTAGAGCCTATTTCATGGATATTCTCCCTTTCAATTTGATTCAGTTGCTTTACTTATTTAAGAGGGTTCTAAAAATAAAAACAAGTTGAGATTTTTCTACACTAGTACCTGTAATAGAATAAGTGATATGAAAGCAAGCCAGAAATAACTCTTAAAATAGTATAGTAGAAAAAGAATCAGAAGTCAGCTTTTGCATGTTTATTTCTTTAGTCTATTCCATTTCCTATTAGAAGCCATCTCATGTATCACTTCCTCTGATTTCAGTGGAATCCAATCATGTCAACAGTCATTCTCAGCTTGTGTTATTCCTTATGAATGTCCTTGCACCTCCTGAAGTATAGCTTAAATTGCAAATATCTTTCCTTAATGTTACTAGCTACCCCCTTCCCCCACACACATATATTAAGATAAGCCCGTGATGGCGAACCTATGGCACGTGTGCCATAGCTGGCATGCAGAGCCCTTTCTGCGGGCATGCGAGCTGTCACCCAGCTCAGCTCCACCATGCATGTGTGCCCATGTGCCTCCTGCCAGCCAGCTGATTTTCGGGATGGGAGGGCAGGGCGCATGCGGGAGATATGCACGCATGCGTGGGGGGTGGGGGTCACGCATGCATGCACAGGGAGCGGGGATTGCGCACGCATGTGAAGGGACAGGGGGAGCACAGGGGGTGGCATCCCCCATGGCCCATTTTTGGTCACAGGAGGCTGCAGGTGTTTCAAGTAGTTTTAATCAAAATGCAGTTAAAACGCTATACAAGCCATTGAGAATATAAATACATATATACAACAGGAACAGGAAGTGCCTCACAGGAGCAAATAGAAGTAAATCCTAGAGAGGCAGGAAATGCAGGAAACAATTTTTGGTCCCAGGAGGCTGCAAGGAGGCCTACCTAGCCCAAAATGGGTGGGGGGGTCATGCACGCATGCGCGGGGGTTGGGTGAGTATGGGGGGGTAAGCTGAGGACTACCTGCATTTGCTGGTGTCACCTCCACGAGTCACAAAATTCATATCACATAAAGCAATCAATGGCACAACATCTTGGCCAAGGAAATGTCGAAGACTGATCCTGCCAAAGAAAGAACCAAGTCTTCAGGGCATTTCTAAAGACCAGCAGAGTTGGAATCATCTGGATCTTGAGAGCAATGCTGTTCTACAGGGCAGGACAGATAAGTTAAACCATCTGGGGGAGTTCTCTTTAACATGAAGTACAGTACTCACATACTTCCTAGGACAGGAGTGTCAAACTCAAGGCCCGGGGGCCAGATCCAGCCTGTAGAATGCTTAGATCTGGCCCACGGGCCGCCCTGGAAACAGCAAAGAACCGGCCCGCAGTGCCTCTGCCAGTGAAAACGGAGCTTGGGAGGGCCGTGCATGGCCCATCCAAGCTCCATTTTCAGCTGCGATGATCTCCTGCAGCCCTCTGCCAGTAAAAATGTGCCGCCCTCCCAAGCTCCGTTTCCACTGGCAGAGTGCTCGGGCCACCACAGATGCCCCCGACATGAGTGACATCGAGCTGGCCATACCCACCCTGGCCATGCCCACCTTGGTCATGCCCCCCAGCCCCCTCCAGAGGTCAAACACAACCCTCAATGAAATCATTGTGGCCCTCAATGAAATCATTGTGGCCCTCAATGAAATCATTGTGGCCCTCAATGAAATAGAGTTTGACACCCCTGTCCTATTACCACTCACTTTCTTCATCTTCAACATTAGCTGGAGAATGGGCTAGCATAATGAGATCAATTGCATCTCTTCACTGGACAGGTTTCTGCCTAGTGCATGTCTTGTCTTAGTACGGTAGCATTCACCACACTTGCAGCTCAGATTGTGACTGGGTGTTACAAGAAGTGGTGTCAGTTTGCACACAGGAGGCAGGGTGACAATGGCACACTCGCTAGCTATTGATGAATACCATTTCACACTCTCAGGCTAAAGGATGCTCTGATAATGGAAAAGTTTCTGCACTGAAGCTATTTGGGCATGTGAAAGTAGGTAATAATTAGAATAAACAAAGCAGATTTTTCCCTTCTCTAATTCACATTCTAGTACATTTCTAGTACGTCTTTGTTTTGAGTAATGTTTATTATCCTATGAGCAAAATATATTTTGTTAGTCCTCTTTTCCAGTAGAAGACATTTATCGATGCAATGGAGAAGGGCTGTTTTTCTTCCTTCTGTTCTCTACTGCTCTGTGCTTCTCCTAGTAATAAACTTTCTGGAGAAGGGTAAGAATTACAATGGAAAGGAGAAGTTGCCTTCCTCTCTGTCCACAATTTATTTATTTAATAGATTTGTATGCCGCCCAACTCCCAGAGGGACTCTGGGCGGCTCCCAGCATATTAAATACAAAATCTAAAAAAACAGTTTAAAAAATTTAAGAACAAGATTAAAATAATGTAAACAATTAAAACATTTGAAAGCATTTTTTTTTAAAAGCCACAATTTAAAAACCCAATGGGGCCAAGAATAATAGGTGTTATATTAAAATCATTGGCCCCAGGCCTGTCGACAATGGGACTTCTATTGGCAAAAGGGGACCAACTTGAGTACTATCCAGTATAATAATTTGAGCATAAATAAATTTAGCAAATTCATTTGATTTATATTTTCCTCTTCTTCCAGTAATGCCCAGGGCTCCACAAAGAAGTCTATTTTTCCCTCAACTATCCTTAGGGGTAGGTTGGACTGAGAAGTAAGTAGTTGGCCCCAAATCAGCCAGTGAGTTTCCAAGACTGAGGGTCGCCTTGTTTTCAATGTTTCCTACTAAAAACAATTTAATGCATAAGGATTATAAAAGTCACAGAAAATCTATTTTAAAAATATTGAATCTGGAATATAAGTGCTACCTTCAATTCTCATTGATAATTGAATCTGATTGAATTTAGAGTAAGGTGCTATCATAGGGCCAAACATTCTTAGTCCCAATCGATCTCACTCACTCACTCTGTCTTTGTTTGTTTGTTTGTTCGTTTATTTATAGAATTTAAATGGCTGCCCATCTTAAACACATAACTCTGTTAATGTCTCTTAACAATTCACACAAAATATAGACTAAAATGTCAAAATGCAAATACATACTTGTTATGTATTCAGACTAACTGTTTACTCCAAGGTCCGTTTTTCTGAGCGGGAAAATGAAGATCGCTGATTGGTTGAACCAGCTGAACAGCCTGTATAAAAGGCAGGGCTGTCAGCCTGGTTCCTTTGCTGGATCTCACTGTTATTCAATAAAGAGCTGTTAGTTACACTACTGTCTCCAGCCTCTTCAGTACCAGGACTTAACAACACTAAGTAAAAAATAATCATAATGCAATAGATTGGCACCAAAACAAACCACAACACAGGTACTCCTACACTGGGGACTCAAACCTGGACAGGGGACAAAATGGACACATCCTGCAGTTTTCCCACGCAATAGAACTGATTTGACAGTGTAATAGCACTTTACTTATATACCGCTTCATAGTGCTTTCCAGCCCTCTCTAAGCGGTTTACAGAGTTCAGCATATTGCCCCCAACAATCTGGGTCCTCATTTTACCCACCTCGGAAGGATGGAAGGCTGAGTCAACCTTGAGCCTAGTGAGATTCGAACAGCTGGACTGCTGAACTAGCAATCAGCTGAAGGTCGCAATGCTGCTTTTAACCACTGCGCTATCTCAGCTCCTGTCTTCTTTTGTCAGTGTCTTCTTTTCGGCAGTCTATTCTACAATTTTGCAATTGCCAGGTGGATTCTATCCAAGTACCCGTCAGAATCAATCATACAAAATCAAACAGATGCTGTGACTTACAGAGACTTGAGCGTGTATGTGTGCACATGTGCATGCACACACGTGAGAATGAGAGGGGGGGAGAGGGAGAGAAAGGGAGAGAGAACATAGACCTGTACCTTCAGAATTAGAAATAGAGATACAGATATCACTCCAAAGTGTACTCTTTTCGGAAAGTTCAAAAGTTTTGGTAATTCTAGTCATTCTGTCCAGGTCTCATGAGAATATACTCAATCTCTTGTTTTAATAGTGTGCTAAACACATCCAGCATTCTGCATAGGTTTTCAGGAAAGATGATGACTTCAATACTGGGCAAGTGGGAAAATGATAAAATTTGGATAAAACGATGTCTGCATATTTCAATCAGAATGGAGCTCTGACAACTACAGGAGGGGAAAAGTGGCCAAGAAAGGAATTACTTGAAAAGAAGCCATTTTTCACTTCCATATAGTCCCTATATTACAGGCTTGGAGTTAAATAAGGTTGACATTCCAGGTATATTCACAGTATTTTGAAATTTAACTTCATCAAAATTAATAGGAGTTACTTAAGGAGAAAATATGCTTAGGATGAGAGAGGAAATCAGAAATACGATTTGTCTCTTTGCTTTGAAATACTGTATGTATATGATGCTTCCATGCGAAGTATTTCCAGAAGCCAAACATTACAATATATTCCATATTCTATAAAATCCAATAAGGTAGATATAATAATAAAGGATGTAAAAATAAAATAAGGCACACGTTATTTTTGGTTCATCTAACATGTTTGGACCAACCCCGCCACATTCCTCCCCTCCTAGCCCAGAAATGCAATTTGCCAAATGTGCCTCCACCCATTTTCCCCCTAGGCCTTCTACTTCACAAAATGGCTTCTGGAATGATTGCAGGGGCCGCAAACCCCAGTCCAAAGTTTCACCATGTCTAATTTCAGCCACATTCACTCCACTCCTGCAAAAATGTTTTTCCTCTCATTTCCACCATCTGTAAATCAGTGACAAAATTGGAAGATAGACATTACCATTCAGACTTAATTTTAAGTTTTCCCCTGAAGAACATTATATGAAAAATGTATTGGGAATTTTTAAGACCTGTCATGCCTCCACTGGCTCCTGCCTTCTACATCTGTGTTCCAGGTTTAATTAAATAATACAGTTGTGGGTTGAGAAATTTGCCACAGGGGTGTGATTCCTGTTAGAAGTGGAATATCTTGACCAGCAACATTTTCTCACTTACAGCAGACTTACGGAAGCTTTTCCTGCAACTTCTTATGACTCCTTGGCATTGCATTAACCACCGACACACTATCAGGTTACTTTATAATGATGTATCTTCAAAATATCACCAGTACAGAAACTAAACAAGATGAAATATATTTCACATTAACCTGCTTAAAGCCATAAAAATACTTCTAAATTTATTTCTTCTGAACTCGTATTTTCCTCTCCATTTTAACTCTAATATCAGGCTATATTTGGAGAAAAATAACTGTAAGAGCATCTTTAATAATATGTATGTTTGATTAAATTGAACATGGTCTCTATCCAGAGTAAAAGATCAAGTAATAAATTAAAAGCATTATGTCCTTGCTAATGAAATCAGTTGTTTTTACAGTCTCTTTGGTCATCTCTCTGTGTATCAGCTGTCAAAAATTCCTAATGCAATCCATTTATTTCAATAAGTTGCAAGTTTACATCCATTTTATCAATATTATAGATTTCAGTTGTCAGGCTACATTAATTTCAATGTCAGTCCCATCCACCATGTTCCTCAGCTTTGAATGGAATAACTCAATGTACCAATAAATAAACATTATTCTTATTCTAGCATGAGTGACTATGCAAGGAGTTAGTGTCAGTTTTCAATTTCTTTCATCTTAGAAGGACATTTTCTTCCTTTCAATATCCCCCAGGTCCTTTCAATGTCCCACATGTATGACTTTAAATACACTGCATGCTGAGTTTTTAAAAAAATCTCAGGTTTTAATGTCTCTTATTGCATCTCAAAATCTTATTCTAGGGATTGTTACTTTTCAGCAAAATGCAATAAATAGCTAAATATTTGGCCTCAAACCTCTTAAAACTAAGATTATCAGCTACTTAACAACATCAGAAACCATAAACATGTTACATCAAGCTTGGAAAACAATACAGAGATACATCCAGACAGGTAACACTCTGTAGAAAATTAATGAAGCTAACTTTGATGAGAAAATGTAAGAACAGCTTATTTATTTAACAAATTTGTATAGTCATCCACATACAAACCAAGTCTCTGGGCAGCATATAACAATCAAACAACAACAAAATATATAAAAAATATAAAATCCAGATTAAAATATAAATATTATGAAAACAAATATAGAAATCCTAAGCAAAGGAAGGATAAGAATGGGTACCTAACAACGGAGTCATTTAAGTATATCTCTGATTCCTTGGGAGCCACAGGCCTGGTTAAATGCTAGGTCTTAGGGAAATTTCAGGATGTCAAAAAGGATAGAACTAATCGAATTTGGGGGGAAGTATAACATAAGGTTATGTAAGAATCAAGGATAGAATCAAGATCACGTGAAGTGTTAATATCACTTTATAATGCCTTGGTAAGGCCACACTTGGAATACTGCATCCAGTTTTGGTCACCACTATGTAAAAAATATGTTGAGACTCTAGGAAGAGTGCAGAGAAGAGCAACAAAGATGATTAGGGGACTGGAGGATAAAAGATATAAAGAACGGTTGCTGGAACTGGATAAGTCTAGTCTTATGAAAAGAAGGACCAGGGGTAACATGATAGCACTGTTCCGATATCTCAGCGGTTGCCACAAAGAAGAAAGAGTCAAACTATTCTCCAAAGCACCTGAGGGTAGAACAAGAAGCCATGGCTGGAAACTAAACAAGGAGAGAAGCAACTTAGAACTAAGGAGAAATTTCCTGACAGCTAGAACAATTAATTAGTGGAACAGCTTGCCTCCAGAAGTTGTGAATGCTCCAACACTGGAAGTTTTTAAGAAGATATTAGATAACCATTTGTCTGAAGTGGGGTAGGGTTAGGGTTAGGGTTGAACTAGAAGACCTCCAAGGTCCCTTCCAACTCTGTTATTCTATTCTATTCTAAAGTGGAGCAGGAACATCTCCAGAATCCACCAAATGTTGGTCCCTAGATTATGGTATCTATAGCATGTCCTCTCTGCCAGATCTAATTGAGCAGGCTCATGTAATTGGGGAGAGTTTGAATTACCCAATAGCCCAATTCATGCCATGAGGGCTTTAAAGGTTAAAACCAGGTCCTTGAATTGATTCTGGAAGCAAACTGGCAGTTCATAGAGCAGAGATATAACATGCGTTCTTCTAGGAGAGCACATAACTCCTTTAGTTGCTGCATTCTGCATCAGCTGAAATTTCTAGAAACCCTTCAATGACAGCCCTATATAGAGCTCATTGCAGCAGTCCAATATGAGTGACTATAAGCAGAGCCTGCCAATCCAGGAACAGGCACAACTGACAGGAGTCAGGAGTCTATGGGGACCTCTTGATTGAGCACAAAGTCTGTCTGGAGTAGTGCAGCACCATCCAGCACCAAGGATGGCAAAGTCCTGGAGCCAATGGGCCTATAATCCAAAGCCACACATTATTGAGGAGAGGAGAGGAGCGGAGAGAGGAGAGGAGAGGAGAGGGCACCAAACCAGGGGTGAAATGCTACCGGTTCGGCCCGGTTCAGGTGTACCAGTAGCGGCGGCGGCCGGTGGTTCGGAGAACTGGAAGCAGCAGCAGCGCGAGGCTCCGCCCATCCACCCGGACGTCGCCATTTTTTACCTGCTGCGCATGCACAAAGCATTCTGCGCATGCGCAGAGGGTAAAAAAGCATGTGTGTGAGAGGAGCGTGGGTGAAAAAGCATGTGCGTGTGAGAGAGCAGAGTGAGCATGCGCACGCGAAACATGCACTTCCGAACTGGTAGGAAAGGTAAGTAGATTTCACCACTGCACTAAACTCTGTGGCACCCTACATAGTAGTGGGCAAGGGTAGGACTTACTCATCAATCATCGCCAATTGCAATTAACCCCAAAGGAAGGAGGCAAGCCAGCACAACACCATGCTGTCCAGCTCCAATTCCCTGAGTAGATGATATTGAAAGCCACGATGGATGCACTATCCAAAATGGGATGGGAAAGGGTGAAGAAAGACACCAATACTTTATATGCAATATGTTCATGGAGACAAACTGACATTTCTTAAACATTTTAAGAGCTTAAATGCCAAATTAATGTAATTGAAAATTTTAAACACTGAATAAAACATATGACTGGTAAAATTTAAGCATCAGATTATATAAAGCATGGACTTTATTCTGTCAAAATGTACCAGGTTTTTTTCTGAGAATAAACAATGTCCTTTGGTGTTTTTTTAATGACTCATTTTTTTTCTCTTAAGCATCTTTATTCAATGTAATGTTTACTTGGTACCAGGGGCGGGTTCCTAATTTTTTTACTACCACTCTGTGGGTGTGGCTTATTTTGTGGGTGTGGCTTGCCGACCATGTGACCGGGTGGGCGTGGCTTCTCAGACTGCTGAAGGGAGGGAAACTGAGATAGGTCCTGCCGCCCATTCCCCCTCCCCATAGCAGCTCGAGAAGCCTCAAACGTGCAAAAATGCCTAGGATCGTCACCGTGCGTTCGTGGCTTCTCGGACTGCTGAAGGGAGGGGAATGGAAATAGCTCCTGCTGCCCATTCTTTCAGCGTCTCACACACTCCCTCAGCCATTCTCCCCTGCTTGGACTCACTGTGGGGTAGGAAGGCAGCGCATGCGCAGTACCAGAAGCTCGGCTTCTGGGCATGCGCAGAAGAAATTTCTTTTAAAAATTAAAAAAAAACAATTTTTTTAATGGCAGCGCCCAGGCACCGGCAACCGACCGCACCGGTACTGTGACATCACCAGTGGGCCGCTACCGGTGCTATAGAGTGGACCGCACCTATAGGAACCCACCACTGCTTGGTACTTGAGGAAAAGTTAGCTAGATAAACTGATGCTTGGCAATTGGAAATGCATTCTGTTTCGGTATCACCATTGACAAACATTTCTATATATGAGGTATAGAAGAAAGAAGAGCCAAGTCAGATTCCTAGAAGAAATAATAAAACATGCATATACACATATGCTCTACACATGTAGCCTTTATTGACCCTTAAGTCAATTTAACTACTGCTGGGTAGAGAAATTCTCCAGCCCCATTAAAAGCCAAATTTTCTTCATTTTGATGAAAGAGAATTTATATGAGAAATTTTTTTCAAGGAGATTGAGAATTCAGATAAATCTGATCACAGATTTAATAGCAATATACTGTAATAAAGCCATGTATATTTCATGGTATATAGGTAGTCCTTGACTTACAACAGTTTGTTTAGTGACTGTTCGAAGTTACAATGGCACTGAAAAAAGTGACACAACCATTTTTCACACATATGACCATTGTAGCATCCCCATGGCCACAAGATTTACATTCGGATGCTTGGCAACCGACTCACATTTATGACGGTTGCAGCTTCCTGGGCTCATATGATCCCCTTTTGCGACCTTCTGACAAGCAAAGTCAACGGGGAAGCCAGATTCACTTAACAATCATGTTACTAACTTAACAGCTGCAGTAATTCACTTAACAAATGTGGCAAGAAAAGTTATAAAACGGGGGGAAATTCACTTAACAAACGTCTCACTTAACAACATAAATTTTGGGCTTGATTGTGGTCATAAGTTGAGGACTACCTGTAGTCCTTTCCAAGTCTTCCGCACTCTCCCTGGCTTCTTACATCTTATTTAAACTTCAAGGGGAAAATATCCTCTGAAGAATTTTGGAGAAACTGCCCACTTTGCCCACAAATGTGGGGGAGAATTTCAAGGAATCATTTGTGAACTACATTTAAATGTGGTTATGAAAAGAAAAATGAGAAAAGGAAACAATAAAGAACAGAAAAAAATGTGACTTAGGATACAACAATATTTTAAAGAAATCAACAGAATATACATTTGTAACGTGCAAATGAAAAAAACTTTTATGAAAATCAGAACAGAGATGCTAATACCCTGCATGGCATGCTATTAGCATCCTCAGTACCAGTGAGATCATTGATGGTAACCCAGTCTAATCTCATTCTGCCCTTCTTGATTGCTATGCTATGAAAATTCATACTGGTAATCACAGTGGGTTCCCCCATGTCACTCCACTGATATCAATTGCTGCCCCCTTCCCTCCCCTCTTTAAATAATGGGGCACAGCCACACTCAGTGATAGTGAAAAACACCGGGTTTCCCTCTCTCTCTCTCTCTCTCTCTCTCTCTCTCCCTCCCTCCCCCCCCCTCTCTCTCTCCCCTCCCTCCCTTCTTCCCCCCCACTCCCTCCCTCCCTCCACATCTATGCTATCATCTGTCTGCACATGAAAGATTGCATTCGGTTCTGATTAAAGAGAAACAAAACAGATATATATTTAGAAGGTACCAAAAGTCAACCCCATAGGACAATGACAATATGGGGAGTTTTTTTTCAGCAAAAATGTTAGTGTATTTAGTAATGTCTAAAGATGGTATCAAATAAGTAAGGAGGGAGTGTTTAGAAGAAAATGGCAACCCCATTGAACATTTCATGCAATTTATATAATGCATTATCAATGGGTCCTGGCTTTTGGTACACCCTGTATGGTGTAAAGAAACTCACTAGGAAAAGATTTTCTCTTTCTTAAATAACCTTAAGGTCACCCTGTGAAATAGATTAACTGAAGACCAAAGAAGATTGTTACATTCTCAGACTGAAGCACATAGGCTTCAGTCAGGTCCTCCATTCTGGAGGGAAAATACTGACTGCTGATTGGCTAGACTGTCTGACACCTCCCTATAAAAGGTCTGGCTGTCAGACAGAGCCTTTGCTGGATTGTAAATAGTTGCCAAATAAACAGCTGTTGTTTTGAAGCCACTTCTGTCTGCCTCTTCCATTCACCCGATCTAACAAAGATGCTTCTTCAAATAGCATCTAATCCAAATGTGTTTGCATCCCCAATTCTAAACTTGTTCCACAAAGTCAACAAACTGACATGAACAAATTTAAGGATGAGTGCAAGGAAAAAAAAAAGAGGAAGGCAAAAGTTTATGGCACAGCTGTTTTGATGATGCCACCCCTGCCTTGAACAGCTTTAAAAGACAGCTCATGGAAACCATCTTAAATAGGTTTAGTTATTAAATGGTGTCATTAAATTATTTGCTACTAAGATAAGGCTAATTGAGGAGTGGTCAATGCATGTACATTCTGTTTGAAGATTTCAGTGAGCTAGTCTGGAAAAAGGGAAAGTAATTCTACATAGATTATTGACTGAATTCAAAATCATTTTTATAATTATAACATATGTGTGGCGAGGAAGGAATATCCATTTATACAGAAATAAATTTAGTTTATTATTTGTATTATTCGTGCAGAAAAAATACTTGGCTGGATTCTGTTTTGCAAATGCAGCCATCATAGAGTGATATTATTTTTTCACCGCTGTCAGGATCCAAAAGTAAATCTCTGCTTTTTTCCTTGTGTTTCATCATGTTCATTGAAGGTTATCTGTGTCTCTAACTTCTAAGTCCTTAGCAAACCAACTAATTGACATGGCATGGAAATTGGGCTAAGGGATTTCACTGTTAGATCAGATCACCCTTTTGTTAAAATCTGTGATAAAATCGTCATCTAAAACTTCATGAAACTTCCCAACAGACTCCAGGAAATCATATGCATCCATTAATCCTTTGAGGAGAGTCAGTCATGGTTCTCCTGTTACTTTTTTAAATTATTTATTAAATTTATATAGCTACCCAATTCATTTGCATGTGACTCTGGATGGCTGAGTAGATATATTAATATTGATATCAGTTAACACTTGTACCAACAAAATTAGTATTGCTATAAAATTTACAGTTAAGATAGCGTAGGACTTTTTGGAATAACATACTCAGAATAGGAAAAATGACAAGCACCACAACAATAACAAAGTTAAGTAAGAAGACAGTCCAAAACCCTGCATCAACATCATCCTCACCAGCACAATAACGTTCCATAGATAGTATGTTAGGAATGGAGAAATTAGGCTCAGCACCGAACATACAAAGTATTCAGGGCACTTTACTAATGATTCAGGAAGGAATGACTAGAACTCAAGAAGCCATAGCCAATAACCATGAGGAGGCAAAAAGAAACCATGCAGAAATTAGAAGTGATATGAGTGAAATGAAAGGGGATATTAAGAATATGGATATTAAAATAGAAAACATACAACAAAATATTCTCATAAATGAGTAGAAAATTAAAATAGTGGAGGAAAAAATAGAACACGTAGATAAAAAATGGAATCTATGGAACAAAAATATATAAAAATAAATAGAAATAATAAAAATCAATAGCATTTTTAGAGATAGAGAAAGCATCTTTTTTCCTAAGATTTCAAAATATTATCAAAAACAAAGAGGAAGAATTAGGGGAAATTATGGCGAAAATATTGGCAGTGGCACTACAAATAGACAAACAAGAGGTATTAAAAGAGATTGATGAAGTTTATAGGGTACACATGAATTACGCACGTAGACACAAATTATACAAATAATGTGTCTACGCACGTAGACACAAAATATACAAAAGGGTGAAAGAGGAACCAATATCATATAAAGGAAGGGAAATTATAACACTTAAACAAATACCGAGACCAAAGAAGGAATTACCAATTTTTAATCTCACAATTAAACAAAGAAAATGTTATGTTCCAATGGTTAAATCCAGAAGGAGTATTGATTACATGGCAAGATAAAAAGTTTAAGATAGATACATTAGATAAAGCGAGAGAATTTTTTTGAACAATATTTTGAAATAGAAGTAGAGTAAGAGTGTAGGGAAGAAGCGGAGAATAGGAGTCAAGAGGAAGATCAAATAGAGGAGAAAGAGGAAGAACGAGAAGAGAGGAGAGAACAGGAAAAAGAAAGAATAGTAAGAGAAGGAACAAGAGGAAAAAGTACAAAGAGAAACAAGATATACAAGGAGATTAAGAACAACTAAAAAATAAGAAAGGAAATGGAGGAGAAAATAAAAACCATCTCAATTGATTGGTCTGTTTGATAAGAGAATAATTTATGAAAGAAAACAATGGAGTTATCGAGTGGTATGAAATATAAAAAAATAGAAGGGAAATAGAAATAGAGTATAAGGTAGAAATAGAGTACACTACTATAGGTTATATATAAATAGAATTGCAAAATATATGTATAGTCAACAATAGAAGATAAGTGACCTTACTAAAAGACAGTGGATAAAAACACTCAACAGTCAATAGTTAATAGAAAGATAAATAAATTAAGAGGAAGGGGTGGTTCAAGAAGGTTGAAATGATGGTATAATTTAAATTATGTATTATACTTAATATTATAAGAAACTATAGCGACATAGATTATAAAGACGGAACGGAGTAAAAAATAATAATATCATTGGGGGTTTTTTGGATAGGAGAATAATGCATGAAAGAAGATAACGGAGTTATCGGGTGGTATGAAATATAAAAAAAAGTAGAAGGGAAATAGAATATAAGAAATAGAGTACACTATTATATGTTGTATACAAATAGAAATGTGAAACATATGTATAAAATGAAGGGAAAATTGAAGAGGAAAATAAATTCAAAATGTTTAGCAACGTGAAATTGTTGAAAAGAAGGAAATTGTAAAAATTTCTGTGTTTGTAATTTAAAAAATGTTCAATAAAATTATTTTTAAAAAAGAAATATAAAGTTTAATTTTAAAAAAATAAACAAACCCCATTTAACACTAAATAGCAGTAAATTATTTACTTAGAATGAAGACAATAGATAAGTGCAAATTTTCAAAAAAAAGTTTAGGCATTTTATATTAAAATTGTTATAAGGGGAAAATGCAAATACCAGAATATATTGTAAACTAAAGTTGGGTGTGGCAGTGAAAAAGTTAAGGGCAAAATAGAGTGGGGGGGGGGAACTGTGGTGCAGTTCCATCTGCTTCCATTGTTAAAGCTTTTTTAACATGTACTCAGTAAATCTTTCCCAAAGATGTAAAATCTCTGCTTAGAATACATCCTAATTCTTTATCTTCATGAAAATTGTTCTGCTATCAGAGGCTAAATCTAATCCCACAGAACTATTTCCCTCTAACTATTAAATATACATTTTATTTTGTCATGGGGTAACAAAAGTAAAACGCTACAAAATATATAATTTTTATATTGTAGCTGTTCATTATTTGTATTTCTAAAATAAATTTTAGTTTTAAAGTCTAACTATTCTTTTTTTACTGTATGCATTAATATACCATCTATTTGGAAAATAATAATAATAGCTAATTATTATTATTATTATATGCCAAGTCTGGGTGATTTACAAATTGTTAAACCATTTAAAAGCAAATAACAACTCAATCCTATACACCCACACTCACAAAAGTAGCACAAAACAAAAGAATAGAGAGAGAAGAGGAAAAAAAGTAAATCTTTATACTCCTAATTGCTTGTGCTTTTTTATATAAATTAAAATACAATACTGGCATACTTGGAATCCTTTGGTGTGTTTTTAAAATAACTAATTGAATTATTCTGCATATGTGTTTTAAATCAGTAGTATTAATTTTATCTTTGAACATTTGTCAAGGAAAGGAGATTAATGAAATAGATAAGATACCAGTAGACCCTATTGTCTATTACATTTTATAACCTACAATTATCCTGATTATCACACAACTGAGTGATAGCTACAGTCTTTTGCAGACTTGTTATTAATGCAAGTTCAGACATTTATTTCATTTGAATCTAAATTAAATTAATTTGTAACCAGGCTATTCTTTTACTTCCTTATTTGAAAGATTGAAGTTTATCAGATATTCTTATGTTTACATGCTATTTTTACATTTTATTGTACTCTTTGGTGATAAATAGAGGTGTTTATTATATTGCAGCTAAGTCTTTGAAACAGCTCCATTTTTAACCAAAAAAATTCATCCCCTTTTAGTAGATGAGAAACTACGACTATTACTACGACTACGACTACGACAACTACTACTACTAATACTAATACTAATACTACTACTACTGCCATATGCCTTCTTTTTTTAGTTTATATATAGATAATTCATTATTTAAGGAAGAATATGATCACTGCTGTAACCTGAAGATTATTTCCATATTTTTACTATGTCTTCAGTAATCCAACTATGAGGGATTCAATTTATGATCTTTTCTTCTACTGATGTCTCCAGAATTCCTATTCTATTGAATGCTTCTCCATAACTGTTTTCAATGTTTTATTTTACTAATCCTCCTGATCAATCAATGTGTGCTTACAACCTTTGCTTACAACTGGTAGTGAATGTTTTTCCTGTTTCTCCTTATCTTTCAGCATAATTTGGTAGATTTTCATCTCAGTAGTGGCCATTAATAAATCGGTGGTAAGAAAATACCACAAATTCAAACAATTATCATTTTTTTAGATTATCATTTTTATTAGATCCCCCCTTCTCTTTTACACACACACACACACACACACACACACATTGAAAGAGTGAAATTTTGAACTTGGAACTAGCCATAAGAACACAATTCTGAAGTTAGAGTGAATTAGTTGGATCCTTTGTATTTTGGCAATTTCATTTCTCATCCTTGTAATTTGATAGTAAATAATCATAATAAGGCATCTACATTTCTCATTCTTTCAACTTTTCAATAAAGCCAGGACTCAGGGGATATCAAGCCAAACCTAACATATATTCGGGGATAAAATCTCTTTTTTCTATAACTGATCAGTTATCTACATTTACCTTGTGACTTATATTCACACTTGATGTTGAATCCACATGTTCTAAATAGATACTGACATTGCCAAATGTCTCATTATCCACACATTTTGGATGTTCTCCAAATAACTTGGATGAATGAGGCGATATTTTATAGCACTGTTTATTTACAGTGGTTTTTAAAATTATTCAAAATCATAAATAACCCTTGGGAAGTTCTCCATAACCCTTTTCACCATTGGGATGATAATGGAGTTGGTGGCAGTATTTATTTAAAAGAAACAATGACACAATAAAATGATGATAATATTATATATTGTTTTTTCTCTGCTTTTAAGTAGAAAATAGACTACATAAATCTAGGTCCTAGTGCCAATAGATGCAATTATGCTTTGTTATCTAGTTATCTGTTTGCTAAATATATTTTAATAAATAGATAGTTATTCTGTTTTTTGCTTAAAATAGTAATATAATTGCCAAAGCATTTATATTAGCAATTTTTTCTATTAATCTCAAATTCAGTATCTGACATATTTATCTTCCAATAAAATAGAGTCCTAGATAAGATTCAACATTCATACATTTTTGTTGACAACAAGTGTGAACATTCATACATTCTTGTTTGTTGTGAAAATCAGAAATAATGATAAATATATACTTCTAAATATACACAGAAAGACAATTGTCTTATTTGTTGTTTAAAAATCTAAAATACAACTGAAATTTTCCTAAAGTAATAACCACAATACCCAATACTCTGCAGCATGCCAACAGCCCATTAAAATACTTAAACTAACATGCCTTCACTACACTTTATGGGTGAGGAAAGTAGAAAGTCATTAATTTTATTTATTTTATTACACTAAATATAAACTGATTCTCTCTCACCTTCTAGATTCAGATCAGCCAGTAAAAATATAAAATATTTGTAAAAATGCTGAAGTTGAATAAAGAGTATAGCTAGTTGGATGGAACATAGAATATAGAATGATATGGCTGGAAGACACCTCAGAGGTCTTCTAGTGCAATAAAGAAGAACTTGTACTATCCCAGTCAAATGGTTGTCCAATCTATTCTTGAAAACCTCCAGTGATGGAGCACTCATAACTTCGGGAAGCAAGCAATTCCAATTGATTAATTGTTCTCACTGTGAGAAAATGTCTCCTAACTTCTAGGTTGGATCTCTCTTTAACAAGCTATCACCCATTACTTTTTGTTTTTCCCTCTTGTTCTGTGCCTTAGTGTCAGGCAGTGATTTTATATTGCCTGTTACATGTATATGCAGGGAGATGCATCCCTATGAAATATAATGGTTTATTCCTGAGCACGTGATTAATATGTTCCTAGTATGCATGTGTACATTCCTTTTCTTTGATCCTTCCTTCTTCTTCAGTTTCTGTAAGGAGCAAGACCTGTTTTTATAGCCAAGATGTGATTAATGAGAATTTATTGAAAATTTATTGTTTTTGTACCGAAATAAATATTTTCTACTTTAGTACTTTAAACTGCGGTTTCTTTTATAATGTCAGAGTTCCAGGGAAAGATCTATTTCGCCTCTGATGAGAATTATTCTTATCTGACACTTAGAGAATGTCAATCCCCCTCTTCTCTGTGAGAGAGCCCCTCAAGTATTGGAAGACAGTTATCATGTGCTCCCTAATCCTTCTCTTCTTATGATGGTTATAGTTCATCTCAAAGCATCCTGAAAACTGAGTTATAAGGGGTGTGTGTGTGTGTGTGTGTGTGTGTGTGTGTGTGTGTGTGTGTGTAAAGAACACTTTGATCTCTATTCCAAGTACCTTATGGAGTTAAATATTCTAGTTTTTTCAGCTGAGAAACACAATGATGAATTTAGGATTATGTTTCTAATATAGACAGACAATTTGGTGTAGTGGTTATAGCAACACGCTAGAAACTGGGAGACTGAGAGTTCTAGTCTGCCCTTAAGCATGAAGCCAGCTGGGTTGCCAAGAAAACTACTTTTCTAGGTAGTCATTAGAAAACTGTCTCAAAGGTATTCACCCCACCCCACCCCAAACAGTTATATCTAATATTATGAATCAGACATAACCTGAATAATCTTTTCTCTTCCTAAGTATGTATGTTATGCCTTGAAGGTAGTTTTAAACTATGTACAGACTTTAACCGATATTAGAGAGGGACATTACCAATATAATTTAGAAGTGCTTTCCACTAGCAAGATAGTTAATTTGCAGGTAGGAAACCATCCGTGTACATATTGAATACTGATTAAGTTCAGATGACATCCTTTTAATATATCGGAATTTGATGAAAGTTCATAGAGATGAATTGGAGACTCACAAATATACGACCATTTTCTGGCGATGTTTTGTTTAGCCAAAAACTCTTACACACCATCAATAAAGATAGCTAGATAGGCATATAGAAACATGCATACAAACCAACTCTAGCTGGAAACCAAATTCTCTCTCATCTCAATTTACACTTTCTCAGAATAATGATTTGTAATTATAATACTCCAGAAAATAATAATGTGCACATTAAACACAAACATAACCCTATCAGAATTTATCTAGATCAGGGGGGTAGAGAGGAACTATGGAAACATTATGACCTGTGGACTTCAACAACTCCCAAAATTCCTGAGCCAGCATGCTGGCTTAGGAATTCTGGGAATTGAAGTCCAGGTCATAAAGTTGCCATATAATAGAATAGAACAAACAGAACAGAACAGGCCAGGCCAGGGCAGGGCAGGGCAGGGCAGGGCAGAGGAGAACAGAACAGAACAGAACAGAACAGAACAGAACAGAACAGAACAGAACAGGTTTATTTGGCCAAATGAGATTAGACACAAAAATAATTTGCCCAACTCTGACCTTTCATTACCAATCTGTTGAGCCAGGAAATTAAAAGATGCCTGAAATCAAGACACAAACACATTTATATCCCTCATAAACCAGTACTTACACATAAAATGTAATTATCATGACAAGTTTTATGAAGTAGACTGTACCCAAAAAATATCTCTAGTAAGAGTAGAACTTTATTTTATTGTAATAATAACAGAATCTTGCAAATCTAATTGTGCTTTTCCTACCAACCTCTTAAACCCCAACCTGAGCTTCTTAATGCTATCTCAATTCCCAGGCTTTAAGGAGTTTCTGAAAACTTGCTTTAAGGCCACCTCCCTTCTCTCTATTCCTGACTAGAAATCATTCATAAACTTCTATGAAATGGCCCATCTTCTTTTAAAGCTGTCCAACATAGCGCTACAATTACTGTATGTGTCATGTAAAGAACCTCTATTAATCTGTGTCCCACCATTCAATTTATTGCAATTACTCCAGGCTTCTAGCATTGTGAGAAGGAACTATATACATGTGTGCATGCATTTATACTTTGAATTTATGTCCTGCCATCCACTGTCTTCACACTTTGCATGATTTACAGAATGACTTTTTAACCAAGATCACATCCTCAGATATTTTTACTCTTTGTAATTTTATTCATAAAATCAAGTTGTTACCAAATGACTAAAACCTATGTATTACTAATAGGAGTAATCCAATTAATTGATTAACATTATATTTGGTGGTGATATCACATTATAATGTGATGAACTTTTCTTTCCTTTTCCTTTCCTGCTAGTCCCCCCCAAATGTGATAACAGAAAAAAAAGACATTCCTTCGACAAATACATTTTTGCCTTTGATGACAGACTATTTCCATTGGATGTGACACATTTTTTTCACATTTCATGTATATTCTAGCTGTTTATAAATACATTATGCTAAAATTAAAATATATTGGGCTGTTAATAAAAGGAAACAAGAGGAAAGGGAGAAATAAACAAAAATCTGTAAATGCTGCCTATTTGGAACTAACTCTCCTATTTTAATAATGAGCTTTAGATCTACATTATCAGCGGCTTCTGGATGATTATTTACAAATCAGGAGTATGCTGTAGATCATGTGGAAAGAGAAGAAAAATGTAAATGCATAAATACAAGAGAAACATGTTTTTGATTTCTCCAAACTGAGGTCTGACTTGAGACTTTAGAATGTATTTGCATTGATTACAAAACATGGAAAGAAATAATTTAAGTCAACTCCACTCCACACCTGGGCTCCCTCCCAAAGACGTTTTCACATTTTATAGATCAAATGAATTAGAACTCTGGAGTAAAGCTGGGAGGGTGACCACATCAAAGGAATTTTTAATTGGAAAAAAAGCCAAGAAGAAAAGACAATAATATATACAAATATTTTCAACCTTAAATATCTGATTATGTATTAGAAAAACAGACACTTGCTAATAGAAATAATTTAACTTTTTACACACATGCTTCCTGTTACTTAACAATTGGCTGTCTCTTGATATGTCTCATTACTTTGGGGTTGTGTGTATGTGTGTGCGTGTGCATGCGATCCTGTGTAGCTAATCCACTGAGACACTTTTCTACGTTGCCACTTCACAGAATTTTTTGAAGTAGGTCTATCTACAGTTATTACAATCTGGCAGTAGGTGGCAGTAGACAGTGAAGAATCTGCAGCTGAAAGCTTATTAGCTATGAAATTGAAGCTGAAACAAAATGCATCCAAGACGTTTGCCACCCTGGAGTTATGAATTTATCAGATGGAAAAAAAAGAACTGTCAGATAGAATTTGTAAACCTTCTTTTGCAAAATAGTGGGGGAGAGCTAAATGAATAATAAAATTGAGATTCCTGTGGTAGTATGCATTTTTAGACATCACTATCTGTGTATAGAATGTACAGCAAATAATTAAATTCCAGACAGAAGTTCAGAAGAAACTTCTGTTGGCTGTGTTCTAAAAACACAGTGTGTCTTAAGCTAGGCTACTGGATCTCAACTGCAAAATTCCAGATAACCACTAAATGCCAGCAAAGAGCTATGGAAACTTTAGTGCCATCTAGTGGTCAACTGGATTTCTGAAGCCGAGACATCTAGCCCTAGCAGGCATTACATGTTTGATGGGTCACATGTATTTATTCTCCATAATCTAGATGTTCACATTTCCGCTATATGTAATAAACTGGATTGGATAAACTTGTGGTGTTCAGTCTTGTGGAGTAACAGTTACCATGTTTCCTGGTTTGTCAGAACTGAATAATAATAATTTATTATTTATAAATAACAATTATAATAATTATTTATTATGATCAAACTATCAGGATTCAACAGAATGAAGCCTACAAGTACCTGGGCATTTTACAGTTGAATAACATCAAGGATGGACAAGTCAAAGATATGATTAGTAAGAAATACATCCAAAGAGTGATTGCTAAATTGCTATGGATGATACTGAATAGTGGAAACACCATAAAAACAATCGGTACCTGGGCCATACCTGTGATACAATACACTTCTGGGATTATTAACTGGAAACAAACTGAACGGAACAGTTTGCACTAAAAAAAAATGACTACTCACTATGCATTATACTATATTACAGTGAAATTGACAGAAATGGATATAGAGATTTACTTCAATCAAACAAACTGTGGAAGAAGAAAAGCATGCATTTATTTTTATTTATTTTTACTTTTTATTTATTTATTTATTTGTTAAACATGTATAGAATAGTAGTAGTTTGTATAAACATAAGTAAAAAGTAATGATAAAAGAGGACAATAGGACAGTAGGACAGGGACGGTAGCACAGTGGTGCGCTTATGCACACCCTTTATAGACCTCTTAGAAACGGGGAGAGGTCAACTGTAGACAGTCTAAGGTTAAAGTTTTTGGGGTTTGGGGAAGAAACCACAGAGTCAGGTATTGACAATCCAGGCATTGATCACTCTGTTGCTGAAGTCGTATTTTCTGCAGTCGAGTTTGGAGCGGTTTACATTTAGTTTGAATCTATTACGTGCTCGTGTATTGCTGCGGTTGAAGCTGAAGTAGTCATTAACAGGAAGGACATTTTGGTATATGATTTTATGAACTACATTTAGATCAGATCGGAGGCAACGTAGTTGTAAATTGTCTAATCCCAGTATTTCAAGTCTGGTGGAATAAGATATTTTGTTGTGAGCAGAGGAGTGAAGGACCCTTCTTGGGAAATATTTCTGGACTCTCTCGATTGTATTTATGTCTGATATGCAGTGCAGGTTCCAGACAGGTGAGCTGCATTCCAGAATTGGTCTAACAAATGTTTTGTATGCTCTGGTTAGCAATGTAATGTTGCCAGAGAAGAAGCTAAGCAAGATTAGATTAACAACTCTTAGTGCCTTTTTGGCAATGTTGTTACAGTGGGCTCTAGCACTTAGGTCATTGGATATGAGTACTCCAAGGTCTTTGACAGAGTGAGGGTCATCTACAAGTTTGTTTCCTCCAAGTTTGTATTTTGTATTCTGACTTTTTTTTGCCAATGTGTAAGACAGAGCATTTGTTAGTTGAGATTTGAAGTTGCCAGTTGTTTGACCATTCTGCTACATGATCAAGGTCTTTTTGAAGGGTAGCAACATTGTCGGTGGTGTTGATAAAGTAAAAGACAGCCAAGAAGAAGCAATGGTGTAAGTTAAAAATTGGAACTTACCAACTGCATGGTAAACAAAACATGAATATCAAAATAATAAAAATATAAACAGCAATCTGGCAAGGAAAAGCATTACATAGTCGATTTCTACACAAAGATATTTTCTACAAAAGATTGAGAAGAAAGTGGATAAAGATAAAACTTTGCAATGACTTACAATTGGAACATTTAAAAAAGAAACCGAAGGCTTGATTCTGGCTGCTAAAAACAAGCTATTAAAATTAATGCAATCACGACCAGAATTAAAACTGCAGAATATGCAAAGAAGCAGAAGTAACAGTAGATCATATACTCAGTTTGAACAAGGAGATCACACAAACTGATTATAAACACTGACTTTAACACAGTCATCAAAATGATTCATTGACCCATCTGTAAAAATTATTATGTACCAATAATAAAAAATTGGTGGGAACATATAATTGAAAAAGTAAAGTAGTCAAAAATTGGCAGATTAAAATATTGTGTCATTTCTGAAAGAAACAAAGTCTTGGCACATAACACATCAGATTTAACTGTGGTTGAAAAGAAGAAAGTGTAGATAATTGATGTGACAATACCAGGGGATGGTAAAATAAAGACAGTGATCACAAAGTATTAGGATCTGAAAATCAAAACCAGTTGGCACACTAGGTGACATACCAAAAAATCTTGGATGGTATTTAGAAGTTACAGATTGACAAAATTTCCAATCTGTTTAGGTATAAACTTTGCTTGGATCTACACATATACTATATCAATATATTATGATATCCTAGGTTTCTAAGGCCAACATCAGCTAAAGAACTTGCAGCTGTGATTTCACATTGTTGGTTCCATCCGTGTTACTTGCGTTTGGTCACAATTACCAATAGTTTGGGGTACATTAACTCAGTTTATTTGAAAGTACCATGACAGACTTGAACGTGAGGGTTGGCAATACATCTCTAGACTCAAGATAGCCTAAGGCAGTGGGGGAGAAGCCATATTTGAACCATCTTCTGTGCTATGAGTGCTGACCAGCAGAGAGTGTTGAAGTCGAAAGAGACACACCTTATCTGCCTGCAAACTATAGATCCATGGTGGTGAACCTATGGCATGTGTGCCAGAGGTGGCACACAGAGCCCTCTTTGTGGGCACGTGAGCCGTCGCCCCAGCTCAGCTACACTGTGCATGTGTGCGTGCCTCCTGCCGGCCAGCTGGTCTTTGGATCTCTGCTGCACATGCGCGGAAAGCGGGACACATGCGGGGGACCATGCATGCATGTGCAGGGGGCAGGGGCAGAGTGCATGCAGGGGCCCACACGCACCTGTGCAGGAGGCAGGGTGCATGCACAGGGCCCATGCGCACATGAACAGGGGTGGGGCGCATGTGGGGCCATGTGCACATGCACAGTGGGGCGAGGCGCATGCAGGGGAGGCACACACATGCGCACAAGAGCACATGCATGGGGCACATGCATGGGGGCTGCACGTGCATTGCATTTTGGGAGTTCACGCGCATGTGCACACTTTGGGCACTCTGTCCAGAAAAGGTTAGCCATCACTGATATAGACTGTTCACAATGATTTAAAGCAGTGGTGAAATCCATTTTTTTTTACTTCTGGTTCTGTGGGCGGGGCTTCGTGGGCATGGTGTGGCTTGGTGGGCGTGGCTTGGTGGGCATGGCATGGGAAGGATACTGCAAAATCTCCATTCCCACCCCACTCCAGGGGAAGGATATTGCAAAATCTCCATTCCCACCCCAATCTGGGGCCAGCCAGAGGTGGTTCATTTGCTGGTTCCCCAAACTACTCAAAATTTCTGCTACCGGTTCTCCGAACTACTCAAAATTTCCACTACCTGTTCTCCAGAACTTTCAGAACCTGCTGGATTTCACCTCTGATTTAAAGCAACCATTAAAAATTCAAAACATCTGTGAGATGAGAGATAGGGGCAGGGGCCAACAAGAATGGTTATAAATGATTTTTTTTAAAAAGAATTGTTTAAAACATAAGATTATGTTCATATAATCTACCAATTTAGTATGTGGGAGAGAAGAGGAAGAGGAGGAGGGAGGGAGAAATTTAAGTTCAACGACATGAAGCCAGCTGGGTGACCTTGTGCCAGTCACTCTGTCTCAGCCCTAGGAAGGACACAATGTGAAACCACTTCTAAAATCTTGCCAAGAAAACTGCAGGGATTGTCTGGGCAATTGCCAGGAGTATAGACTGACACAAATAGGTATATTCTTGTTTAAAAATAATCTTTATTGAAATTTTACAATAAAAAAGAACACGAACAACACACAACAACACACGGACATAACACATATAGCACGAACGAATACACATATTTACACGCAACATTACAAAGAAATCGAGTACTTTTTTACAGCGTTCTTGAAGTATTTGTTTTGTATCGAAATCTGTATATACATTTTAAGTATGTTCCATAACATAGGTGTCGGTGGTAGTCATCCATAGGTTAATTCATTTAGTTACAACTTACAGAAGAGAGTGGTTTTAAACATATCTCAATTCATCTGCCAAATTTTTAATTTTGGGTTTTGGCTGATCCAATTATATAGCTTGTTCCATATTTGGTAGAAATCTGTATCGTCCTTCCCATGTATCTGCATTGTTAATTTGCACATTTCTGCGCACTCCAGTATTTTTCTGATGACCATCGAGGCAGTGGGGGTATGTTCTAGTTTCCAATTTTGGGCATATGTTAATCTGGCTGCTATAACTATATGTAGTATTAAATATCTTTCTTCTTTTGAGTATTTTGTACAGAGTATCCCTAATAAAAAAAATCAGGTTTTAGTGGGATTTCTCTCTGTATTTATTTCTTCCAGCCAAGCTCTAATTTTGTTCCAGAAGGTTCTGGCTTTAGGGCACGTCCACCATTGGTGGTAGTAAGTTCCTCTCTCTTTTTTACACTTCCAACATTTTGAGGAGGTTGTTGGGAACATTTTTGCCAGTCGGGCCGGGGGGAGGTGCCAGCGATAAAACATTTTGTATATATTTTCTTTGTATGTGGCCGCTAGTGTAAGTTTGTAGTTTAGTTCCCAAACTTTATCCCATTCTGAGAGTGTTATTGAATAGCCAAAGTTTTGTGCCCAAGCTATCATGTTGCCTTTCACCACTTCTTCAAAAAGATTATATTCTAACATAAAGTCATAGAGCCGAGAAATTATTTTCCCATCTGGTCCTAGTAAAATTTTATCTAAAGCATGTTCATTTTGAAAGCCGGATTGTATCGCGTCCCTGGTGTACCTTGTACTAATCTGTAGGTAGTGCCACCAATCTAGTTCAATTCCAAGTGTTCTAAGTTCTTGCCTTGATCTAATATTATCGTGGTCATCTAAAATTTGTTTGTAAGTAAAGATTTTTTTATTGTTTAGTAGGTTAGGGTAGATAATCACTTCTGTGGTGGAAAGCCATTTAGGAATTTTAGGATAGTGTGCTTTCTTTATTTTAAGCCAGACTTCAATTAGGGACCCTCTTATGTAGTGCCTCTGGAGAGCTACTATACAGCAGCAGCACTCAGCTGGATAAAGGAGTGGGTAACATTAAGAAATAATAGGACCCTAACCTTAGAAGGTTTTGACTTACAGGCTGGGTGGCACGCATTCCTATGGGATGGAAAGCAGAAGACAAATAGGTATATTCACACACATTCAAACCAGGGGCGGGTTCCTAATTTTTTACTACCACTCTGTGGGCATGGCTTATTTTGTGGGTGTGGCTTGCCAGCCATGTGACCAGGTGGGTGTGGGCCTCGGGAGCTTGGCAGCGGCCGGAGAAGCAGGGGGGCATTGCCCACCCGCAACACAGCCCCCCGCAGCGGGAGCAGCAAGACCGTGGCAGTGGTTCTTCTAGGAGGGTCCGGCCGGCCTGAATGCTTCTCCCCATTCGATGATCCTAGGCTCCTGCTGCCCATTCCCTCTCCCCTCAGCAGCTCGAGAAGCCTCGAATGTGCGAAAATGCCTGGGATCATCACCGCACGTTTGTGGCTTCTCAGACTGCTGAAGGGTGGGGAACTGAGATAGGTCCTGCCACCCATTCCCCCTCCCCTCAGTAGCTCGAGAAGCCTCAAACGTGCGAAAATGCCTAGGATCATCACCACGCGTTCGTGGCTTCTCGGACTGCTGAAGGGAGGGGAATGGAGCTATAGCTCCTGCCACCTGTTCTTTCAGCATCTCACGCGCTCCCTCAGCCATCCTCCCCTGCTTGGACTCACTGTGGGGTAGGAAGGCAGCACATGCGCAATGCCGGAAGCTTGGCTTCTGGGCATGCGCAGAAGAATTTTTTTTAAAAAAAATTAAAAAATGTTTTTTAAAAAATGGCGGTGCCCAGGCATTGGCAACTGACCGCACCGGTACTGTGACGTCACCAGCGGGCCACTACCGGTGCTATAGAGTGGACAGCACCGGTAGGAACCCACCACTGATTCAAACTAGTATTAATAATGCCTAAATGTATAATGGAGTATGAAAAACAGATATTTTAATGTGAATAGTTTCATGACAATGTATAAAGTAAATTAGTGATGTATTTTAAAATTTATGATCAAGCTGAGTAAAACCTCAGAAAATATAAATGTTTATATGTAGAATAAAATGAAGCTGAAGAAAATATTTATATAAATATGCTATTAAAATAAAATGGGGGAAAATTTGGGCAATCCAGAAAATCATAAGCAAATTTAAAAAGATAATCAGTATTAAGAAGATAAATTTTGAGTTTATAATAAAGGCAACATTAATAATATTATAAATCAGGATTGAAAAATGAACATTGAAAAGAATAAAATTGAAAATGAAGAAGGGATATAGAATGAGAAAAATCTGATACTGAGGTGTCCTGAAAATATTAACAAATGACCACTATTTTTATCTTTATTATTAATACTAACAATTAATTAATTAATTAATTAAAGGTCTTTAGATACCATCAAAAATATTATGTGAGTGAAATCTTACAGGGCAAAAAATAAAAAAGCAATATGTTGCATAAAACACCCTGAATTTAAAAAATAAGCAAATTTATATATAAAAATTGAAAGTAAAAATAGGTCAAATATTTTCATTAAAATGATGCTCAGGCGTTAAAATCATAATCAGTTCATTTAACAAACTTTTTAAAATAGCAAGCTCCATGATTTATATAAAGTATAGCATATAAAGTATAAATTTAAACCTAGGTCTTCCAGTTGCTAAACCTAAATCAGTACATAATGTGAGCTTTTTTTTTTTTTTGAAGAATCAGGGTCTAGGACTAATCCTTGTGACACACACTTAGTACCTCACTGCAATCTGACAAGTGACCCTCACTAAGCATTATTTCATTCCTCTTTAATTTTACAATCTTTTTTTTAAAAAAAAATTAGATCTCTTTTCCACAATGAAAAGTGTGTGCAAGCCAGCAGAATTGGAGGATGGGAAAAACTAGTTTACAATGTTCACCCCTCTGCAGTCATTATACACTGTTTCACTGTAGCAGTCATAGATGGTTTCAGAGAGAAGGCGGAAGCACTAAATAATCACTGCAATCGGTACCAGATCTTTATTCATGGGATCTCTGGATCCTAGCTGTTTATTCAAGATTAAAATCTGAAAGAAAATATAAAGAATGATCATCTGCAACAAATCCAAACTGGGTTAGCCACAATCAAAATTAAGGAAGATAAATTAGAGAAGAGGCTCTAGTTCAGATATTTAGTTTCTCAGGGCAATTTCAGATATTACAAATAATCTACAACAGAGGAAGCATGTTTAGTATTATACACACAAGAACACACACACACACACTTACACGCACATCATATTGAACTACCTCTTTGCCTATTCACATTTTCTGGAAAATGCACAGCATGTATTTTCAGTCCTTTCTTTCTTTCTTTCTTTCTTTCTTTCTTTCTTTCTTTCTTTCTTTCTTTCTTTCTTTCTTTCTTTCTTTCTTTCTTTCTTTCTTTCTTTCAGCTAGGAGAGTCCTTGTAGATTGCTTTTGTAATGTGCCTGAGCTGCAATCCCAGTAGGGCCAAAATATGATCTCTTAGAAGCCTTTGCACTTTGGGAAAACAGATCTATATAAATCCTTTGTCATCTGTGCACTGCAAAGGTCAAATCATCTGTGGTGTAAGGCTTTCTTCTTGTCTGCAATGAAGAGTCTAATTTAACTAAGTCCAGCCCAAAAATCTTCTGCCTAGTTAAGCCTATTACTGAATTCAGAGAGTCCTCACTTAGTAACCATAATTGGGACCCAGGAACTCTATTGTTAAGTGACATATTCACTAAACAAAACAAAAAAGTAGCAATTAGAATGTGCCTTATGTAATGACAGCTCAGCTCCGTGTCTTATAGCCTCGTTTGTTTGGGGATAAAAATCCCAACCTTCGTCACCAGTTGATATGTCTTAGAATACATACAAACTGAGGCAGACACATTCGAAAGGCTAACAAGTTTATTCAGCTCAAGGTAAATGCTAATAGTGAAAGCGCTAGCCTGTCTGCTTAGCGTGGCACGCTCAGGCTAACAGAGAGCAGCAAAGTCAGTACCCTTGACAGCTCCTTATATAGTAGCGCCAGAATGGCTGCGATCAATTAGCTTGCAGCAGCAGCCCGGCATCAGCTGAGGACCTGAGGGAAGCCTGGACGCAGCAACTAAACAAAACAAAACATGACCAGGACAGATTTATGATATCATTTTCCATTCAGTCATTAAGCAAATTACCGTAGGTTGTTGAGTGAGATATCACGGGACTGCAACTTGAGATTTTATCGCCAGCTTTTCCACTCACTCTGCTTTTGAAGGCTGTGAAATGTTAACATGATGATGGGCTGCTACTACATCCACTGCTTGTGAAGCACCAAAATTTTGATGATGATATGATGGTTGTAAATGCAAACGGTGGCCGTAAAGTTATTTTTTCAGCGCCATCGTAACGTAAAATGATCGCTCAACAGGCCAGTCATCAAGCAAGGTCAACTTGCAGGAGTTTGGCAAGACATCTATAATTTATTATCCAGCCCTGATGTGAAACCTAATACAACCAAAGTCTTGAATGTATCCTCAGTTTTCCAAAACTGGCATCCGGACAGAAGTGTTTTCAAATAATGGTCAAAACAACCAACATGATAACCACGAACATACAATTGAAACTGTACCTGCATTGCACATACATAAAAGCGGGTGAAATTTCAGCTACACTGTTGTGGCAGCCATCTTAATTTTTTTTTAACCACACACTGAAAACTCCTGCCTTGATTTTTATTGGTGAGAGAGTAAGAAACAGAATGATTGCAATAGGAAGTAATAACAATGATATTTAAGACATTCTGTTAAACATAGCACTTGAACTCCATATTCAACTTAAGGGCCAAGTACTTTAACATAGGTCTTCCTTTCCTTCTTTACACCATTAACCAGTGTAGCTTGTGATATTAAACTAAAACGTTCAATTAATGAGAATAATCATGACCACAATTGGTATGGTAGCAGTTTTGTCAAACAGACCAATATTATCTCTTGTTATCATAGTTTTATGATAACCAAGACTAATATAACAGAATTACCTCAGTGTTCTGGCACCACTTTGCAATGATGCAATGATTTTTTAAAAATCCCATTCCTTCCTTTTTCCTTGGCTCATTGTTTAACTGCGTGAACAAAGGGTTTGTTTTGTTTTAAAATCTTTTTGAGAAATATACAGTCAGCAGCTATTTAAGCAATATTGTAGTACCTAACTATTATTTTTCCAGGTTCTGAAGACCATGCCTCACCATTTGACAATGTGTCAGAATTAATGGGGAATGCTCTAATTTAATCAAGTTCAGTTCATTGGGCAAACATTTACATTATTAATTTAAATAACAGGCTAATTTAATAACATTTATGTCAGTAACAAATACAGAAACACCTTTTTCTCCAAGCCTGATTTCGCATACATTTGCAACTCAGTTGATCTTTTTAATAATTATTTTAATAATTATTAACATCCAAACATGCATGCTAATGCATTATTAACATGCAAAAAAGAGGGGGGGGGACTGCTTAACAACTGCTTTTCCAGAACATGGTTATAATAAGAAGGTTGTTATTATAAGAATTGGAGATTATTTGACTGCTTGCGTATGGAACCCAGGAATCCAAGTGATGAGCTGGAAAGAATCTAGTCCCTGAATTTGAGAGAAAAGTAGCTTTTTCATCCCTTCCAACAGAAACCACAAGTATTTCAGGGAAAATGGCAAGTGTGTATTACAGGGAAGGTCAAGACTTTATATAGAATTATATACATTTGTTATTTGTGGAAGATGCATCATGAAGCAACAAATCAACAAAAGAAGAAACTGATCCTAGATGTAACATTCAACAAATGGAAAATTTACAGGATGCATCCCTTCCTTTCTTATCCAGATTTGTTTCTTAACACTTGCAAATATATTCAGTGACTTCAGAATACACTCCTATTGTTTAGTTTCTGAAAAGGCTAGTTATTTTTTTTTCCATTTCAAAGAAAATGGCCTTTGGCTGAAAGGGAAAAAATGTTTTCTAAAGTTAAAAAAAGCATAGATTGCCTTACTAAAAATGATAATATCATTTTAGCAGATTTGAAGAACTTTCGTCCAGTCTCCAACTTACCATTTATAGGTAAGGTTCTTGAGAAGGTGGTGGCTTTTCAGCTTCTTCGGTTATTGGAGGAAACTGACTATCTAGATTCCTTTCAATTGGGTTTCAGGCGCGGCTACAGCACAGAAACTGCCTTGGTCGCCCTGATGGATGATCTCTGGTGAGTCCGGGATGGGGGTTATTCTTCCATCCTGGTGCTACTTGACCTCTCAGTGGCTTTCGATACCATCGACCATGGTATCCTTCTGCACCGACTCGGCGGGCTGGGAGTGGGAGGCACCGTTTTATGGTGGTTCTCCTCTTACCTCCCTGATAGGATGCAGCCGGTGTTAACAGGAGGACAGAGGTTGTCTCCTGACCTGTGGGGTTCCTCAGGGTTCGGTCCTCTTGCCCATCCTGTTTAACATTTACATGAAACCGCTGGGGGAAATCATCCGTCGACACGGGGTGAGTTTTCAACAGTATGCTGATGACACCCAGCTGTACATCTCCACCCCGTGCCACTTCAGGGAGGCAGTGGATGTAATGTGCCGATGCCTGGACGATGTTAGGATCTGGATGGGGAGGAACAGGCTCAAGCTCAACCCCGACAAGACTGAATGGCTTTGGATATTGCCTCCTAAGGACTATGTCGACTGTCCCTCCTTGGTTCTTGGGGGAGAAAAATTAGCTCCCTCAGAACGGGTTCGCAATTTGGGAGTTCTCCTAGATCCACAGCTAAAATTAGACCAACATCTTATGGCTGTGGCTAGGGGAGCCTTTGCACAGGTCCGCCTGGTGCACCAATTGCGACCATACTTGGAGAAGGAGGCTCTATTCACGGTCACTCATGCCCTTGTCATCTCTCGATTGGACAACTTTAATGCGCTCTACCTGGGGCTACCCTTGAAGAGTATCCGGAGACTTCAATTGGTGCAAAATGCGGCTGCACGTGCTGTGGTGGGTGTCTCAAGATACACCCACGTAACACCCATACTCCGCCAGCTGCACTGGTTGCCCATTGGTCTCCGGGTGCAATTCAAGGTGTTGATTATCATCTTTAAAGCCCTACATGGCTTAGGACCAGGTTATGTCTGGGACCAATCCTACCTCATACTTCCCTTTGACTGGTTAGGTCCCACAGAGTGGGTCTCCTCCAGGTCTCATCAACCAAACAATGCCGGCTTGCGGGGCCTATGGGGAGGGCCTTCTCTGTGGGGGGCCCCTGTTCTCTGGAACCAACTACCCCCAGAGATCCGAATTATCCCCACCTTGCTGGCCTTCTGAAAAGCCATTAAGACATGGCTCTTCCTGCAGGCAGGATGATTTGAGACCATTCACATCTTAGGTCTCCCCCACGTATGTATGGTTTTGTATGTTCTTTTAAATTCTTTTTTAAACTGTTATTAAATTATTTTATTGTTTAGTTGTTCTTCACATGTTGTATGCTGCCCTGAGTCCCCAGGGAGTAGGGCGGCATATAAGAACACTAAAATAAATAAATAAATAAAATAATAAAACCTAAAATTCCAGGTAACAGTTTTACTCACTGTCAGGGAAATACTTTAAGAGCTGACCAGCTGCTACAATGATATAAGGCAGGAAATGAGTCAGCAAGGTTTTTGGCTGATATGACTTTAAGAGGCTGTATATATAAGAGAGGCCCTGTGAGGGCGTCCCTCTCTCTGTGTGTGCTTCCGTGCTGTAGTTGATGATTGATATCCTGACTTTGCCTAGTACGTGTATGTATATATTCCTTGTAGATAAACCACTATTTGAAAGACAAACCTCTGTTTACTGTATTTTGCTCCTAGGTTGTCTCAAAATAGTCACACTGTGCGCACTCTGACACTCACTAATTCATTCATATCTATATTTGTTATTTGCAGAGCCTGAACTGAGTTACTTCAAATAACAAATCTCTCTTATTTTCTTATTTTCCACTTGCAAAAGTATAGATTTCTCAGCAAATTTCTGTTTTCCTTTTCTAGACAATTGAGCATAGAAACTTTCAGCCAGTCAGCAATTTCCATCCTATCAAGCTAATCAATCAAGAAAATATTCCCGTCTTCTCAGATTCCACCAAGTCAATGTCTAAGTAAATATTCCTTCCCTTCTTTACACATAAAAAAGTAAAACGAATTGCTGTATCCTGCCACTGCTATTTCTGTTCATGTATCTATGAATGTTTCTTCATTCTGGGGGTGAGGCTGTCAGAGGCAGTAAGCTGGAAAGCTCTGCAATTAAAAAAAGTTGATTTTTAGGATTAAAAACATAACATTATACAGGTAGTCCTCAATTTACAACCATTTGTTCAGTGACTATTTGAAGTAACGACAGCACTAAAAAAATAAGTGACTGATGACCTGTTTTCACACTTACGATGATTGCAGCATCCCCATGGTCATGTGATCAAAATTCGGGCACTTGGCAACTGGTATGTATTTATGACAATTACATGTGATCACAATTTGGAACCTTCCCAGCTGGCTTCCTACAAGCAAAGTCAATGAGGGAAGCCAGATTTGCTTAACATCTGCATGCTTCACTTCACAACTGCAATGATTTGCTTAACAACTTGGTAAAAAGGGGGGGTCATAAAATGGGGCAAAACTCATTTAACAACTGTCTTGTTAAACTTTGGGCTCAGCTGTGCTTGTAAGTCAAAGACTACCTGTAAAGCATTTAGAACATTATAAACAAATACATTGACAACTCTTTGGAGTTTCTAATTCAGGAGGTACTAATCCTCTAGTTTGCCTTTCTAAACCAAGCCTTGGGATCTGTAATGCTTCTGTAGGAAACATTTGTGCCCCTTCCAAATAACCCATCCAAATCCAAGAGCTGGGAGGTGGGAAAAAGGAAACCTCACCGCTAAGGGGAGCATAAACACCTCCTCAAAGGACATAACAGTCACATCTTAGTGTTTACAAATCAGCATTTGCTGGCTGAAAGAGCATTTCCCCATGGAAGGATAAAGTAGCACTAAGCACAGTAGCAGTCACCATTGCAAACTCTTGATGACAAACAACACTATCCTTTAACCTGGACTTCCTTATCATGTATGAACTGAGCATAAGCATTTTGCCCATGTTAAAACTACACTGTCACCTGGTTTGTATTGTGGTGAGGATTAGCAAGGTGTCTCTTATTTCTGACTGCCAATTTATCCTGCTTCCTACATACAATTACTTTTCCTTCTACTTAATGTGGTTTACTAAAGAATGGAGATCTGATTACGGAGAAACTATCACTGTTTCATTTTTCTTGAGTGGCTTTTAGCTTTTATTTTAAAAAGCTGGAGGATTTTTCAGAGATTCAGAGGTTTAGAGGATTTTTGCATGGTTTTCAAGGGAAGATACACACAGATGAGACATTACAACAAGAAATCCAAATTTCAATATCATTTGATGTTTCTTCATTATCCAACATGTTTGCTGTGATACTAGACAGCAGATCTTTATATTGAACTATCCCCTCATAATTACTAGGCCTGGAAATAAGACTGTTTCCCATTAACTTTGTAGAACTGCAGAAAGATATATAAGGGAAAATATTCTCCACGCCTGTTAAAAATAAATATGTACCAAAAGAAAAGAAAAGAAAGTTTTATTATGATCTTTAGTAATTGTTTGTGGCTTCCTTTCTTTTCTCAGTAACCATGCATTCCTTTGAGTATTAGCATTATTCTGAAATTAATTTTTGACATAGCTCTTAATTTACAAAATAACCAAAGAGAGACAGAGAAAGCATTATAGGTTTTATTGCACATATGTGTCAAATATTCTATAATTATTTCCTCCCAATGTTTCTATGACTGAAAGCAAAATGATTTTTTTTTAACCTGGGGTTAATAGATGTGTATGAGGTTAAACAATATTTGGGCACTGATCCATAGAAATCTCTATTTCTTTTTCTGCCACTTTCAAAATAATTGCTTACAAGAACCCCCTACGACACATTGAGGAATGGCGTATGACTCAGTGGTGGGTTCCTGCCGGAGCTGTCCAGTGCATAGCTCCAATAGGGAGTGGCCGATTGCGCAATTTGCATGTGACCACTCCGGAGCCATCTTCGCCGGTCTGTCGCGCGCGTCACCATCTTTTTCTGCAAATTTTTGGGTGATTTTGCTTCTGCGCATGCACTGAAGCAAAATCGCGCTGAAATCTTGTGAGAGGACGCGTGAGAGTGCGAGATTTCAGCGAGATTTTGCTTCCACGCATGCGCAGAAGCAAAATTGCGTGAGGGGGCGCGTACGTGTAGCGAGCGAGCACCCGAAATGTGGAGATGCGCGTGCAGCGCACCGGTAAATGAGCAACCCGTCCCTGGTGTGACTATATACATTTTCATCCAGCCTTTCTCTCTGCTAAATTAAGTGAGCTTTTAACTTCACAAATTAGCCTAGATTTGTGTTGTGAATGTTGTTTCCTTGCTGGCCAGAAACTCAGTCCATATCTAGAAGGAAGAGATGCTCTCTATCACATACAACACTGTCATATTATCCCAACCTCTTCCTCTTCAGGAGATAGCGAGACATGTTTCAAATCTGGAGAATCTATCTGGATTCCAGCAGGATATAAATAGAATAAATAAACCTTGGAAAGGAGTTAGCTGAGGCTGGAGAAAGCACATGGTGAAAGGAAAAGAAAATCGACATAAATTTGATCTTTACTTCTTAAAAAAAATACAGAAGTAGGTAAATATAGCTAGGGGTTGTACTAGGACTAGGTTATGCTAATTTGTTTTTAGAGTTCGTATTACAATATCATATTCTAATGTTTTTATTTCTCTGTGCCATTTTTAATGCTTTTAATTGTACTTTTATTAATATTTCAGACTATACATGAATGTATAACATTTTATTTGGGATTTTCCTAGAATCTGTATATTAATATGGAATCTCAATCAAATCTATGTTGACAGTCCTGAAAAGAAATTCCTATCTGCAACAGGCCATCATATCTTCTGATCTGCCCAGAACATTTTATTTTACTTTTTAATCAAGAAGTAGCCATCATTTCCAATGCTGAATATTTGTACCTTTTTTAAGATAAAGTTTTAATTTTATTTAACTCCTATGAGATTGATTGATTGATTGATTGATTTTATTTAGTGTTCTTATATGCCGCCCTACTCCCTGGGGACTCAGGGCGGCGTACAACATGTAAAGAACAACTATAAAACAATATTAATAAATTAATGCAATTTAAAAAGATTTAAAAACATACAAACCATACATACATAGGGGAGACCTAAGGTATTCAATGGTCTCTGAATCAATGGTCTCTGAATTTATTCCTGTGTGTGGGAAGGGAGGATTGAAACCTTTAGCCATGCAACTACATACTACATCAGTGGTTCCCAACTTTTCTAATGCCGCGACCCCTTAATATAGTTCCTCATGTTGTGGTGACCCCCAACCATAAAATTATTTTCGTTGCTACTTCATAACTGTTATTTTGCTACTGTTATGAATCGTAATGTAAATATCTAATATGCAGGATGTATTTTCATTGTTACAAATTGAACATAATTAAAGCATAGCGATTAATCACAAAAACAATATGTAATTATGCCAGATCAGAAATTCTCGGGCCAGTCTTTGCAAGAGCACAAGGAATATCATCTTCCATAACAAGTCTACTTCTGTATTTAGACTTGATAACCAACAAGTGTACAGCAATATTTCTCAATCTCAGCAACTTTTAAGGTGCCTGGACTTCAACTCCCAGAATTTAAAGCAAAGCTGGCTAGGGAATTTTGGGAGTTGAAGTCCAGGTATATTCAAGTTGTTGAGATTGAGAAATTGTGGCCTGCAGTGTTGAAAAACTAGAAATCAGATAAGCTTCCAGCAAAGTAATCCCTGTTTAGTAGCTTTCTCCCAGGACTCCAAAGTTTCAGGAAGCAAACAGGGGGCAAAAAAACCCATGATTGGTCCAAAAACATTGCCAGGGTCCCCAAAGCCAATTTCCTCTTTTAAGCTCTTTCTTCTTAAAACTGAGACTGAGAGATATTAGCACAGGGCTAGCCTGATCATACGGAGCAGGGCAGTGGCAATGGACCATGCTCCGGCATCACCTCCTTCTCCAGTTCCCTCCGACTTAGCTCCTCCTGCCCCCGGTGGTGGCACCCTCAGCACCGAGGCTGTATGATCAGGCTAGCCCTGTGCTAATATCTCTCAGTCTCTCTCTTCCCTCCCTCCCTGTTTGCCTCTTTGTTCGCTGGGTCTCCGCGCCAGCCAAGGGTGAGAGGGCAGACAGACGATTCTGACCCAGCTGTCCTTCTTCCCGCCGTCGTGCGCTGTGAAACTTAAGTGGTCGTTGGCTGGCTGTTCCCTCCTGTGACTCCCTTTCCCTTTGACACCAGTGGGAAGAAACTGCCGCTGCGAGCAGGAAACAGGGGCGGCCACAGATGTCTTAAGCACCGCCTTGTACTCTCCAGCGTGCAATCTTGCGACGCCCCGTCCCTTAGCTGATGCCATCAAAGCTCGGCCGCCAGGCATCACAAACGCCTCTCACCGAATGGCACCTCTCTCGACCAATCGGAGGGCTCAGGCGAGTTGAGCCAATATGGCCAGGCTTGTGGCAGTTGGGGGGGGGAGCTGAGGATGCCGGGGCGACCCCTGGGAAATGGTCATTCGACCCCCAAAGGGGTCCCGACCCCCAGGTTGGGAACCACTGTACTACATGGTCAAAAGTTTATACTGTGAACATTATTTACCTGAAAGACTCGACAAGTTGTGAGAATCCTCTTTCTCTTAAAACCAGGGTTAGAGGTAGTATGTTAGGTGAGTTGCCCAAGAAGACAGCTAATGGCAGCAGAAAATATCAAGCTAGTACTCCAAAGTAGGATATAATACGAAGACACCATGAGTTTTTGGAAAAGGAGGTTTAAGATCTTCAGTTTTCAACTGGAGATGGGGTGTCAATTCTTTCTGCTACAATTTTAATCAAATTCAGGGTTTGTGATTTGATGTGGGCCTGATTTGACTGGAGTTTGCAATTTGAGGTTCAAAAGTAAACTGATTTAATTCCAGCCACTTAGAGACTTGGTTTTAAAATTAAAGGTATGTCCAGAGGCTACAATGAGGGAGCATCAAAATGTCAGCAACTGTTTAATTCTTAATGCAATGAAAATAGCAGATGGTAAAACCTTCAGAGGATATTAATTCTGCAAGTTTCAACTGGATACCATCAAGGTTTCACCTCTATAAATTTTTGAAATGTTCCCCCTGCATTTCTTTAAGGCAGCGATAGCAGTGCGAAGAGTTGTAGGAATAAAGCCATGCTAGTTTATAGGTGTATAACAGTATCTTTTCTGACTAATGCATTTTATTAGAAGATATAGTGCCCCCTCACAAATGTCTTTTAATAATTTTGTTAGGTGGAAAATCTGATTTCTTCAGATTCAGTGAGAAAACAAGGCAGCCAAAATAAAAGATGCACTGGACTGATGCAGAAAGCATTGTATTTTAACATTAAAAAAATAGTAAAAATAAACTCTTCCTTGCTTTTTCTCAGATGATAGGCATCACATAACCCTGAATCATGTTTGTTATCCTGACCTTCTGAAGCTGTGGAACTTTACTGTATCTGATTATTGGGTTTGGGGACAACAGGCATAACTAGGTGAAAAACTAGATGTTTCTTGGGCACCTGATTAGCTTCAGTGGAATACCAGACTGGGCAGGACACCTGGTCAATCTTGGCTTCTTGTTAACCCAGCCCAAAACAGTAAATACCAGGGCTGTCAAACTCCTGGCCCGTGGGCCAAATGCATCATGCGCTGGCCACGTCCACGCCTGGTTTAGCGAAGGGGAAAAAGTCCTGATGCAACATGTGACACTGCCATGATGATGTGAGTTTGACACTCCTGGTCAATACTTTAGTCTAATGGCAATGTTCTTTGCTAGTTAATTAGGAGATCTAGAAGAATGAGATGGAAGGCTAGACATTAGATTGGCTCCAGAAAACAAAGGCTGGTGCAGGGAAAAAGAATGTCATTTGCAGCCTTGCTACCACTTCATTTTTACAAGCTGTAACTATTTAGACAAGTACATGTAAGTATTGAGCTGCTACCCATTTATTTATTGTCAAGAGATTTAAGCTGAAGACTGTATACAGGGATGGTCAGCTTCAGTCCACATTCAGGGTGCTGACAGCTGCGTGGAACTGTCAATGTTATCAGAAGGACCAGGGCTGAAGTTTGACATTACATTAGCACAAGAGAGAGAAGCTAAGCAATAGCAATAGCACTTAGAGACTTATATATGGCTTCATAGTGCTTTACAGCCCTCTCTAAGCGGTTTACAGAGTCAGCATATTGCCCCCAACAATCTGGATTTTCATTTTACTGACCTCGGAAGGATAGAAGGCTGAGTCAACCTTGAGCTGGTGAGGATCGAACTCCTGGCAGTGAACAGTGAGTTAACCTGCAGTACTGCATTCTAACCATTGCGCCACCAGGGCCCCTTCCTTGTTTCAATTTTAGCATTGTGTGATTTAATCTGCCAAACTGCTGGCAGCCGGTGATCAGCAGAAGTAGCCTGCAGTACTGTGCCAGCACTCTAACCACTGTGCCACTGCGGCTCCTCCTCCTAAGCTGGACATATGAATGAAGCAAGAGTTTAAAAAACCCGAAAAAAGCCCGTTGTTGTCTTTGACATCCTAAAAGACCTCTTAGTAGAGTTTAGGGAGTTTAATGAGGGTGATAAAACTTGGTGATTAGTCAGGTCAATGTGATGTCAGACAACCCCAAACTCGCTCCAAACTCGACTGCAGAAAATACAACTTCAGCAACAGAGTGATCAATGCCTGGAATGCACTACCTGACTCTGTGGTTTCTTCCCCAAACCCCAAAAACTTTAACCTTAGACTGTCTACAGTCGACCTCTCCCCATTCCTAAGAGGTCTATAAGGGGCGTGCATAAGAGCACCACTGTGCCTACTGTCCCTGTCCTATTGTCCTCTTTTATCATTACTTTTTACTTATGTTTATACAAACTACTACTATCCTATACATGTTTGACAAATAAATAAATAAATAAATAAATAAAGTAAAAATAAACCCACCATGCTGGTGAAACTTCCCCTCAATGTCCACTGACTATATAAATGATTTTGCAACAATGTATATTGTTCCAACATGGTAACAACCCCAAAATAGCAGACAAACCCCCCATTGAACTATGAAGTGTTCTGCTTTGTTAGGAAATTTACCTTGATTTCTTTCAGGCTGCTCATAAGTTTTGCATGAGCATAGTCAGGTTTTATGTTAGATTAATCAAAGGGAACAAATAGGAAGGGAAGGTAATAAGCCAATAATTTCAGTGCAAGCAAATATGCAAAATTCGCAAAAAGAGATATGTGCAGCATAAAGAAGAATCTACTACAGGCAGTCCTCAACTTACAACCATTCATTTAGTGATCATTCAAAGTTACAATGTCACTGATTTATGACCAGTCCACAAACTTATGACTCTGAAACAACTCCGGGGTCATGTGGTCAAAATTTGGCTGCTTGGCAACTGGCATTTTTTTTACGATGGTTGCAGCATCCCAGGGTCATGTGGCTTCTATTTATGACCTTCCCAGCCAGCTTCAAACAGGCAAAGTCAATTCAGGGAGCCAGATTTGCTTAACAACTGCATGATTCATTTAACAACTGCAGTGATTCTCTTATCAACCATGGTGAGGGTGTGACTCACTTAAGAACCATCTTGCTTAGCAATGAAAATTCTGACACCAATTATGGTGGTAAATCAAGGACTACTTGTCATAGCTGTTCTTTACTTGAAAATTCACACAAATATGATAGATTGGCAGGCAAGGTATATCCAGAGGCAGAAAAGTATGTGCGAAAGTTTACATAACGAACATAACGAAGTTTAGCGGTATCATTTTTAAAAAATAAGATATAGCTGCATCTTTAAATAGAGAAAAAATGAATCTATTAGGAACATTTATTTATAAAACTAACATACTAAGGAAAATAGGCAAAGGATACATCAAAATAATTCTATAAAATTGTCAGAATCTGTGAAAACGCATAACAATAACATGTACTAGCAACACTGATCCATGCAAACCTAGGAGCAATTGAAGAATGAGGCCATCCAAACCTGATTTTCAGCAGATTCATTACAGTTATGCTTATCAAAGAAAGAGAAAGAAGAAGCAGACGACCTCTGGACAGGTTTCAGGTGGCTGCCTTCAGGTGGAAACAATTGATCCCAAGAACATATTTTTATAACTTCTGAATAAGAAAATTTATTGAATAAGTTCATGTAACAACATAGGAATTCCAGTGAGCATTTTAAAATGAGAAAACCTACATACAGTATAGGCCAGTGATGGCGAACCTATGGCACGCGTGCCACAGGTGGCACGCAGAGCCATATCTGCTGATACGCAAGCTGTTGCCCTAGCTCAGCTCCAGCGCGCATGTGCATGCCGGCCAGCTGATTTTCGGCTCGCACGGAGGCTCTGGGACGGTGTTTTCGGCTTCTGGAGGGCCTCCGGGGGGGCGGGGGAGGCTGTTTTCGCCCTCCCCAGGCTCCAGGAAAGCCTCTGGAGCCTGGGGAGGGCGAAAAATGGGCCTACCAGGCCCACCAGCAGTTGGGAAATGGGCCATTTCCAGCCTCCAGAGGGCCTCCGGGGGGCAGGGGAGCCCATTTTCGCCCCCCCCAGGGATTGAATTATGGGTGTGGGCACTCGCGCATGCGCGATAGCGCGCGCAGACGTGCTTTTGGCACCTGAGGAAAAAAAGGTTCGCCATCACTGGTATAGGCAGATCAAGATGGAAAGTTTTGCTTCTTCTTTTTCTGTCCTTTCTATGTAAAGAAGAGGAGGCTTCTTTCACTGGTAAATGAAGGGCATACAACGTCTTATGATTGTTCTGGCAATGCCTACTTGACTTGCTAACCCACTTTATATATCCTATTCCTATATCCTTCCATGCAGAGGTGAAGATTCAAAGATTCATATTGCCAACATATTACTGAGCAACATAGTCAGCACTCTGGCCCTGTCAAAATATTTCTTTTACAATATGGAAGATCTACTGATTTTCTATTTCCAGCACATTGATCTGGGACATGCAGATCAGAAGAGATGTATCTTAGCTGGCTGCTAACGATTCATCTAGTGTTTATGAGACAACATGCAATGAGACAGACAAAGAGAAAAAACAGTAACATGTTTTAAGAATGTAGAAAAGCTAGGACAGAAGATTTTGCATGCTACGGAGGAAAGATTAGTGGGAATTTTAAAATAAGAGACTGCTGCACATGGATCTCCAATATTTGAATAACTACATCTGTGTTAGCTCCAATTTCCAAGTCCCCCCCCCTTTTTTGACAAAACTGCACACCATGAAACTTCCTTTAAACTTGTATTAATTAGAATGGCAAAGAATAATAAATGGTTCAGATTTGAATGCAACCAACTGAGATTTGTGAGAAGAAATGGAAGTAGGCATCACTGAATTTGGTAAGATTGACTTCTAAGTAAACACTTTCTGCATTCATAAGATGTGCTTCTAAAGAGGATGAGAAAGGAGTAGATCCCAGATTCTTTTGGTCATCATTTAACTTCATTTACTTTTCAGGAGTTTGCCAATCTCAGTTGCCTATCTTGTTTTCTCCACTAATCATGAGTCAGGCTGACCACCTGGGGGAGTAAAATTTGGCATGAAAACCATATCAATTTAAAGTCTTGTCTTGTTGCATTTATTTTTTAGAGGAGAAATGCATTTTGAAAGAGCTGAAAAACTACTCCAGGGCTTCAGTAAAAATATTGGATAAATTTGTTTAGTCTGCATATTGAAGCAAACCAACCTAATTTACACTTCCAGCATAAAGACACAGATGGAATACATATTATTCTCATCCCAGAATTTTGCAATATAATGTTTTCAACTCCAAAAACAGTGGATATAATGGAAATTTTGTACAAAAATGTTTTGTTTTCTTGAAATGTGAATGCTTTTGTGCTGCACATTGCTATAAAAATGGAAGGGCAAACTATCATCTTATTAGTGTCTATGGAGATTCTCAGTTATCCAGGTCATGGTTATCCCAAAGGTGCTTTTTCAAGAGGCAACTGGACTTTCTTTGTTTTTCCTGGAAGACATTTCGCTTCTCATCCAAGAAGCTTCTTCAGTTCTTCAGAAATGAAATGTCTTCCAGGAAAAACAAAAAAAGTCCAATTGCCTCTTGAAAAAGCAACTTTGGGACTATCATCTTATTATATTGGCAAGAGCTTGCACATGGTTGGAGAAGACTTGAAGTTTGTTTGCTTTTTTAATCTACTGGGATTTTTTTTTCTTCCATCCATATGGCTGAATATTTTTGGTCTTGACAGTGCACATCTTTCAACTTAATGCTCTGACTTCTTGTCTTGTTCCCATCCAATATTTGGAGTGTGGTCCCAAGCTTGCCACCTATATCTTAGAGAATGAAATAGGTGCCTGCCCACCCTCTGTAACATTATACTCACACTCAGTTATTGCTGGGCCCAACTGCTTAATATAATGTGTCCTGAATGACACTGCATAACATGGACCTCTGCTGGGGAGGTCAAAAAAATTGAGATGGTGACCTCATTCATCCCTTGTAATTGAAGTTTTGATGTAAACCATCCAATTTCATGGAATTCATATACAGACTTTTTTTAAAAACCCGGAGGCTAATAAAATAGAGAGCCTAGAACAGTATCATTATTTTGATAGTTGGTGGATATAAATCACCTTGCCCATTTTCACACTACACCGAACACCTTGCTCTATTCTGACAGTTTGGAAAACCTTCTATCATCTTAGATGATAGAATTAAAGATGAAGAGACACGATGCTACCTGTTAGATTGTGGGCAAGGATCACAGGAGACAGACTTCAGAACTGCTCTTTTACTTAGCTCACTCAAGCAACCAGCAAAACATGGTCTGACAGCTAGCTCTTTTATAGAGGGCTGTCAGACACAACAACCAATAGCGTTTGAGCATTCAAATGCTGGACCTGGGTGAAAACATACAGTTCAGTTACAGTTCAGCTAGAACATAACAAATCAGGGTTCAGTCAGAGTTCAGCTGGACATAACAAGTTAGAGCTCAATTATAGGTCAGTCAGAACACAACACTACCTCTATGCTAAATCACAGCATAAGAGAAGCACCAAAAAGCCAACCACAAAATTAAAAGCAATTTATTCTGAAAGTTTTTGCAATGTGCTTGAGCTTCAGGATGAACAGAAATCAGAGTATCTTCAACTGGTTCAATGTATCATTGGAAATTGTTCCATTCCAATGTCACAGAAGAGATGGGCATGTTAAAGCTATGGGGGGGCCTTGATTCAGGAATGTGAAGTGTTCTTCTTTCCAGAAGAAAGCATGACACACTCAGAAAGTCTGCATGTTTAAGACTAATGGCAGATTTTCAATACAGGCTTCCATGTGGGATATACACATAAGGTGGATCCATCTTATCGGCAGAAGTACCAAATCTATATTTAATTAAAAATATGAGGACCTCATAAGGTTCAGGGTCAGAGTTGTTGGCATCTGTGAGTATAATGGAGTTTGGCTGAAGTTCTGGTATATCTCCCATTGACAAAAAAAAATTCTTCCCATTTATTCTATCACTATCCACCTAAATTAGAAAGTCATCTGTCAACTTCATGATTACAATAAACAGATTGTTGTACTTAGTGGAAGGTGCCCAATAAATGTGCACTTTACTCAATTTGGCAGAGTCTACCTTTCATTATAACCAATGGAACAAACCCATTTATTTCCTGAGATTTTTGTGATCCTTTCATTGTAAACCAAGAAGGCTCACAAAAGCCTTCTGGAAATTAATGGGTTTGCTCCTTTGGAAATCCTGTAAAGTATTCAAATGCAGAAAAGTTGGATAGATTTATTTCTGAATTCCCACAGATTTTCAAGGAAGAGTTGAAGGAATATGAGGGAATGAGAATTGGAATAACTCATTGCACAAAGTATTTTCAAACCAGTTATAGTCTCTAGCTGGGCTTCACCCAGGGGTGAAATGCTCCCGGTTCGCTCTTGCCTGTCGGTCGTCACAGAGCCGATGGAGCCAGTGATGGTCGCGACGCGGGGATTCCCCCACTTGCTTCACCCGCCCGCCTGGATGCCGCCATTTGAGTTCTTTTGCCCTCTGCGCATGCAGAACGCTTTGTGCATGCGCAGAGGGCAAAAGAACTCAAATGGCAGCGTCCAGGTGGGCAGGGGAAGCGGGCGGGGGAAGCCCCGCGCTGCGACCGCCCCCAGCTCCATCGGCTCTGCAACAACCGACAGGCAAGAGCGAACTGAGAGCATTTCACCCCTGGCTTCACCCTAGACAAGAGTCCTGATCACAATATCTGTATTTGTGGGAACTGCCAGGGTGATGTAAACTAGGCACAGAAGTGAGATCCATGTTCCATATCAGGGGTGAAATGCTACTAGTTCGGCCCGGTTTGGGCATACTGGTAGTGGTGGCCACCGGTGGTTTGGAGAACCGGTAGCAGCGGCAGCGTGAAGCTCCGCCCACCCAGCTGGATGCCACCATTTTCTTTTTTTAACCCTTTGCACATGTGCAAAGCGTTTTGTGCATGCGCAGAGGATGAAAAAGCGTGTGTGATGCTTCCGAACCGGTAGGAAAGGTAAGTAGATTTCACCGCTGTTCCATATGCAATATCTTCTATAAACCAACTATTTGGCACACTAGATAAGGGGAGAGACACAGTTAGTGGTTATAGTTACTCTCAGTATAGACTATATGACAGAAAGAACTGTATGTATAAGATCTACAAATCAACTTATTACAACCTGGCAAAGCAACTGAGTACCAAGAAGCCCTGTTCCACAATGCTCTTGACTGGGTATTTCCAAGTGAACCTATGTTGCTCATTTCCTGATTATCTTCAAGGACCATCCTTCAAGAAACAGATTACAGTAATCTGACCATGAGATTCACTGCCTTCAGCTCTTTCTCCTTCAAGAATGGACATATCTGGCTTATCAAGAGCTTGATTCTTAAGAGAAAATGTGACCCAATCAGGCATATCTGTCAAATCCTAAAGCCAATCTCCAGAACCAGTAACTATGTCATCTTGTTCAGAGTCAGATTGTATAATGGTATATAGAAAAGTCCTTGGGAGGCTGGGCCAAAAGACGCTGCCTAGGGAATGGTCAAATAAGAGAGAGGAGGATATTGGCTGGATAATGGACAGGACAAGAAGCTCAGATGAGACTCTTCCTAGTTTATCAGGTTGTAAAGAAGACGGGAGGAGAATTGAACTTTCTAGTTTACAATATTGATGTTAGCCTTACTAGGTAGACCAGTCAGGAAACATGACCATATAAACTAATTTTACTTTATTATAAAACTACATTAACGGAATTTTGCAAGTTTGAAAGTGCATTTCTGCCCCCATCTCCTTTACAGCCTTAGAAACTAGGGAGGGTTCCTTCTGAACCTCTTGCCCCACCAGCTGCAGGCGATGCTGTCTCTTATCTGACTGTTCCTGGGCAGGTGTCTCACTGTTCAGATTTTTTGATGCTTCATCCACAATCCAAGCTTTTAGATGCCTCTTTTATATACCCCCCAACCATTTTCTTCTTTTAATGTTAAAAAGAAACTTGCCTCTTAGAACCATTTTGTTCAGGGAATAGTTCCAACTCCTTGATTATCTTTGTTGCTCTTTTCAACCTTTCCTAAGTCAGATTTTTTAAATATCTTAATGAGGAATGAACAGAAGTTTACAGTTATTTAAAGAATGGTTGCTAGGTAGATTTGTATATAGGCATTACAATGTTGGCAGCCTTATTTTCAGTTCCTTTCTTAATGATCCGATAAATACAATTTGTCTTTTTCATTGCACCTCATACTGGGTTGATTTTTTTCCACTGAGTTATCCACTATAATTTGAAGATCACAGCCAGTTCAGACCCCATCAGGTGAAGCAGGTTTTCTCAATGTGATTGTATAAGTACTTTATGTTGCCACAAAGGGCTATGCAAAAGCCTTTGAACGGGTGTTTCAATACATCAACACTTTGGCTAAATCACTTAGTTGAAGCAGATTTGCGAATCCGCATAGAAACTGACTTTGAAACAGCAAATAAAATCAGGTGAACATGTGTAAAACTCCCAGTTAATCCATCCAATACTGATCCTACAGGGAGCTTAATCAATGAATAGATGAACAAAAAACCGAAGCCAAAATGTTTAGGGGAAAATTTTCCTTCTCACGGCTGAAATTCATGCTTGCTGTGATCATTTTGAAGTCTCCAGTTTCCTATACCTTGTTTTACTTTTTCTACTAGAAGATCGGAGTTCATTTTGCCCTGATACTAATTTCCAGAATAAATTGTCTCCCAAGATATTTTACTGAACATTTGCATGCCTGAAATATTGCATTAAACTTGGAGATTAAGTTTTCAACTGTCATCCAATACAGTAATGGATTAGCACAAGAGAGTGAAGGGAAGACCACTTTCATTAAAATGCACCTGCTTTGAAAATATAGTTTGGATAACAGTTCTGAAATCTCTATTTAGGTTGAACCTAATGTAAGAACAGACATAGAATAGAGTATTTCTATGCCCATTTTCATTATTATAACTCTCAAGTTTACTCCATATAATTTTTTTAAATACTTCAACCATTGCCCTAGTTGTGTGCCTTTCTAAAAAAGCATATTGGCCCACCCTAATCCATATTTAATCCCTTATGCCAGGGGTGTCAAACACAAGGCCTGCGGGCCAGATTCAGCCCACAATGTGATTGGATCTAGCCCACGGGGCTGTCCTAGAAAATGTAAGGGGTCGGCCCACGTCTACCCCAGTGGTTCCCAACCTGTGGTACGTGTACCACTAGTGGTATGCGAGGCCCTTCCAGGTGGTACGCGAACACTTTCGGGGTCATGAACAATTTTTAGTTAGTTATTTTTTACTTCACAAAAACGTTTACTGCCTAACACAACTGTTGCCACACGCCACCCACCTGGTCCCAGCGGCCCGAGAATCCAGTTGCTGGATGCGCGGGGCCAAAAAAGGAACGGTACAATTATGGAAATAAAGTGATATCTGATCGAATTTAGTTTCTCTGGAACCAGGTGGTACACGGCGACTGTATGGGACCTCCAAGTGGTACTCGATCACAAAAAGGTTGGGAACCACTGGTCTACCCAATGCAGCTTCGGCCCGGTCTACCCAATGCAAAGAGCAAACATCGGACCAGTGTGGCTTTGGCCCGGTCTACCCAGTGTGAAGAGGAAACATGCCAGCAGCTTGGGGAGTGGCATCAATCTGGACATGCCCACCCGGTCGGCAACGCCCAGTGAGTGGCATCAACAAGCTGACCACGCCCACTCAGTTGGCCACACCTACCCAGTTGGCCACACCCATCCGGCCCCCTGAGGTCAACCACAGCCCTGATGCAGCCCTCAATGAAATTGAGTTTGACACCCCTGCCTTATGCACTCTGGATGGGTCTGCTCTTGAAGAATATTTGGAAAAGTGCAATTGGTGCAAATGATGGCTAGATTTATTTCTGACATCCTGTGAACTGTATACAGAATATTGCTCTGATACCAGCTGTGCTTTTGCCAAGAACTTTTAGGTTCATGGGAAAGTAGAGTGGAGTCTGCTCCCTTCAGGAGGCTGACTGGAATTCATCATTCTCTTTTAACGACCCCATAATCCCTTGCAGGGTGGAGTCTGTGCAACTGAATGGAGCTAGCAGAGTGTTTTAATGGCCGGATGCCCTTCCTGATGCCAATGGGTATTTTTGTTCAGCAGATATATTCTCAGTGTGCCCAGAGAGAGAAATATCTATCTCTACCTAGAATTGTCCAGATTAAATGAACCCCTTTTTTATCTGAATTAAATTGCTCAGATATTTTTCTCCTCTTCAGTGTCAACTATATTATATAGTTTCAACTATATAATTTTCCTCTCAATTTTTCTGCTTTAAATTTTGCTGATTGTGATGCTTTAAAGTTTAGAAATTATATTCAAATGCGAAACAGTACATCATAATGTGTGTACTTTATTTTAGGTTGAAAGACATGCAAAAGTAATATCATAAATAAGATTTAAAACTATCTACTAAGGAGGAATGGTTAGTAAATCTGACATATTTTGCTGAAAGAGATAAACTGACTTGTTTGATTAGAGAAGACACATTGTCTATATTTATTGATGACTGGAAGCCTCTTATGAAGGTTGAAATAAAAATAATGAACTTTGATGGTTAGATAGAACAGATTATAAAATGAAGAGTCTTATGTAACTTAGAGAGAGAGCCTAAAATATATTTGTATTTATAATTGCTGTGAAGAATATTGGAAACCGTTTAATTTTTTTCTGTCTTATTTTTCTTGAACTTTTCTTTTCTTGTACTTTTTACATTTTTACATTTTTTAATTTTTTAATTTTTTCTCTTTTTTCTTCCTTTCCATTAGTTTCTATTGGTTTTTATCTTCTTTCAAAGAAGAAGTTTTAATAAAAGTATACATACCCAAAATTTTCAATTTTATAAATACATAATCAGCTCAGAGAATTATCGCTGCCAAAATGGTGCTTGTTCGCATTTGCAAACAACCAAAATTTCAGCCAAAGGGAAGATTTTAACATGGAAAAAATGTGTACAATGCACATTTGCATAGCAATAATGACCATGAACAAGCTACAAAGTATTTGTACTTATGTCTTTCAAATCAGAGTTTAAATGAGTTTTAAGGGAAATGCCAGCCAATTCATAGTATAACAAAATCTGTACACTAAGCCAATTCATATTTAAATTAATCTTGGCTGAGCTCAAGGCTCATTGTCTAAATAACTTCTTAAATTAACTGCTACAATGACATGTGCAAATACCTTTTAAGCCTTCGAAAGGAAACATGGGGCCTAATTCATGCATTGAGTAATATGTAAGAGGGACGATGTCCATTCCCTATGACTGGATTCCACCTAGCTCCATTTATTTCTTCAGTCAATTTTTTTGTGGATTTATATACTACCCTTTTACTTTAAAAAAAAGTACAGGTAGTCCTCGAGTAATGACCACAATTGAGACCAAAATTTACGTTGTTAAATGAAACATTTGTTAAGTGTGTTTGCCCCATTTTACGACTTTTCTGGCCACGATTGTTAAGTGAATCACTGCATTCGTTAAGTTAGTAACACGGTTGTTAAGTGAACGTGATTTCCCCATTGACTTTGCTTGTCAGAAGGTCACATGACTCCAGGACACTGCAACTGTCATAAATATGAACCAAGCATCTGCCAAACATCTGAATTTTGATCATGTGGCCATGGGGATTCTGCAATGGTTGTAAGTATGAAAAATGGTCATAAGTCACTTTTTTCAGTGCCGTTGTAACTTTGAACAGTCACTAAACGAACTGTTGTAAGTCAAGGACTACCTATACTCTAAAGTAGAAAACTAAAAATCCCACAATAATTAATTTTGTGGGTTTTTTCCCATATCAGTTTTTTGAGTTTTTAGTAAACAAACCCATTTTTACATTACTTGCTAAATAAAAATGTCCATGTATTTTTTTTTCAGATATTAGAAACATGACATCAGTTAAGACATTAAATATGTCCAATAGTTTTAATAATATATACTCTCAAATTATGAATCTATTCTTTCAGTGGTACTACACTTTACTGCAGTTTAACACTCATTATTGGACATTAGCAATTTTTACTGGATTGAGTGTAACTTCACAGCAATACTGTACAATCCCATGTGGCTTTAAAGAGATGGAAAAATCAAATTATGTATCATCTACATATTGATAACAATCTATTCTACCATCAGTACATTTCCCAGGATCTATTACCAACTTTTGCAAGGTGCAATTACACAGTTTTCTATTTTACTGGGAAAAAGTTGGATATAATTGTGCAAAAATATGGCAAACACTGTTCAAGTTTTATATGCTACAGCTAATTTTGTTGTTCAAGCACTGCAGTGTTTCCTCAAGTATATATATCATTATCCTGACTACAATACAATACAATGATATGGAATATTAATATATAATATAATATAATATAATATAATATAATATAATATAATATAATATAATATAATAATATAATATAATATAATATAATATAATATAATATAATATAATATAATATAATATAATATAATATAATATAATATAATATAATATAATATAATATAATATAATATAATATAATATAATATAATATAATATAATATAATATAATATAATATAATATAATATAATATAATATAATATAATATAATATAATATAATATAATATAATATAATATAATATAATAATATACAGTATAATAATATATAATATAATTCCAACAAAATAGAAGGGATCCTGGTTTCTAGTTGTGTTGTGCTTATCTTTTTTTTTTAGGTCACTACTATTTCTTTCACTACTGAAATATATAAATATACCAAAACCAAGATTTGAAAATGTATTTATTAATTCATCAAATTTATTCACTGACCACCCTACTAAATAACTCTAAGCAACTTACAGTTTAGAATGATTAATTAGACAAATTAAATCCAGAATAATTTATCTGCTTAGATCAAAGTTTAACAGCCCAATAATTCTGCAGTAAGTCCTCCACATTCTGTTTTTCACAGTTATATAAGAGGAAAGTATAGCTTTGAGAATTAACCTGACTCTTTCTCAGTATATCAGGTGGAGGCAACCTATGGGTTAAAAAATGGAAAGTGTCAAAATTCTCTGAAAAGCTAGGATGAAAGATTAACGGTACTGAACAATACCTGTCCACAGTAAATCTGAGGATCTGTATTAGGTGATGTTTGTAGGCTTCATGTAGAATGATGGAAAACACAGATGATAGCAATCAACGTTGCCCAACAATGGAGTCTGATGTTTTGTTTCCACTTTTCAATAGCTTCTTCTTTTTTTTTTATTTGATAAGGCCCAGGAAATTGTTAGCGACATTCTGGTGGGAACCAGTGGGAAAGAATGCAGACTCTATCAATGGTGCAGCTCTTATCCCCAAGTGTTGTGTTTGGTGGGTGTGGGAATAGTATGTTTTCAATGTCTGCTGCTGCGGTGAGATAGCATTGAGAAACAAGGCCAAAGAACAGCACAAACTCAGTCAAGGGAACAAAGAGCTTTATCCAGCTGTAAAGCGTACCCAGACAATGAAGCACTAGATTCAGTCAAACAACAACAACAAAAAGTATGAAAGGGCTTGCAAGAAAAGGATTGGCAGAGAGGCTGAATCAGTATGCAATATAATGACTTTTTTAAAAAAAGCAGTTCAGTAAAATACTTATGACCCAAGAACAGAACATTTGAAACTATTGGTTATCTTTAATAGTATCATTATTTTTCACTTTGCCCATTTGATACGTGATGAACAGTATTTAATAAAGGTTTTAACAGGGTTTGGTTACTTACGTTAGAGCAACAGAAATAGGAATCTATGTGATAGCCAGAGTGGGGAAAATAAGCTTACAGTAATGATCAATTTTTATAGACACGAATTCAATACGAATGGTTAGAAAGTCAAAAATGATTGCACAATTTTTATGGCACATAATGTATTAGATTAGTTGCCCTGGTAAAGGCAGAGTATGAAAGCATCTTTTTGGAAGGCCAGATGAATCAGGAGCAAATTAGTATTATTGTTACTTTAATAGCCTCTCCTTTTTTGACATTTTCTTTTTCCACGAAGAGGGGATCATTGGCTCAGATATAAATGGAACAATGAAATCCAGGGTGCATTTTCTCTACGAAATATTAAACAGAATGAAATATCGGATCCTTTTTGCACGAAGACAATTGGACAAGTATTTATTTATGGCAATGAATTCAAGCATTTCATCGAAATTCTGATTGATTGTTTATTGGTTGACTGATTGATTGATCGGGCTGTCTACTTGCCAAGCATTTCTGGGCCATTAACGTAGGTAAAGACAACAGGTACAAAGGAAAATGAGAAGAAAAAAAAACCCCAAAGCGTAATAAACTAAAACATACCACACCAGGAACTCATCATTCCCGCAGTCTCTGATACCAAAACCTATAGAAGAACCAGATCTAAAAGGCTGGCAGACTGGGGACCAATCAAATTTCAAGGGAAGAGAGAGGCTTTTCCATAGGGGCAGGTGTTGGCAATAGAAACTGTAATTGTGTAACTGATCCAGAATGCTTAGCTATGTTAAGTGCAACCAATTTTTTGCCCCTTAATTCAGTTACATATTAATGCTTTTAACTCTTTCCTGCTCCTCTCCTATGCTCCCATAAAGAAGGACACTTCAATTTGCAGCTATGCCGTTGGATTAAAGTCACGTGATATGTAAATTCATATCAATTTTTTTAAAAAGCCATATTTGTACTGCAAGCTGAACATCAAGGGGAAATACAAATATTCATGAGCCTAACCCATGGGTATCTTAGAGTAGCTATGTAACTCTACAAAAATGAATATTAATGAGGGCAATCATAAAATAACTAAGTTGTTATTCAATTTCTCCATGAGAGAAGAAGCATTCAGCTATGACTATTTCCTTTCTCATTGATTTCACTGCTTGAAAATGGCCTCAGTGCAGAAAAGTTAGCGAGCCTCAGCAAATCCTTGTTTATGACTAATAAGGAGAAAGCAATAAAATAAAATAAAATAATGATCAATAAAAGGACTTTCAAAACTGTAGGTGTTCATTTGCAGTCTTATGTTTGCTGTTTTTAGTTGTGATACTTAAGATTAGCATTCTTGAATTGCCATGTGACATCAACAGACATATAAACATGCAAAAATCCACATTTTTCAGAAATGTTTGGATGTGCTTTGCAACTCAAAAAATGCACACAAGCACTGAACATTTTAAGAACAATAAATAATTAAACATTTGTTTAAAAATGAATTTTTCATCCAATGGCTATAAGAGAACAACATGGAATATAATAAGCAGTAAATTAACCAAGCAAAGTTGTCTTACTCGCAATTAGACCACAAAACAAAATCATAGGAATATTGACTTATCATGATCTGTGCCATGTTTGCTTTTAAAATATCATATTAAGACTTTGCTTCAACAAGTCAAGGGGCTTGAGAACCTAACTCTTAAAAATCCTATTAACTGCTGTGTATCTTCTGACACCGGAGAGTTAAATAAAAAGTATTATAATTGCATTGAAGAAGGAGGGCAAGACAAAAGAACATTCTATTTTTCTGTAACATATTTTCATTTATTTCAGTGTGTAATTTTTTTAAGTGAATTCACTTCAAAGATAATGCGCAGTTGGAATTATGAATATCCCTGCTTTGTAGTAAATGCACTGCAAGGTTCTTAAATAATTAAATTATGTGAGTTCTGAAAATGGACTGTAATTAGTCATTAAGGAGCAAATTCTATTGCTGTGCAGAGCTGGTATGCACTGCACACAATATCTTCGGAGTCTGAGATTATTAATATAGGATAGCTTCAGAGATCAGTGATGCAAAATCAACTATTTTGTCCCCTGGAATATAAAAGCAAAGCTGTGTTTTAACCCATATTTATTAAGTTGTGGTTTAATGAATGATTGTACCTTACAACCTTTGATATTCTTATTTGTCTCACAAATCTGAAATAAGCCCTGAGCCATCCTGTCACATGCTATTTCTGGATTTGCAAGAAGCAATGGCCATAGGGAAAGCTAATCGTAAGGAGTGGGATAATACGTCTTAGAAAAACACAAACCAACTTTAGACACAATTATCACTGGGGTGAAACATCAATGCATGTTAAAGACTGCACATCATCAAAACTCTCATTAAAATTTAAGAAACTATCATAAACATCAAAACAATTGTTGCCAATTTGGCTTGCCTAAAATGTCACAAATGATAAGTTGCTTGCCTAAGAAAAATGAGCTAAAGGGCAGACATTCACTCTGGAGTTAAATGCCAAAAATCTATTTGCCCTTACAGCAGAACAACATATTAATCTCCTAAGAAAAGAAAGTAATGAGACTTAAACAATCACAACCACCACAAAAACCCACCACACAGACTTGCAAAAGATATTCCTCACTATGCATAAACACTCATAACTCTCTCTCTCTCTCTCTCTCTCTCTCTCTCTCTCTCTCTCTCTCTCTCTCTCTCTCTCTCACACACACACACACACACACACACACACACACACACACACACAAGAAAAAAATATATAAAATATATGCACACAAAATCCTGGGCACAATCACCTGGGTTTTGGCAAATGCCAAATGCCGACCAAAATACACAGAAACAAAAACCTAAGCACTCAGACCAAAACAAAGCATAAACATTCATGTGAGAAGCATCAAAATGATACATACAGGTCTTCTGCACAATCACATACAAACAACCTCTTTTCCCAGGAAAGACAAAACAAAGTACAAGTAGTCCTCTACCTACGTCCACAATTGAGCTCAGAATTTCTGTTGCTAAGTGAGACATTTGTTAAGTGAGTTTTTTCCCTTCCTTGCCATAAATTGTTAAGTGAATCACTGCTGTTGTCAAATTAGTAACACGGTTATTAAGTGAATCTGGCTTCCCCACTGACTTTGCTTGTCAGAAGGTCACAAAAGGGGATCACATGACCCTGGGACACTACAACCGTCATAAATAGGAGTCAGTTGCCAAGCATCTGAATTTTGGTCACGTGACCATGGAAATGCTGCAATGGTCGTAAGTGTGAAAAATGGTCGTAAGTCACTTTTTTCAGGGCCCTTGTAACTTTGAACAGTCACTAAATAAATCTGTTCAGGACTTTCTTTAGTGACCGTTCGAAGTTACAATGGTCCTGAAAAAAGTGACTTATGACTGGTTTTCACACATACAACCATGCAGTCACAGAATCAAAATTCAGATGCTTGGCAACTGGAATGTATTTTTGATGGTCGCAGTGTCCCGAGGTCACGTGATCACCTTTTACGACCTTCTGACAAGCAAAGTTAATGGAGAAGCTGGATTAACTTAACAATCATTGTTACTAATTTAACAACTGCAGTGTTTCACTTAACAACTGTGGCAAGAAAGGTTGTAAAATTGGGCAAAACTCACTATCTTGCTTGGCAATGGAAATTTTGGACACAATTGTAGTCATAAGTCAAGGACTACCTGTAATACATCAAATAATTCCCAGCAAATACTGAAACCACTAAGAGGCCACATTCTCTCATTGTTCCTGACCATCCACAACCTATACCACCCTCACCCTAAGGCAGGGGGGTTAAACTTGATCTCACTGCGGGCTGCGTTGTGATTTTGTTTGCCTTTGAGGGTCAGGGGCAGAGATGGGATTCAGCAGGTTCTGATCAGTTCTGGAGAACCGGTAGCAGAAATTTTGAGTAGTTCGGAGAATATCACCTCTGAGTGGCCCCAACCCCATCTATTCTCTGCCTCCCGAGTCCCAGCTGATCGGGAGGAAATGGGGATTTTGCAGTAACCTTCCCCTGGAGTGGGGAGGGAATGGAGATTTTACAGCATCCTTCCCCTGCCACGCCCACCAAGCCACACCACGCCCACCAAGCCACGCCCACAGAACCGGTAGTAAAAAGTTGAATCCCACCACTGGGCTGAGGTGGGCATAGCCTGGTCATCATAGCCAACTGGGCGGGTGTAGCCAGGATCGGGGTGGCAGGAGACAGCCACTCACTGTCTTCGGGATGGCCCGCGGGCCAACTCCACGGCCTATCATGGGCTGGATGCAACCCATGGGCTGAGTGTTTTACACCCATGCCCTAAGGGAAGCAAAACATTCCCCTCTTGCCCATCCCAACCCCTCCCAAAAGGGCAAAACCCAAAGACACTTCACACATTTAGGTGGGCAACTCTGGAATAAAAGGGAGGTATCATCTTAACTTTATCCACACTTAGAGTTTCCCTCCTGCCATCCAGTCAAATTAAAAATGTGGAACAAGTAAGGGTTGCACTAAATGGGGAAATTGGGTCACTGCAAGGGAAAAGCAATACTTTAAGGATCTGAAGAGAAGAGGTATAGATTACAGAAATGAAGAGCACAAGAAAGCAACAGGAACAATTTAGACAGCAACTGTCAAGCTGTTGAATTTGGACCTTCACTCAGGCATTTTAAATATCTTTACCAACGGCTATTAATAGACTGGGAATGCCAGTTATGTAATCCAGGATTTAAAAAACCTCCCAGATAAGGGATCAAGAAATTAAATCTCAGGTTTCCATAGATTAATTAAAGAATTGTTTTATTCCATAAAATTAGAGTACAATTTTAATTGAATGAAATGATTTCTAATTATTTTATAGAATGATTAAAGAGTTAAAAGGAAAAAAAATTAAAAGAAGGCTCAAAAGCTTACTTTTCAGTAAATGCAAAAACTAAGCATGTATCAGTCTCTCTTTCTTCCTGAAAAATAAGATTGCAGTGGGGCTCACTTCTCAGTAAGCAGGTACAGAATTGTAACCCTAGATGCAAGAACACCTTTGAATAGAATGTTGTCAAAAGTGACAAAAATATGTACGTTCAATCCAGGGGTGGGTTCTGGATCCTTTTGCTGCCGGTTCACTCAGGGTTGCGCCGTGTGCGCACACGCGCGCCCTGCAGCAATAAAAATAGCTTCTGCGCATGTGCAGAAGCAAAAATTAGCTTCTGCACATGCGCAGAAGCAAAACCCAAGATGACGGTGCCCACGGAGACACCGACAGAACCGGCTCCGTGACGTCATCGCCGAACTACTAACGGTTCTAAAGAACCGGTTAGAACCGGTAGGAACCCACCTCTGGTTCAATCTTGATCAACATTCATGCTGAGAGTCCAGGCTCAAGCTTCCCGTAATGCACAGAGCTTGTACAGACAAAGACAAGATTTATAGGCAGTGACATGAGGCTATAAAATGGGATATTAAATAATGAAAGGCGTAGAGAATGTCAGTCTAATGTTCTTTATTCCCCTTTGTTTAACAGCTCAAGTTGACCAATGGAACAGCCCAGTAACAAATAAAACATAATGGGAAAAGTAATTTTACACAGTGCATAATTATCAATTTGGAATCCTGGATGAGGAGGGATCACGATGGGTGGATAATCTGCCTCTGTGGAACTTTATATGGACTTACCATTGAAACAATATCTGCAGCTACATAAATAATACAAGCATGTGCCACATGCTACAGGGAATGTGGCCTAATGTTAAAACGCTGCCTTGCAAATCAGCTGCTAAAATCTTGAATCCATAATGGGGCTTCTATTTCCTCTAGACTGTTCTTATAGCTCAGCTTTGAACTGTACCAGATGTGGGTGGGAAGAGAAAGGCTTGTTTTATAACAGTTTAGTTATAGCAATAGATGGAATGCTGGCTATAGGGCTTGCCACCCAAAAAAGGCCGACAGTGAATCGATTTGGACTTTTATGCAGAATCTGATATGAAGAAGTGTAGTGTATTTTGACACTTAGTGATTTAGAGCCAGTTTGGTCTAGTGGTTAACACACCAGGCTAGAAAGCAGAAGGTCATGAGTTCAAGTACCATCTTAGCCATGAAATCCGGCTCAGTAACTTTGAGCCAGTCATATTCATTCTCTCTCTCTCTCTCTCTCTCTCTCTCTCTCTCTCTCTCTCTCTCTCTCTCTCTCTCTCTCTCTCTCTCTCTCTCTCTCTCTCTCTCTCTTCATCTCTTAGCCCAACCCACCTCACAGGGTTGTTGTTGTGGGGAAAATAGGAAGAGGAACAGATTAAAATAAATCTTCCTAAGCTGGTTTTTATTCTGATCAAATATAGTTAGAGGTCCAGAGCGTCTGACAGAGAGGATGTGGGGGTGGGGTCAACCTATTTTCCAAAGCAGGAGAGATTCAATCTAGAAATAGGAGATATTTTCTGACAGTGAGAACAATCAACCAATGGAACAGCTTGCCTTCGGAAGTTGTGGGAGCTTCATCATTGGAAGCTTTCAAGAAGAGACTGGACTGCCATCTGTCAGAAATGATGTAGTGTCTCCTGCTTGGGCAGGGGGTTGCACTAGATCCGGGATGGTGAACCTATGGCACGCGTGCCAGAAGTGGCACGCAGAGCCATCTCTCTGGGCACGTGGAGCCATTGCCCATTGCTCTTCCGGGTTCCAGCACGCCAGCCAGTTGGTATTCATGCGCGCGGGAGTGCCAGAAACCGAAAGAGCAGCCACCCGGTGCACCAGGAAGGTGATCTTCCAATTTCTGGTGCACATGAATGCACAAAGACCAGGTGGCCAGCGCACTAGAACCCAGAAGAGCAAGGGGAGCAGAACTGCCAGCCAGGTTGGGTGGGCCGGGGCTTCCCTCCCTCCCTGCCCGAGTGGGCTTCTTGTGCGGTCCCAGCTCTCCAGCCTGCAGCGCGAGGAACCCCGAAAGGCCAAGCAGAACCAGCGCAGATACACCAGACATCAGAAACCGGAAGATCATCTGCTTTTCTGGTTTCAGGTGCACACATGTGCTCCCATTTCGGCACTCGGTGCCGAAAAGATTTGCCAACACTGGACTAAATGATCTACAAGGTCCCTTCCAACTGTGTAATTCTGTTCTGTTCTGTTCTGTTCTTCTGTTCTGTTTTGTTCAATTCCATTTTTTTGCTACTGCTGTGACATTGTATAACTAGTGGTTAGTCAGCAATGTCTTGATCTTGTAGCTTTGCCATCTAGGAAGGGGAAGAACTGTAGAAGTTTGAAAACACGGTCATATATTTCCTCAATAGCCATTTTTAATATATTTTGTTCCCAATTTACCCATAAATTATATTTATATGAGAGCTAATGGTTAAGGGTAGAAACCAGGAGACTGAGTTCTAGTCCCTGCCTTATGCATGAAAGAGACTAACTTTGGGCCAATCTCCCTCTCTCTCAGTCCAAGTCGCCTCACAGGGTTGTTGCTCTTGTTGTGAAGAAAATAGGAGGAAGCGGTATTAGTTATGTTTACCACCTTGAATTGATTATAAAAATAATAAAGGCAGGATAAAAATAAATAAATAAAATATTTGGAGAAGCAAATATCAATGCAACTTTCATTAATATTTTTTTTAAAAAAAGAGTAGTCCTAAAATATATTTTTGTATAAATCTTTTCCAAAAAGACTCAGATGACAACAAATGATTTTCTGCTTGTGCAAGTCGAGCTGTGTGTGTGCGTGCCAGTTCACTACTCACGCTGCCCAGTTCCCGTCTGCTCCCCCAACTGGGCTGCCAAGCTGCAAAGGTTGCGGACTGCTCTTCTAGATGCACATAATTTTGTTTTATTTTATTATTCCTTTTTTTCACATTTTGTAAAAATCCCCAAGTCAATGGGAGTTGGGAATTGTTTACATCCATGTAAATGAATGAATGAATGAATGAATGAATGAATGAATGAATGAATGAATGAATGAATGATACCCCACTTAGTTTTCACTGAAAGAAAACAACAACAAAAAAGCCTGGTGCAATGGGGATAAAGTATTATAGTGTCCCAATTTCTATTTAAGCAGTTTAAATAAAGCCTGTTGAAATGGCACCGTGACTTCAGCAGGGATGGCGAAATCTAAGAAGCTGAGAGGTACCAAGAGGAAATTGCCTGCCCCACTGTTTATAATAAGAGTTTCCTAACCTTGGAAATTTTAAGAAGTATGGACTTCAACTCCCAGAATTCCCCAGGCAGCCTTTCCCCTGGGGCTGGGGAATTATGGGAGCTGAAGTCCACATGTTTTAAAATTACCAAGATTGGGAAACCCTGGCTTAGCAGCTAACACTTAATAAGCATCCTTGCAACATTTCTTCCAACATCAGGCCAAACACAGACCAGAATAAATATCACCTGTGGACTACCCTGAGGCTTCCTTCTATAGAAATCTCTATAAGGTTGGGCTGAGGTGTAATAATCTACCCTAGCATTGTATTAAAATGAGTCTTTCAATGTTCCTATCACCTGAGATAAGCCAAATGCAAAGTATTAAGGATTTCTTTATTGTAATTCTCCATTTCTGGAATTTTGTATCCAGAGGAACCCATCTTATAACAATATTGCAATCTTTAAGACATCAAAGACTTTCTTTTGATTTTCCCTAACAATGAACATCATACTGTCCGATGTACTGTTGCTTCATCCCTGTTACTGTACATCTTTATATTTCTACTGAAGATTACTCTGGATTTTTTGTATTGACAGTTGGTATGAACTACTAAATAACTGGTCCAGTTAACCTTTAGTGTGCGATTAAATCTGCATGAAAACTGAAACGCTAATATGTAACTCTAATAAATACAAAAAATATGTATATTTGAAAAAAGTACATGTCAAAAAGTACATCACACTAAGTCATCAACCACAGTTTATCACAGGAGTTCCCAAACTTGGCCACTTTAAGACTTGTGGACTTCAACTCCAGCTGGCTGGAGAATTCTGGGAGTTGAAGTCCCTCAGGTGCTTTGGAGAATAGTTTGACTCCCTCTTCTTTGTGGCAACCCCTGAGATATTGGAACACTGCTATCATGTCTCCCCTGGTCCTTCTTTTCATTAAACTAGACATACCCAGTTCCTGCAACCAATCTTCATATGTTTTAGCCTCCAGTCCCCTAATCATCTTTGTTGCTCTTATTTGCACTATCCATCCATTTTGTTGATTTCTCAGCATTGCTCTAGATGGCCGCTACTTTTGATCAGAGACTACAATCTCTTTCAAGACTATGCTAAATAGCTACAGTAACAGCCCATAATAAAATGCAGCCAGATATGCATATGATGTGAAGCTTGGCTTCATATGTATATTTGTTTGTTTTATTCAATTTGGATGCTGCCCGACTTGAACAAACTCTTGAAAGGGAGTGTTTTGTCATATTTGCAAATAATTTTTTCCTGAAGATTTGCAAATTGACTGAAGGGAAGATTTGCTTCCCTTTTGTTACATACTTTGTGTAATGCAAAAATAATTTGTATTGATAACAAGTTGTCCAAAATACATAAATATGTTTAATTTATTAGTACTTGCCAGGATTTTCCACTGCTTTGAACACAGAAACTATAGCAATACAAAATCACAATTATTAAGTATTTATTAGTGACTGGGAATAAATGGTGTGTGTGCGTGTCCATCTAGATATGGACAAATGTGTTGGTCTTGATATTTGTAAATGATATAAATTGTAATAAGACTTTTTAAAAATTATATTAAACCAGAATCAAAAACACATATGGTTATTGCTACTGTTAAAGAGATGCTCTGTGTTGATCATCCTTTAGTGCATTTTGAATGATAGTTGATCTATAGGGACCAGTGAAGGCCTCCAATTAATTATTACTGGAGAACATGAAATCATAAACAAAGTTCCTTGTAATAAATTTTTAAAATGAGATTGCATGTTTTATTTACAGTGCTGGTCCATTTTGGGCTTTAAATCTATGAACAAAAACAAACATGTTTCTTATCAAGCTGAAATAAAAATATCAATAGTATTTCTTTTCTATCAAAGTAGGACACAAAATATATGAAATAGAATTCTGGTTAAGCGGTTGAAGAAGGGAGCAAGGCTATTGAACAGGAAGAATAGATTTAACTCTTTTCAATTTATTTTTTAAAAAGATTGATACAAAAACAGGAAAAAATCTAAAGTACTGTGTTTATATTTCAGATCATGAGATATATACACTATCAAATTAAACAATATTGGAGACTTCCAGCAAAAAAAAAAGTTTGGTTATAAATGAATTTGTATTTTAGCAAAAGCCTTGGGGGGAGGGGTTTCCATTCATCTCCCACTTACCCTATTTCATAGTCTTCTACAAACTTGGGTGGGTGGAGTATTTTTTCCCCCTAAAAAGTAAAAGACAAAAGGTTTTTACTCTAATTTTTATCCCAATCTTCTTTAGACAAATCAGGAGGACTGTCACAACTCTAAATTAATCCTCTGGGGAAAATCTTTTCTTTTATGTACATTGAGAGCATATGCACCAAAGACAAATTCCTTGTGTGTCCAATCACACTTGGCCAATAAAGAATTCTATTCTATTCTAAAAGTAAAATGTTTCCCTGGGATACCTCACTCAAAGAGACCTCAGAATCTATCTAAGGTCCTGATAACTCTCAAACTTTATATCAGTCCCACCAAGATCGCCTCTGACACCTCAAGAATGATGGGCAGACAAGTACCTTAGCTATAGATCCAGGCAGATATGTAATCCCATCTACTAGCAAATTCAATAGTCTTTTCTTTAGGAGGAGCCATGCTTTGAACTACACTCAAAGATAAAGCTAAAAGCAATAGCAAAAGCACAGACTTATATACCACTTTATAATTCTTTACAGCCCTCTCTAAGTAGTTTATAGAGTCAGCGTATTGCCCCCAATAATCTGGGCTCTCATTTTACCAACCTTGGAAAGATGGAAGGCTGAGTCAACCTTGAGCCGGTGAGGATCGAACTCCTAGCTGATGGCAGAGTTAGCCTACAATACTACATTCTAACCACTGCACCACCGAAAGGTGGCAAGATCCAAAGCTTGCTTATAAAGCAGATCCACTGAAGCCAGAACATTTGAAAACAACCTCCCCCACCTTGCTTTGAAGAGTGCTATTCTTGATGCAATAAACTTCTCAGAGAAAACAGGATTTCAGTTTGGGAGCAAGGTTAGTAGGAATCCGACATGGATGCAATCATCTCCTTTCTTTCCACAAAGGTCTTGTGAAGTTGTTTAACTGAGAAAAAGTAGTTTAAAAAAAGGCTGATCCAATGCACTAGTACAGGGGTAGGCAAAGTTGGCTCTTCTATGACTCGTGGACTTCAACTCCCAGACTTTCTGAGCCAATCATGCTAGCTCAGGAATTCTGGGAGTTGAAGTCCATGAGTCATAGAAGAGCCAACTTTGCCTACCCCTGCACTAGTAAATTATTAGGCTGACAAGAGATATGAATGTCAGCAGAGGCCTGGTAAGAGATAAATCAAGTTGGGATGGATCAATTGTCACAGTAGATATCAGCATTGACATAGAAGCTGTTCTGTTCACCAGCAATTAAATAGGGAAGACCATTTTATTCAAAGTCTCCTAGGATATGAGGATTTTTCCATTCTTCAGTTGGTGACAGAGCTTGGCTTATTTAATTTTCCTTGTGGTACAAGCGCTTGCCAACTTGATGAGAACCATTCAGCATCTTCTACAGAGTCCCTAATGTAGCATCCTTCTAGGTCAACTTTTTTGATGGCAAACTTTTTTGATGGCAAACTTTTGATGGCAAACTTTTTTCCCCTTGGGTGCCGAAAGGGGCCTGCCCACGTGCATGCCCACACCCATAATTCAATGACCCCCATGCGCCACACCCCCTGTGCATGCACGCATGATCCTCTCTCCATGCTGCCCTGCCCCATGCATGCGCACGCAACCCCCTACCCTCCCCGCACATGCGTGCATGACCTCCTCCGTGCCTCATTTTTGGCCTAGCAGGCCTCCCTGAAGCCACCGGAGGCCAGAAATATCCTGTTTCCCGACTTCCGGTGGGCCCGGTAGGCCCATTTTTCACCCTCCCCAGGCTCCAGATGCTTTCCTGGAGCCTGGGGAGGGTGAAAACACCCCCCCCACACCCCTTGGAGGCCCTCTGGAGGCCGGAAACGTCCTCCCAGAGCCTCCGTGTGAGCCCTGTACTTACCTGGCATCCAAAACAGGCTGTGTGGAGACTCCTGAGAGGGGAGAGGTGGCATGGGCAGGGCCAGCCAAAAATCAGCTGGCCAGCGCACGCATCACGCTGGAGCTGAGCTAGGGCAATGGCTCGCATGCCCACAGATATGGTTCCACGTGCCGCCACGGTTCTAGGTCAACTGCTATGCAGTGAAAGGTCCACAAGAGTGTTGAATCAGTGAGCAATGACTGGAAGTACTGTGCAGTTGTGCAGCCAGATCCCTGCCTCCACAACATCACTAGGGGCAGACTGCCTTCATTTCTCCACCGAAATCTAAGCAATTTGTGACATCACGAGACTTCTGGTTTTGTAACCTAAAAGTCCCACCAAAGAGATATGCAACCGCTCAAGTTAACCCCTTGTCAGTGTGCCGTGTGGTGACAAAAGTTGAAAAACACTGTGCTAGGGTATCATGAAGGAGCGGCTGCCAACCTAATCATAATTGCATTGGGGGGGGGGGGACTGAACAAAAAGTATTCACAGAAAATCTCAAAACTTTTCTCACAAAAAAGTCTGAGATATTCCAGCCTAGATTTGCTTCTCATACTCACATCTGTGCAGCCCTGATCCCAGACTTCACCCCTGTATGTTGATTGCCCATTCAGAAAATCATCTAGCAGCATTTAGAAGTATTAACATTCCTTTGTCTTTCCCTAATCACTCTTCGCTGTGATCAAGCCAATGAAATTCATAACAATATTTTCTTCCTAGTGTGCCATTAGAAACCTCTGCAGAGCAGTGTAAATATTTTTTTAAAAATCACTTCACCCACAGTGTCTTTACTGCATAGAAATGATCTTCACTCAGAAAAAGAAAATGTAAGCTTTTTTGTGTGTGAAAAAAGCACAAAGGTTTACTTTATTGTAAGGAGCTCTACGGATTGGGAAATATGTTCACGATCCTTTATCTCTCTTTCATATTCGTTATGAGGAGAAAATGTGTGATTTGGAAAATCATGTGACTGTCAATTGTGATGTGGCCTGTGCTGCCTATGAGGAATAGAAACCTTTTTTCCTTATCTTCTTAATCCGCAGAGTTGGCAACTCAACAAAATAATGCCTTGTTACAAAAGTGCATGGCACACTGACAGTGCATCAAAGCTACTTGAGTATAAGTCAAACCAGAGGTGAGAAGCCTGTGATTGGTTGGTCCCTTTATCAAAGGCATTCATCAATACCTTGGGCATGTCTCGGGATCAAAGGGCCTTGTGTTCATAAATTTAGTTTACTGGCAGTTCTTCTGTTCAGATTATGAATTGTCACTCTTGCTGCTACTGCTTCAGGTCAAAAATGACACAGAATCAGAAGTCAGAAGTTTCTGTGGTGGTAACATCAGAAGGATATTCCTGAAGTTTCAAACAATGTCCCTCAAATCCCCTAGAGCGAAACATGAAAATGTGAATTAGGAATACCCCAGGCAAAAGGAAGAGGTAAGGGAAAGCAACTTTCGCTTCTGAATTGCAAGCAATGTGAGGGTTTTTTTTCCTAAAAATAAAATAAAATCACTACTTGTTCTGACAGAATTATTCACCTTATTGCAGCTTCTTTATTCCATTTGTAATGCCTTCTGATAACTGTGAAAAAGAGAAAGTTAGGAACTCCGGCATACTCTGGTCTAGATTCATCACTAGTTTCCTTTCTGTATCATCTTCGGCATCTAATTAAAAATGAAGTATGTTTTTTTAATGAAGTCTTTTTCAAGTAAAAAATGGTTATTTGGTGGCCTCATGGACATTTCGATGTATTTTTCTTGGCAACAATATGAAGTGGGTTTTGCTATTGCCTTCTTCCTAATTTGGCATCTAGCCCTATGATTTCTCACTTCCAAATTCTGATATCCATGATTAGTTAGATCCAGCTATCTATTTGGGCATTAGTAGAGATGCCCTTGACTTGATCTCTGGTACCAGTGATGTAGGAATTACAAACCAGAGGAGAACAATATGATCCCAGAGCACAAATGCTAGTAATGATAAACTGAAGGATCATAAATCAAGAAATAAACTACCAAGGACCACTGCAGAGCACCAAACCTGAGAAAAGTGTTCAATAAGTCATGGGACAGGCAGGAAAAAGAATTTACCAATTTAAATTCACAGGGATTTAATTATATGCTGTGTATATGACCGATACATAGAAACATGGCGTAATGTAACATCTTTATATCTCTGCTCTGAGAACTTAAGAAAGACAAAAAGTATACATCATTCTGATAGATTCTATATGTCCCTTCTGGAAACTTTTGAGCTTGGATAGCTTGCAAAGCTAATGCATTGTATATAGCAGTGATGGCGAACCGTTTAGAGACTGAGTGTCCAAACTGCAACCCAAACCCCATTTATTTATCGCAAAGTGCCAACACGGCAATTTAACCTGACTAATGAGGTTTTACTACCTAAAATAAGGATAAACAATGCAGAGTTCAGCTAATTGTTCTAAGAAAAATGTGATAAATGCACTTTTATGCTCTTTAATTTTTTTCTGCTTTTGAAATGTTACATTTAGCAACAATAAAAAAGAAAAACTTTTGTAATATAATTTCTCTCTTTCCCTCCCTCTCTCTCTATCTCTCTGCCCCTCTCTCTGTTTCTCTCTCTCTCCTTCTCTCTCTCTCTTTCCCTCCCTCTCTCTATCTCTCTGCCTCTCTCTCTCTCTCTCTCTCTCTCTCTTTCTCTCTCTCTCTTTCCCTCCCTCTCTCTCTATCTCTCTGCCTCTCTCTCCCCCCCTCTCTCTCTTTCCCTCCCTCTCTCCCTCTCTCTGCCTCTCTCTCTGTGTTTCTCTCTCTCTCTCTTCCCCCCCTCTCTCTCCCTCCCCCCTGGGGGTGGTGGGAAGGAACCCCTGAACTGGTGCTGGGTGGTGGGAATCTGACGTCCATAGGCCGATGAGCTCAGGAGCAGCGCGCCGAAGCTCAGCTGGCCGGCAGGGGAGGCGGGGCATCCCAACACAGGCAGTTCTGCAGGAAAAGCAACTGACACCAGGGAGGCAAGAATGAGCAGAGATGACACAGGGTTGCATTGTGGCTCCGTGTCATAATGGACTCCAGGAGGAGGAGGGGACACCGTCTCCCCCATTGTGAAGCACACTAAATTTCACTGTGCTGTGCAAGAGGCAGCCCATGGAGGCAGCAACAGCAAATGGACTGCCACGAAGGCAGAATGCTGTTTTGCGCATTTTTTTTAGTCCTGCAAACAACGGGAAGAAATGCAATGGAGAAACACGATGGGGCTCAGGCGACGGCATGCATGCCCACAGAGAGGGCTTTGTATGCCACCTCTGACACACATGCCATAAGTTTGCCACCAGGGGTATATAGTGTATATATAGAGAGTTCAATTCCTGGTAGAGGGTTTAACCTCACAGGGTAAGATTTTATCTACCTATGTCTGACGATTACCAATAAAGATGATACTGGTCATGGAGTGGCTGACTCTTGTGGTCTATGTAAATGGGTATAAGAAAGAACTCCACTCTCATAGTGGAGAATAATCAACCACTTGAGGTGGATTCATCTCAGTTTACAATAAAGATTATTACCTAACTGTTCTAGGTGTCCGGAGTAACTTCTGCCAAGTTTGAATCATGGAGCCTGACATGTCCATGCAGTTTTCCTGGTGGCAATATGGAAGTATTCTCAAGTTTAGTCCACAGTTCTGAAATCCTTGCTGATCTCCAAGCCAAGTGCAAACTGGATCTATGCTTATTATCGGAAAAGCAGATGTTTTACCTGCTTAGGTTTGAATTGCAAATCCTTAATTGAACAATGGAAATCTTATGAAGGCCCTTTAATTTTATTTTATTTTATTTTTTGTTTATGGAACTGACTAGAACTCCAAAGAGGTTGTCTGACTAGAACTTGCAGTAATTATGGGGTGAAATGGAGGCAAAATGGATGAGAATGAAAGAAAAATAAATAAATTCTGAAAGTGATACAAGGGAAAAATGCAAACCACTTGAAAATATTGGGATTGTTGGAAATATTGTCCATGTAGTGATTCTATATCTCCTTTCCATATGCCATCTACCCTTTGCCTAAAATAGAATAAAATTGAAATGGAATAGAGAAATATGAAGTGGTGGACAGTACACTATATAATACCATTTATATGTTATGTTGCATGACAGTAATCTCTCTTGTAAGGAGGAGTCAGTTGGACTTCAAAAAATTTTCCTCATTCCCATTGGCCTCCTTACAGAAAATGTGCATTGTAGGAATCAGTTAAGACTGTCCAAGTAAGATTTTCTTTCATCCGAAGAGATGGAGTAAAATGTCCATGGAGAACAAAAAACATACTGTTCAGATAGCTGTTTTAACAGTTGAAGCTTGCTTGATGTTTAATTCTAAATAATCAGTTATTCTGTTCGTTTTAACACACTGCTGCACTAACTTGTCAAAATTAGGTGCTCCTCAGTAAAGCAGACAAAATGGTATCCTCAATGAAGCTTGCAGTAGCACGATCAGTTCCAAGATTTCAGGATTCAACCCTCTTCTTCTTGCATATTATGTATTTGTTCATCAAATTTTGAAACCACTCATCTTCCTCATCTAACTGAATAGTATGAAAAAATAGACTCTTATTTACACAATGAGGTTTGTTTGAATCTCTTATGTTGGACCACTGTGATTTGTTTGAATATCTTATGTTGGGCCACTGGTCATTATGAGTGAGAGGAAATGATACGGTATTTTGATTTTGGTTTAAAAGGGAGCAGAATATTATTAAGAATATTAAGAGCTCAGTGTTCCATTTGCACTAATCTTACCTTATTTTATTTATTTAAATTATTTATTGAGTTTCCCATCTCACAGCAGTGATTCTGGGTGGTGTACAAAGATTTGAAACATCAAAACTGTATAAACTAATGATAGCCTGATTCTACAATAACCGTAAAACAAAATGAGATCACCAACTTTCCCTAACTGCCTAAGCTAGGGTAAACAGCCAGGTCTTCAGAAACTTTTTAAAAAGCTAACAATTTTGGGAGCATCTGAAGCATCTGACTCTCTGCCCTTTAGATCAGGGGTGAAATTCAAAATTTTTCCCTACCGGTTCTGTGGGCGTGGCTTGGTGGGCGTGGCAAGTGGAGGAAATCTCCATTCCCTCCCCACTCCTGGGGGAAGGATATTGCAAAATCTCCATTCCCACCCCATTCTGTGGTTAGCCAGAGGTGGTATTTGCCGATTCTCCGAATTACTCAAAATTTCCGCTACCAGTTCTCCAGAACCTGTCAGAACCTGCTGAATTTCACCCCTGATTTAGATGCTATTCTAAAGGGTAGCCACAGCCACAGCCACAGAGAAGTCTGAAATTTGGAGTCCAACAAAATGGCATTCCTTGAAGGTAGGAACCCAGAGAATTCCTTCTTTGCTAGACATGGTAGAACAGGCAGAGACAATGGGTGCATGTGGTCCCACAAATAGCCTATGCCATGTAAGGCATTATTTGGTGGTAACCAGCATCATAAATTGGATTTGGAAGCCTACTGTGAGACAGTGTAGCTTGTGGAGCAGTAGTGTTATTTGAGTATTCCGAGAAATGCCAAAACTGCATTGTGAACTGCAGCTTTTGAATAATCTTCAAGGGCAGCCCCAAGTAGAGCACAATACAGTAATTCAAGGCGACTAAGGCATCAATCACCATGAACAAGGCCTCCTGGTCCATGAATGGTCCAATTGGTGCTTAATATGAGCACCCCTAGCCATAGATGAATTTAAGAAGGACCCCCAAATTATTCAACTGCTCTTACTGGAATAGTGCATCACTAGGCCGTGTCAAAGACAAAAAATCTCTAGAACCAGAGGGCCTTAAAATCCACAGCCAGGTTTGATCCAAAGCCTGTTCTCCACTCTCCAGACTCTCTTAGCCTCCAGTTACAAGGAAGGGACCTTGCCAACACTGCTTGATTGGCTCAGAGCAGAAATTTACACCTGAGTATTATCAGCAGACTAATGATACCACACCCTATGCTGAAAGAAAACCCCCAGTGGTTTCATGTAGATGTTAAATATAAGAGCAGAGGCCTCAGGTTTGACCTCTAACCACCACCACCCCAAACATTGTAAGAGCCGCGGTGGCGCAGTGGTTAAAGAGCAGCACTGCAGTTCAGCAGTTCAGCTGTTCAAATCTCACCGGCTCAAGGTTGACTCAGCCTTCCATCCTTCCGAGGTGAGTAAAATGAGGACCCAGATTGTTGGGGGCAATATGCTGAACTCTGTAGACCACTTAGAGAGGGCTGTAAAGCACTATGGAGCGGTATATAAGTCTAAGTGCTATTGCTATTGACTGAAATTGGCCATGAAGAGAAAGAAGAACCACCTCTTACTTCTAATCCCCTGAGGCTCAGAGGATAGCAAGATTGGTGATATTAAAAGTCACTGAGATATCAAAGAGCTGTAGCTACCGTATAAGCTAACCACCTTTCCAAAAAGAGGAGATTGGAGACTGGATAAAAATTGTCCAGATCTATTGAGTCCAATTGAATTCACACACTACACAACTTTGCAATCTCTCTATGGTTGCAAAGTCACAATGGGGTAATTTGAGAAGTTTCTATGTTAGCTAGCAAACTCTGGAAAATGAGACTTGATATGGAAAGTTGTTTTGTGATCAGTATTCCAATTAGAAGTGTGCAAAACCCTGCATACAGTCAAGTGTTTGAATTCAAATTTGTTCATGATTGTTTCATGTAGTGTTGCTTTGTGTGCTCTGAAAGTTTCAAACACTAGAGCTGAGATGTTGATATCTGGATTGACGTTGGTTCAGTGGTGAAATGCTCTCGGTTTGGGTGAGCCGGTCAGTTGTCGTAGATCCGATAGTGATCGCAGCGCGAGGCTTCCTCCACCCGCCTTATTGGGTTCTTTTACCCTCTGCGCATGCACAAAGAGTTCTGCGCATGCGCGGAGGGTAAAAGAACCCAAATGGCAGCGTCCAGGGGGGTGGGGGAAGCCTTGCGCTGTGATCGCTATTGGCTCTACGACGACCAACTGGCCCGCCCGAACCAGGAGCATTTCACCCCTGCGTTGGTTGCTTTCATCCCAAACTTATTTCAGTCTAGTCAGTACACAAGCAGGAACAAATTGTGTCACTATTATTGGTTTAGGCTGGAGAGTTGGTGAGGGCATGGTGCTCTGAGAGAAAAGCAGCCCTTAAGCAAGATGGCTGGACTAAAAATGCTCACAAGTGCAAGAATCCCAACCAGCCTGATACATTATTTAGGTTTTAGAAAATACTTTATGTGGGAAAATGGGAATTCACATAGGTTGTAAAAAGGGTATGTCCACATTTTGCTATCTGGATTTCAGCCTCTCCTGAAAAAGAAAGCAGATGAATGCATGCAAAAGCAGACAGGCAAATGCAAAGGATATGTGTATGCATGTGCATTGCTCCACATCACTACAGAGCCTGTGGTTTTGATTTGGCTTAATAAGATGTTTCACACTGAGAAAGCAACACGAAGCATTTTGTCTAAGTAAAGAGACCACACAATTTGCCTCAACAAGCTGCTTCACATCAGCTTGCGGCCTCTTCAGCATCTCCTCCAGCACTGTTGAAGTGCTGGAGAATGCAAGCAAGGCTTCATTTTGCTTTGAGAGGTGAGGGGCTGTAATGGCACACTCACAGGGGGATCTGGTAGGGGTTCCTGTTGCTCCTTCTCACAAGTCATGGGAGAGTCTGTTTAGTCACTGTCATCATCCAGAAGAAATTATCTGCACCTGATTTGGGAGGAAAGGAGTGGAAAATCTTCTCCAGGTCTTGGCTGTCTTGTGTTTCTCTCAGTAGCAGAGGAGTGGGGATGTGAGATAGGATAAATTCCCTGTCAGAAGGACACTGATATGGCTTGAAAAGATCCAAGTTGTTTATTATGTAGGTCAAGGTTAAGGAGAAAACAGAGGAAGAAGATGGGGGGAAAAGGAAAATGCTGTGAATCCTTCAGGGTTTTACTTGCAGCTAATTGTCCAGGCAACACAGAGAGAGGAGGGGAAGGGAGAGGGAGGGAGGGAGGGAGGGAGGGAAGGAGGGAGGGACTATATTTACCTTCATTCATAAGAGAGACTATAGGTAGAACAAAATAAGACTAAATATAAGCAGAAGTTTGGATTAAATAAAAATGTATGTCTTATTGGAGCTACAAATGTACATCTTTATAAAAATAATAATTCATCTCTTGCTCCACATTACCCTAGGTGACTTATTTCCTTCTGATTGTCCAACTTTCCTCTGAGATGAGGTGCTGTTCTTAATCATTAGGAGCCAGGCTAAAAAGACGTCTCTCTCCTTTGAGGAAGAAGGCAGGCAGATAGGTAAAACCACAAAGGCAAGATGAAGCTGGTTCCTTTCCCCCTTTTCAAAGCTCATCTTAAAGTTTCCTGAGCTCGGTGATCTTGGTCCCTTATCTGAAGTGGAATTTCTCAACCTGCTTTAGCAATGTGAAGAGGTGCACTTCAGTTCCTAGAACTTCCCAGCAAACATGGGAAATCTGGGAGTTGAAGTCCACGCATTGTCAAGTTGCCAAGGCTGAGGAGCATTGATTAGAGCAGCGGTTCTCAACCTGGGGGTCGCGACCCCTTTGGGGGTCGAACGACCCTTTCACAGGAGTCGGGAGACTTTGCCCGGACGCCACCATTTGGATTCTTTTACCCTCTGCACATGTGCAGAATGCTTTGCGCATGTGCAGAGGGTAAAAGAACCCAAATGGCAGCGGGGCGGGGGTCACGGCGGCAGGCGTGGCGGCGGGGTGGGTCATGGGGGGGCAGGGATGGGGGGGCGCAGCATTGGATTAGAGTGACATGCTATGCTTTGGTTGATTAACTATTTCTACCCCTTAATGGCAGGATGCAACATTGTTCCATGAAGCCACTTTGAGAAATACTTTGTTAAAGCTGTCAGCAAAGCAAAGCTAACTTTGAAGTACTGCACACCTCTTCAGCATGCAAGTATTGCAACTGTTCTTGCTTTGGTCCACCACCACCACAGAAAGCATTTCGAACAACATAGTTCTTTGTTGGTTTGGGGCTGATTCTGAGTTGGTGTTTGAGGCGCTCACTGTTCATATAAGCGTTTAGCTTGTTTAAAATGCAAAGTTATTTTTTGTTAGTTTGAAATGATTTGGCAGAAGGACGCAATTTCTGTTGATCAGAGAATCATATCAGACTTTCTATGGCATGTTGAAGGCTGCACTCCAAAATTAAATGGAATCAGGATCCATTTGGAGATGAGGTTCTAGGGACTTTAAATGAGTGAAACAAATGTTTTAAGCATCTGCAAGACTGAAGGCATCAATCTGACTTCTTCAAATTCATCACTCAAATCACAAAAAATACCCCCCAAAATAGGAACTTAAATTTTGCTCATATCCACTCTGAAGAGTCCGTGGAGTAGGCAGACTTGCACATGGCCTTCCAGCCACATATTTTACAGTGCTGAACTTCAGGATATGTGCACTCTGTGCGTGCTTTTTGTTTGCCTTATGATATTGTCTTGTAGGCATTGAACTTCCAGATGCATTTAAAAGTGTTGCGTTGATTTGGCCTAATTTGCTGAATGATTGGTGTGTCTGTATGATTGCTCCTTTGGCTGTTGATGAGCTTTCAGAATGGTTTTGTTTGCTAATAGGAGAGTCTGGAGCAGTAACTATCTGTATAGTGGTTTGCTTCTCTGTTCTGTATCATGCACTCTTTATTTAGCAAGAACTAAGCTGAGCAGCATGCCTTAATTACAATAAAAACCACCGCAAATGTCTTGCTTGATATTCCTTAGGAGGGAATAGAATAATCTGTGCTGTCTGTCTTTTCCTGACGTATAGGAAAAAAATTGTTTGAAAGAGATTTCTTTTAAAATGGAAATTTTTTATTTAAAAAAATCCCATGGGAAGGGAATTTTAGGGAGAAAGCTGTCTTAATATATGGTGGCAAAAAGATCAGAATCTGGTAGCACCTTTCCTGATGAATACATTTTATTAGGAGGCATAAGCTTTCATGAGCTGCATTAGGTACAGAGAGAAGGGAAAAAAGACACAACTCAGGACAATTTGTACCCACTTACTTGCCTTGTTTATTCCCAGGCAGGGATGAAATAATTGAAGATAATGTTGATGACAATAACTCTTTTGTCCTGTTAATGTGTTGCCTGAGTAACTCAAGGTTTATTTTGAAAACTAAAACAAAAAACAACTCTACTCCCTTGATAACCAGTGTGGGGATTAGAAAAGGTAGTGATAATAGATTTGAATTAATGGATTTTTTTCTCCATCACAAATTAAATTGTTTTGTGCTTTAAAAGTGTTTAAAGATATTTGAAAGTTAAGATAGGTCGGGTGGCCACTGATGGTTCCCAACCCAGAGATAGCATACAACTGCTCATTTTCAAGTCCAGCAAGTCCCAAGCCAAGAATCTGTTAATTCAACAAATGAGAAAAAGCAGGCTTAAGTTTAAATTCCATGGCTGTGAATCTTTTGCCAAGTCAAGTCAAAAAGTCAAATTAAGCAATGAAATATTAGATCTGCCAAGCTCAGGTTGTAAATCATTGGTTAATTTTACTACTCGTGTCAATATGGACTACCACTTACATGTGTGGCCCAAAAGTGCAAAACAAGGATGCAAGAAGTTTATATTTTATGGCTAAATGGGAAAAATAAAGCTAAATAGCTAAATAGCTTTATTTTCACCCAACTGAAATATAAAACATTTGAACTGTGTTTGAGTTTGTCCTACTGGAATGCAGCTAATATCCTGTGGATTATTTCAAAGGGACATAATGTATCCTAAGTTTGAAAACCCTCTTTTTTTGTTGTGCACAACAGGAAATGGATGGATGAAAAGCCATACAGGAAGGCATAACGATTGATTGGTGACTGTATATGCAAATCTAATCAGGATATAAAAAAGATAAAGAAGAATATGGATTTGAGACAGTTCCACATCAATTAGACAAAATATTGATGGGCCCAGATAAAAACTAAAAACAAAAAATTATAGTTACCTACTAGAATTTGATAGAGCAGAAGATATAGTAAAAGGAGTTATGATAGTATGGGCAAAAAATATTGGACACAACATAGAATTAGAGGACTGGGGGAAAATATGGAATAGAAATTATAAAATAACTAAATCGGCAAAATACAAAGAGAATCAATATAAAATGTTTTATAGATGGTACATGGCACCAGCAAGACTGGAAAAAATCTGTCCAAACCTGGAACCAAACTGTTGGAAATGTGGCCAAAAACAAGGCACTTTTAACCATATATGGTGGTCATGTACAGAAACAAAGAAATATTGGGTAAAAATTCATAGATGGGTCCAGGAAATAACAGGCCTTCAAGTAGAATATACACCAGAATTATTCTTGTTAGGGATTACCAAAGGGGATTATAATAAAACTACATTATTTTACATATTATAACAGCAGCAAGAATGGCATTTGCGCAATGTTGGAGACAAAAGAACATACCCTCGGAAAGTTTGGTAATAAAAAAAAATATGATTGTGATGAAATGGACAAACTAACAATTGAACTGAAAGGACAAATGAATTTGGAATATTATGCAATATGGAAGAAATGGTACGAATGGATTGAATAACATCATTGGCAACCTTCAGTCTCGAAAGACTATGGTATCATGCTCTGGAAAGAGTTTCTAGAAAGAGTTCCTAGAACAGCATCTAGTGTGGCTAAAAAGGCCAATCTGAGAGTGGCAATCCCTTCCACACTGAGGGATCCATTCTGTCCCCTGCCTGGCCCCCAGATTTCGCTGGTTCCGGGACTGCCTCACTGCCTCGGCCTGCCGAACAAGTGTCTCCTCGAAATGGAGAAGGCCATACTGCGTCTTTAGCCTCCAAGCTGAACAATCAGAGGTCAAGGTTTCCCAGCTGTTAATGTCCATTCCCAAGGCCTTTAATGAAAAAACGAGAAAAAAAGAAGTAAAATATAAGAGAAAGTAAAATGTATATTTGAAAAGTATGGAATATATGGATTTGAATGAAAGGAGATGTAAATTTTATGTATGAAATATTCTTAAATTTGAATGTAATGATATGTAAAGAATAGACATGTAAATAATAGGTAAATGAGCACAGTTATGGATATTGTTAAATGGAAAAAATACAATAAAAATCTTTGGAAAGAAAAGAAAAAAAAAGCCATACAGGGTGCAATCATACCTTTTTTGGAGTAAGTATAAGGGTTGAATGAAAAATAATGCCTCCAATGTTATAAGTCACCAACATACTGTTTGTATATTTCAGTTGGCAGAATGTTGCTATGAGAAAAGGTTATTCAGGTAGTCCTCGACTTACGACCACAATTGAGCCCAAAATTTCTGTTGCTAAGTGAGATGTTTGTTAAGTGAGTTTTGTCCCACTTTACGACCTTTCTTGCCACAGTTGTTAAGGGAATCACTGCAGTTGATAAGTTAGTAATCTGGTTGTTAAGTGAATCTGGCTTCCCCGTTGACTTTGCCTGTCAGTAGGTCGTAAAAGGGATCACGTGACCCCGGGACGCTACAACGGTCATAAGCATGAAGCAGTTGCCATGGCTCTGAATTTTAATCACATGATCATAGGGATGCTGCAAAGGTCATAACTGTGAAAAATGGTCATAAGTCATATTTTTCAGGGCCATTGTAACTTTGAATGGTCACTAAATGCACTGTCGAGGACTGCCTGCATTGCTAATGTTCATGAGTTCTACAGTGGATACTCAGCAGCGTGCTTTAAGCAACATGCCACCTTTGAATTTTGATCACTGGAAGAATCCCTATTAGCGAAACTGAGCATCAAATGCAGGTAGTTTTTGGTAATGACTATCTTGATAGGAACCCTGTGAATTGTTGGGGCCACAAATATAAAGATGGTGAATCATCTTTGTGCAATCAAGAATGAAACGGATGATCTTATGACAGCATATGGTTTGCAAGGAAAAGGTTGATGAACTGATAAGAACAATTGACAGGTCATTCATAAGCAAATTACTGTCCAGCTTGGTGTTTCCCGGGAACGTGTGGGTCTTGAATGAAGCCATGTTGTACAGTGGATCCTTTCAGCACAAAAGTGAGATCTTTTTTCACAGCCATGGCAGTATAAGGTTCGGTTCTGCAATCCAACAAGACAGACACAGAATTCAGAGGATAATCAGAACAGCAGAAAAAACAATTACTGCCAACCTGCTTTCCATTGAGGACCTGTATATTGCACGAGTCAAAAAGAGGGCCGTGAAAATATTTACTGACCCCTCGCATCCTGGACATAAATTGTTTCAACTCCTACCTTCAAAACATCGCTATAGAGCACAGCACACCAAGACAACTAGACACAAGAACAGTTTTTTCCCCGAATGCCATCACTCTGCTAAACAAATAATTCCCTCACCACTGTCAAACTATTCACTAAGGCTGCATTGCTATTACTATTAGTCTTCTCATTGTTCCTCCCACTTATGACTGTATGACTGTAACTTGTTGCTTGTATCCTTACAATTTATATTAATATTGATTGTTTCCTGATTGCTTATTTGTACCCTATGACAATCATTAAGTGTTGTACCTCATGATTCTTGACAAATGTATCTTTTCTTTTATGTACACTGAGAGCATATGCACCAAAGACAAATTCCTTGTGTGTCCAATCACACTTGGCCAATAAAGAATTCTATTCTATTCTATTCTATTCTATTCTATTCTATTCTATTCTATTCTATTCTATTCTATTCTATTCTATTGCCTGGGATACAGTAGATACCTGAAACACGTGTTGCTGATGTGGGTTCTTTTTCTTCTTACATAAAATAAAAATTTAAATGTGTCCACTTTTCAGATAGAGGCACTCAGTTGAGGGGGTCCTTGGTGCTGTCTGAGCTTGCTTGTTTTCTTACAGATGTTTCATTACCCAAACTAGGTAACATCATCAGTGCTAGTCACTGTGAACTGAGTTGCACTGAATTCAAGACAATGCAAGTTAGCTTATGACTAATGGAGGAAGGCAAGAAAGTAGAAGTGAAAAGAATGCTGGCAGGATATTGGTGGGTAAACGCTCTTTAAAAGTGCAGAAGACTTCTGTTATTTATCAAAATAACATCGTATATTGCTCTAGATTTTCTTTCCATGTTGCATTTAAAATAATCAAAGGTATTTTCTTTAACAGGGTAGCCAGTAGTAAATGGCACCATGGAAATATTAAAAGCTTATCTTTGCAAAGTCATATTCTGAAGAATAGACATTCTTCAAAAGTGAATTCAAAACACTTATTTGTAGTGTGTGGTTGTTGTAAGAAAAGAAAAGAAATAAAGAATTCTTGGCGCAATCTGCTATTTGTGTTTGAAGGTCTGTGGCAGAATGTGAAAGACAAAAAGGGAAATAATTGATTAGTGAGGTCTTTGATCTGTTCAGGGATCAAAGGGACAAATACTGTCTCCTAGGATGAAAGAAAGGGAAATGCTCCCTGTGCTGATACAGTTATCTGCTTAATCATGCGCTCTTTATTGTGCATTACAGAGTTGCTGCTACCTGACCCTCTGTCAAACCTGTTTCAAATATAGTATCTAAGCACATCTTGCTGTAGTTCTACAATCATTTGTAAATTGGTGGCTCAAGTATATTGATGGAAAGTAGGTAGAAATTAGTTGCTTATTTTTCAAAATGCAGAACAGCTGTGCCTGGCATTAACAGGTTCTTGTTTGAATATGAACTTCAATCTGGGGAAAAAAAGGGCTGACATCCCAGTTAAGAAATGATATATGCATTCCAGAACCTGGAGTATTTTCCTAAGAACAAGAAAGCCATATGGTAAGCAATGCTTGGGGTATTTACAATATCAGAAACGTTTGCATAGTTTCACAGAGTGTACACATAATTTAAAATTTCTTTCAATCTATTCAATTTTGACTCTATTCAATTTGATCTAAATAATATTTGTTTCCATGAGTGTACTGGAACACAGGTGCATAGAAATATTGAAGGTCTCAAACCTCCTCTGCCCAAAAACCTGGGGTTTTCCACTCCTTGGCCTTTCCTCCTGCTTATTAGAACTGCCAAGTCCTAATAGAATAGAATAGAATAGAATAGAATAGAATAGAATAGAATAGAATAGAATAGAATAGAATAGAATAGAATAGAATTCTTTTTTGGCCAAGTGTGATTGGACACACAAGGAATTTGTTTTTGGTGCATATGCTCTCAGTATACATAAAAGAAAAGATACATTTGTCAAGAATGGTTGTCATAGGGTTCAAGTAAGCAATCAGGAAACAATCAATATGAATATAAATCGTAAGGGTACAAGCAACAAGTTACAGTCAAACAGTCATAAGTGGGAGGAGGTGGGTGATAGGAACGATGAGAAAAACTAATAGTAATAGTAATGCAGCCTAGTGAATAGTTTGACAGTGGTGAGGGAATTATTTGTTTAGCAGAGTGATGGCGTTTGGGAAAAAACTGTTCTTGTGTCTAGTTGTCTTAGTGTGCAGTGCTCTATAGCGACGTTTTGAGGGTAGGAGTTGAAGCAATTTATGTCCAGGATGCGAGGGGTCAGTAAATATTTTCACGGCCCTCTTTTTGACTCGTGCAGTATACAGGTCCTCAATGGAAGGCAGGTTGGCAGTAATTGTTTTTTCTGCAGTTCTGATTATCCTCTGAAGTCTGTGTCTGTCTTGTTGGGTTGCAGAACCAAACCAGACAGTTATAGAGGTGCAGATGACAGACTCAATAATTCCTCTGTAGAATTATTATTATTAATAGGGACTTGGAAGATTTTTGCATCCACTACCTACAGTATCTTCCACCGGATTTCTTTTTCCTAACCCCAGTGTGCGAGAGAGTTAAGCCTCTCACAATCTGTGCACCTTTCTGATGACAAAAAGATTGAAATAATATCAATAATGCCAATTCCTAGCTATATGACATACAGACCTTAAACTGGAAGATTTAGTCATTCTGCATCTCACAGGACATAAACATGAGTGCACCAGCATGTCTACCGTCCCTGTCCTAATGTTCCTTCTTATCAGTACTCATCTTATGTATATAAACAATGTTATATCTATGTATATTTCTATGTACTTGACAAAAATAAATAAATAAAAGTAAATAAATAAAATAAAAAGCAATGTTGTTGTTTTTTAAGAAAGAAAACAGAGAATCTGTTTTAACTTTAAATATTAAATGCAAACATTTAAGGTTGAAGATATATATGTTATGAACTGTTCACAGCTGTTTTCAAATGATTTTTTTTTTTAAGAAAACTTTCAAAGGAAGGTATAATCCTCCAGGCACAACACAAGATGGTACTAGTCTGCTATAATGAACACTGGCTACAGTCTTGGAAAAGACTCCTGTGTTCAACAGATTCCAAGAGGTCCCGATGAGCAATAGACCTACCTTCTCATCATATTTGTGCTCTCAGCTGCACTTTCTAGAGAAAAGTACTTTTTCTGAGCAAGCAAAGTCCTGAGTTAGCACCTTGACTCCCAACTTGATTTCAGTTGGAGTTCTTAGCGTTTCCCTCTCTTTAGAGCTGGGGCTAAGAATGTAGTAAAACAAGGATTGTAGAATTCAGGCCCTGCCCAAACTGCCCTCTGGCCTCAAAACTTGAAGAAGATAATAAATCTGCACATTTGTAAGACTGTATGTACTTCATCATCCGAGCATAGCACAAGGTTATTTGAGGGACAGGCTCTCTTTTGACTCAGTTGTTTCTACCCACCCCATCAGATCTGGAAGGAGACACAGGCTACAGGTCTCACCAATTAAAGGATGTCGTCTTGCAGGCCCAGAAAGTGGACCTTTTTCATCTTAGTGCCTGCCCTTTGGAATGACATAAAGTTAGGTTGGCCCCAAATCGTCTGGCCTTTCATAAAGCACTAAAGACTTGGATATGCAACTGAGCATGGGGCTGTGGTTAGGTGGAGACCACAGGGCATCTTAAAGTTATTAGACCTGCTTTATCTGTTGCTACCTGCTTAGAAGGGGACGCAGTGGCTGAGAGGCTAAGATGCTGAGCTTGTCAATCAGAAGGTCGGCAGTTCAGTGGTTCGAATCCCTAGCGCTGCGTAACAGGGTGAGCTCCCTTCAATTGTCCAAGCTTCTGCCAACCTAGCAGTTCGAAAGCACGTAAAAAATGCAAGTAGAAAAATAGGGAGCACTTTGGTGGGAAGGTAACAGCACTCCATGCACCTTCGGCGTTGAGTCATGCCAGCCACATGACCACAGAGATGTCTTCGGACAGTGCTGGCTCAAACGGAGATGAGCACCGCCCCTAGAGCCAGAACCGACTAGCACTCATGTGCGGGGGAACCTTTACCTTTACCTTACCTACTTAGAGTTTCTATGGTGAGATGGTCAACCATGAAAATATAAATAAATACATAGTATATATAAGTATGGGCACTCCATCATTGGAGGTTTTCAAGAAAATATTGGACAGCCATTTGTCTGGGACAGTCCTGCTCTAGGCAGGACATTGTATTAGAAGACTATGACTCTATGATTCTAAGTGTTTCTAGTAATAGAGCCTTTCTTTTCACTTATTTCTAATATGACCTTCTGAAAGATTTTATCTTACAAATGATTCATTGCCAAAAATATTCACTACAAATCTATAACCGTATGTTGTAAATCAGTGATGGCGAACCTTTTTTGGCTCGGGTGCCAAAAGGGTGCACGCGCGCGAGATAGGGCGCACGTGTGTGCCCACACCCATAATGCAATGCCTTCCCCCGCACGCATGTGCACAACCCCTGCGCTTCCCCCCCACGCATGCGCACAACCCCCCCATGCTGCCCCCCACGCAGGCCTCACTGAAGCCTTCCAGTTGGCCGTTTTTGCCATCCCCAGGCTTCAGAAGGTTTTCCTGAACCCTGGGGGTGGCGAAAAACAGCCCAACAGCCCAGTCGGAATTTCTTTCTGAACTTCCGTTTGTCCTATTGGGCCATTTTTCGCCATCCCCAGGGTTCAGGAGGCTTTCCTGAAGCCTGGGGAGAGTGAAAACGGCCAAAAAGAAGGCCAAAAATCAGCTGGCCAGCGTGCACATGCACGCTGGAGCTGACATAGGGCAACGCCTCGCGTGCCCTCAGATATGGCTCCGCGTGCCACCTGTGGCACGTGTGCCATAGATTTGCCATCACTGTTGTAAATGCTATATTTTAGCTAGTAGAATAATTCATTGGAATTAATTCCTTTAAGCCATTTATTTCATTATTTGGATTATGCTGTTTAAAGCAGTTATTCCTCCTTATTTAAATTGAAATGTATACCATATCTATATAACCTATCTGACCAACCCCATCTGCCAAAAATGCAAAGAGAGATGTGTTATATTAGCAGTATCAGTAGCAACAACAGAATATATTATTTCAGCCCTGTTTTAGAACTCCATGTACTTTGCCATTCCATCAATGAAATCTCTGTGTCACATTCTTTGCTTGTTTCCCAGAATCTGGATAGTTTCATTTTTTGGACATAACGAAGGGTAAGCATTGTTTGGAATTAACTTGGCCAGACTCATAACAAAGCATCTAATAGTTTCCCCTTTTTGTCTGTTTATAATCCAACATCAGTCCTATCATACTGTATTTACAAAATAAAGGGTTATGAGATTTATATTGACTAAAAAAATGGGACTATTGGCTGGTGATAGCAAGGTTATTCTGGACTCTGAGAGACTGCAATTACTGATTTTCACAGCCTTCCTAGAGTGCTGAAGGGTTAAATTCCATTTTGACTGGCTGGGGATCCTTTAGCTTTCCATCTCGCAAGGGGATGAGGCCAGAGGTGGGTTCCTGCAGGTTTGGACCGGTACTATAGAACCGGTAGTAACTTGGTGACCTGGGTTGCTAGAACCGGCAGTGACCCAGGCCTGCCACGACCCCGAACCAGCTCTCTCGGTGGCGCCATAGGCGGAGCCATATTTTGTTTGCTTCTGCGCATGCGCAGAAGCTGTTTTTTGCTCCTGCGCATGCACAGAAGATGGTTTTTTAGCACTGTGCATGCGCGCCTGCCCGCCCACGCAAAGTGCGTGCACGCCCATGCAAAGCATCAGGAAGTGAACCGGCAGTGAGGTAAGCCGGAACCCACCCCTGGATGAGGCCCTTACAGTCTTTACCTTTTTCAGACAGAGGTATGTCAGAAGTTGAATGGACTCTTTAAGGTCCACAGTTCAAAGGTCAGAGCAGCATGTTTTCTTGTTTGCAGGGCCCTTATTTCCACAGAATGTCTAGACTCATCTCATAGCAATAGAAATAGCACATAGACTTATATACCGCTCCTAGTGCTTTACAGTCCTTTCTAAGTGGTTTACAGAGTCAGCATATTGTCCCCGACAATCTGGGTCCTAATTTTACCGACCTTGGAAGGATGGAAGGCTGATTCAACCTCGAGCCCCATCAGGATTGAACTCCAGGCTGTGGGCACTGTTTGCCTTCAATACTGCATTCTAATCTCTACACCACCAGGGCCCCTTATCTCATAGAAGTATTTGCCCATAATGTTTTGAATCTGCTAAAGTGAATTAACTTTAGAAAAACTGAGAGGATATTTGGTAGAAATCGTATCAACAGCAAATTTCCATCTCACAATTCTTTAATGAGACTATAGTTTCTATTAGAGCACTGTCATGTCAACACTTCACAAGTATTTGGGATTCCCGTTGATTTCAGAAATCTTCAGAGATGGACCAACTTAGTCTGTCAATTCTGAAGTCCATCAGTTTTAGCTTCAGCATCAAATGTACTAACAATGGCAAAAGAGAGTTCAAACCTCTATCGCCGCTTACTCTATCTACAGCTTACATTTCTTTCAGCTTATTTACCCAATTTGCAGGTGCATGCACAGGAACACAAAGACATGCTGGCTCTTTTGTGCACAATTAAACTATAGGAAAGAGAAATCTTATTAGAAGTTTACCTAACAGAAATAAGTAACACCTCACATCAAAGATCAGAAGAAATCGCTCTTAACAAAAATGGGGGGGGGGGATCAGTATCATCAGCATATTGATGATCCAGCACTTCAAAACATTAGACAACCTTCCCTCCAAGAGAAGACAGGTTATATATTGATGTATAAATTCATTCCCTTGGGATATAACATTCCAATTGTAACAATTGGCACAAAGCCATGATGTACTGTAGCGCATTATATGTATTTATGTAATAGATTAGAGATACTGCAGAATACCATAATCCACATTTCCTTCTGGAATTCTGCGGTCCGACATAACTTATTTAGTTTTTGAAATGGAACTTGTCCTAATTTTTATTTCTAAATATTGTAAAAAACAAATTAGCTGAGTACAGTTCACTGAAGTTTACACTATTTCAGTTAATATGTATGGTTTTCCCCCTGCAGGCACACCTTAGTAAATGCTAAAAAAAAAAAAGCAATCTTGATGTCTTTGTAGATACAATTTCATTAATATTCTTTTTTATTGCTTCATCAGTATCTATCTATCTATCTATCTATCTATCTATCTATCTATCTATCTATCTATCTATCTATCTATCTATCTATCTATCTATCTATCTATCTATCTATCTATCTACAGTATCTATCTATCTATCTATCTATCTATCTATCTATCTATCTATCTATCTATCTATCTATCTATCTATCTATCTATCTATCTATCTATCTATCTATCTATCTATCTATCTATCTATCTATCTATCTAATCTAAAGCATTAAAACATTTATGTAGCCAACCTCTTCTAACCAACTCTGGCTGCCTCCCAACATACTTGTACTTTAGTAAAATAATACAGAAACAAGAATGTTGATGCAATGCCTAAAGTCCAGAGTTGGAACAGAATACCAAGAACTTCGCATATATATTGATGAGATCATGTTGAGGGCTGATTGTGACAAAGATCCTTGTTAAAAGTGAAATAAAAGAGTGCAAAAGCTGATGCTTACTATTAGAAAACAAACAAACAAACAAACCCTCCAAGATAACCTTAATATCAACAGGCTATGTTAATGCAATGCAAATTTAATGGCAAACTTCATTTTTCAAAATTCAAAAATTGACACAGAACTTAGGTTTTTAAAGTTGAGGTTTCAGGATCACACCAAGCTCTGTTCCATAGCATGACATATGCTTGAAATATTGATTGAAATATTCATATTCATATTAAACATTTTCCTTATATACGATTACCATGAAGGGGGTGGCTTGCAACATAAGGATTCCTTTACTTTCCATATGTTTCAGGGATATCAAACTGGCAGCCCGCGAGCCAGATGTGTCATGCGCAGGCCATGCCCACCCCAGCTTCTAGAATGGGAAAAATGTCACGAAATATTAAGTGACAGCAATGTGACGCAGCGAGTTTGACACCAGTGACATGTTTGTACTCTTCACCACAAGACTAGGTAATCTTTTTTTCTACTATGGTACCAAGCCTCAGGAATAAGAAGTCAATAGTTGCACATCAGTGGTTGGTACCTCTTAATTAGGCAGGATCAAGGCCAACATTATTGGACTGAGCACATCATTGCCTCTTTTTCAAACCATCACCTTTTCTTTTTCTAACATACTCCCTCTCCTTTTTATTTTCTTTCATTTCTGGCAACCAGTTTCCCCTATTTCTGTCTTTGTCTCACTGGAAAGAGGATTGAAATTCCTAAAAATTAGGTTAATGGATGGATGTAGGCATTCAACCTTAGGCTAACACTTATGTCACCCATGGTTGGCTGATGACTCAACTGGAAATTTATTTATTTATTTATTTATTTTATTTAGATGTTCTTCTATGCCGCCCTACTCCCTGAGGACTCAGGGCGGCATACAACATTTTAAAGAACAACTAAACATTAAAATTATTAAAAGACAATTTAAAAATGTATAAAAAGGACATACAACACCATGCATACATGGGGGAAAGTAGTCTCAAATCACCCCGCCTGCAGGAAGAGCCACATCTTAATGGCTTTTCGGAAGGCCAGCAAGGTGGGAAATCTGGTACCCAAGCCAGAGTTCATAGCATCCCAAGCACCTATACCCAAGCAACTAGGCCCAGGTTCTCCCGAAGGAAGTAGGAGATACCTCAGGTTTCAGGAGAAATTTGCCACCCTAACTCAATCTCCCATCTTTTTCCAAAGATGAATAATTCCTTATTCTTATTCCTGATAAATGACCTTTCTACTTGTGCATAAAATAAAGGGCAGCTCATCCATTTGCCAAGCATGCTGTACTACTTTAAGAAGTTTGCTATTTCTATAAGTCCTTCTAAATGAAACTCCCCTTCCTTGGCATTTGATTGTATTGGTTCAGGATTAATCTCCGCAGTAACAGGGAACACACTTGCTCTTCTATATGACAATCTTCAAATATTTTAAGCAAGCTATCATGTTCTCTCTTTATTATATCTTCTCTAGGAAAAACACATTAGTCCTTTAAATAGTATTTCAATAATATCTGCAATGTGAATGAACTGACTAACGGGCTTGACTAGAGGACAGCAGAGCCAGTCACAGTTTGATTTTTAGTATATTTTGCAAGTCAACAGTAGGCACATTCTTTACAAGGAAAATCCAGCTCTACTATGTGAAAAACCATCAACTAGGTTATATTTACTTTAATTTGTTGTGACTACTGCAGGAAGAAAGCTCTTCCTTTTTGATCTCCAAGAGTATGGCTGAATACCATCAAGCCACTTACAAAACAGTGAAATCAGAGATTCTCAGACTCTATGGTCTGGTAATGTGGTTAATGTGTTGAATGGCAGTCAGGACTCAACCCTTTTCTTCTCCTGCTTGAAACAGAAGCTACTCTGAAAAATTCTCCATTTAGCATATTTCTTTGGACTATCAAAGAATCTTCCATCTTTGACACTATGCAAGATGCAAAAAGATGAATCAAATATTGTTGGAATATTCATGACTGGGAGAGCCATGTGATTGAGTCAGCCAATCGGGCTGAAGTGTTATTTGAGCATGTCCAGAAACTTAGCAAGAAGAAGGGCGTGGTTTACTCTGTCCACCATTATACTCCAGTATGAAAACATCTCAACATGTGATCTGAAACAAAGTGTGGTATTGTTAATGTTTTATTCTACTTATAAAGAAGTTATTTGAATCAGCAAAATGCAGTTATCTTTTGAAGCTTCTGATTTATTGCGTAACTCTGACAAATATCCAGATTTGCTGCCATTGCTACCAGTAGAAGATATAAAGGATGGAGGGAAGGAGAACAATCCCATTGGAAAAGAAATTGAGCCCACAAAACCTTTAATAATTGGAGAAATTATTTTGCCCAAAAGAGAACTCCTGCAATCCCCAATTTCTCTGACTCAAAATAGATAGACAACTCTGAAGGTTATTTTTCCAAATGTTTATCTACTTATAGGTATCAATGTTCATATTCAGATACATTACTTTTTGGGATTCTCTGATCCTCTCTTATGCACCATGTAGAAATCTAAGTAAACGGCAATTCTTTTGAAACCTTTCTGTTCACTGTCAATATCTTCATCAACAACAACAGAAATTCCATTCCTGATATTTATTCTTTGTAAGAGCTTGCTTAAGCAGCTGTTAGATGCTGAATGCCAGATTCCCATATAAAGCTTCGTGGTAGCAGGAAGCTGGAAGAATTTTGAAACTTATTCATAAGAAGAGATAAACCTCAGCTTATCCTTTCTCTTTTCAAAACAACTGACAGAGCCAAAATATTTTCACAGTCATAAATGAACAAATAATTTGTTTTTTTACAGCATTCTATTTCCTGTCTTGTGAATCCTATTGATTCAGTGGTCATTCAGTGGTTATATTGTCTGGACTGATCAAGACTTGGCTGGTTTACCCTATTTTATGTCATTAGTAAATCTTTATGTCACTAGTAACAAAGTGGTTGCATCATGGAGGTTTTTTTTTGTTGTTGTTGTTGTTGAGGGTGTCCATTTTATTTCTTCCTTCTTCTGATTTCCATCTTCTTCAATAGTCAACCCAAAGATGTTTAAACCAAGGATGTTGAAAGACCACTAGTTTCTTTTAATATTCCTTAACTTAACACTTCTTGTCAGAGTTTGGCAACTGCCAAGGATTCTCCCAAATCTTCTAATCTTTTGCATGTGGATGCTGCTATTTCAGCTACCTAATAATCACCCTGTGAAAATTAACAGATATTAACAGATTAACAGAGTTGGAAGGGACCTTGCAGGTCATCTAGTCCAACCCCCTGCCCAAGCAGGAGACCCTACATCTGCCTCTACCTAGGATCAAACTAAACACATTAGTTTATGTGCTTTATGTACCATTTTGCTACGACAAAAGGGTGGGAAATAAAAGCAACCATGTCTTATTAAATATGAATATGCCACAATGGTCTATTGTTTCATTATCCCATTATCCTAAGATACATTTTAGAATCAGTATGCCATCGTTTTCCAACTTGCTATATTTACATTTCTATCCCAAGAAAGAAATCTCCAAATAAGCACAATTTTGCACTTTTTCCAATTACTACAGAAGGCCAGCAAATGCCTACTGCTTTCCCAAAGGTGCTGTTCCAAAAGACAATTGGGCTTCCTTGTTTTTTCCTTGAAAGTGTTTCACTTGTCATCCAACAAGCGTCTTCAGTTCACTTCTTGGATGAGAAGTGAAATGTTTTCAAGGGAAAAATTAAAAACTGAGGAAGTCAAGCTGCTTTTTGGAAAAGCACCTTTGGGACAACCATCACCTGGGTGATTGAGAATCTCCATACATTACTGTTTTCAATGAAGTTAGAATTGAAAAAGTATTGGTTATACTTTTTTTAATAGCAATTGTGTTGAAATACTTTGTTACTTAAAGATTAGAGAATCCATGGCAGGTGTCAAAATCTATAAGATAGCAATAGCACTTAGACTTATATACCGCTTCATAGTGCTTTACAGCCCTCTCTAAGCGATTTACAGAGTTCAGCATATTGCCCCCAACAATCTGGGTCCTCATTTTACCGACCTCGGAAGGATGGAAGGCTGAGTCAACCTTGAGCCGGTGAGATTTGAACAGCTGAACTGCTGAACTAGCAGTAGCCTGCAGTGCTGCATTTAACCACTGCGCCAAGATGGTGGGTGTGGCATTATTATGAAAACTTCACTCCTTTTATATGGGCAACGCACACTTATGCAAGAAAGGGCCAGGGCATGATTTGTGATGCTCCATCTACCAACCTGAAGATTTTGACATTCCTGGCTCCTCTGGATACCACTGCATTCCTAAAGAATTTAATACAGTTTTATTTTAGAAAGTGTCCTTAGTTTTATTCTGTTTTGCCTTCTGTTTAATGTTGACCAGTTTGGGATGAATATTTCTGGTTGTGTACAATGAAAAGCAGTGTTTTGTCCAAGTATATTTGGATTTATTTTGCCAAGTTCAGTTAGTAACCTTTTTAAAAAAGCTTTCAAAAACTCGCTGTTTTCAAGCATTACAAACAGGCTGTTATTTCTCAGCATTCCCATCAGGACAGTGGTCCCCAATCTTTCCAGCTTGGAGGCCCCACCCCGACGCAGGGGGACGGACGGACGTGTGAATGGCAGGTGCATGCACGCATGCAGCTCCACTTGTGCGACCCCCTAACCCCACTCATACAAATGGAGCTTCATGCATGAGAAGCTCCACTTGTGTGAGCGGAGAGCACTTGTGCTCATGTGCAAAGCTCCACTCGCAAAAACAGAGGGTACTCGCGCACAAAGCTTCATTCGTGTGAATGGAGCTTTGTGTGCAAGTGCCCACCACTCGTGCGAGTGCAGCTTCACCTGTGCATGCTTGCCCATTTCTCCCATGGCCCGGTTTTAAAATAGGCCACAGCCTGGTAATGGGCCACGACCTGGAGGTTGGGGGCCCCTGCATTAGGATATGCAGAAACCTTTTGGGATTTCTGATAGAAATGTCAAAAGAAAGATATGTCTAATCTTATGCATAACAGAAAATTAGCAACATGTTTAACTATGCCTGTCTGTTCCTAAAAGTATGTCCTTTTTTATTTTGGAATTCAGATAAAGTAGGCTAAATCGGATGTGAAAGAAACGTAGCTCTCTTAATTCTTTATTAAAAGAATTAAACACTCAAGCCTGAAATAAATTTGTTCTTATCCAAACACTATTTTTTGTAATAATTGAAATTATTTTCTTCATCTAGTCCAGCGGTTCCCAACCTGCGGGTCAGGACCCCTTTGGGGGTCGAACAACCATTTCCCAGGGGTCACCCTGGCATCCTCAGCTCCCCCCCCACTTGCCACAAGCCTGGCCATATTGCGCCCCACAACCCGCACCCCCACCGCGCTCCACCCCGCTGCCGCCATTTGGGTTATTTTACCATCTGCGCATGCGCAGCACGCTTTGCGCATGCGCAGAGGGTAAAAGAACCCAAATGGTGGCGGTGGGGTGGGTCACGGTGGGGGCGTGGGGGCGGGGCATGGGTCGCGGCATTAGGAAGGTTGGGAACCACTGATCTAGTCAGTTGCTAGGTTATAAAAATGTGGTAATTATATTCATTTTTTTCTGTTTTCCCAGCCTTTTTTTTTTTTTTTTTGGTAAAATGTGGAAAGGACTTCAGGTGATACCCATATAACTCGTTCTATGCATTATATTAATAGAGATGAATAACGAAAAATACAAATCTCCGATGTTTCTGTGTTCCTTTATTCATTAATTTGGAATTAGCTCCAGGATTTGTGTGGAACTAGTCACAGAGAAGATTAGCAGGATGGGATGGTATATGCTAAGTGGATAGTTTTGTATTATCCATATTTATGTCTACTATGGATGTTTTATGGGTTTTTTTAATCTGTTGTACATCACTAAGAGACAACTGGATTGCAGCAGTTTAGAAATAAGTTAAATAAATATAAATCTTGTGTTTTATTTCTATCCCAATTTCGCCTCTACCAGTAGTAAACAGATGATGCTATCCCAGGGGGCATTTTGTCAGGATCCCTTGTTACCTATCCCTTTTCATCTACCAGATCTTCTGCTCATGTGGGTGAGAGATGGAGAAGACACACTTAATGGGGAATCTACTCCATTGAAATGAATTGGAGAAATTTAATAGTGAATCTCTGCGGATGGAGCGCTTTCCTCAGTAAAGGAAAGGATTATACCTTGTCTTATTCAACCTCCATGTATTTGTTTACAAGATTGCTCAACTTTCAGGTCAGATTTTGATGACATACTGTGGAAGGTATGAAGGAACAAATATTGTCATTGCAAATGCAAATACAGGTGGTCTCAATTTATCAGCACAATTGAGCCCAAAATTTATGTTATTAAGTGGAAAATTTTGTTAAGTGAATTTGTCCCATTTTATGACTTTTCTTCCCACATTTGTTAAGTGAATCACTGCAGTTGTTAAATGAGTAACATGGTTGTTAAGTGAATCTGGGTTCTCCGTTGCTTGTCAGACGGTCGCAAAATGACTCCTGAACACTACAACCATCATAAATATGAGTCAGTTGTCAAGCATCTGAATGCAAATCACATGACCATTGGGATGCTGCAATCGTCGTAAGTGTGAAAATTGGTCATAAGTCACTATTTTCAGTGCCGTTGTAACTTCGAACGGTCACTAAATTTACTGTTGTAAGTCAAGGACAACCTGTACTATTAAGCAGCACTGAATGTCATTCAATAGAAAATAAAACTTTTTTTGGCCTAAATATACATAAATATTCACATCTTTTATGTTGAAGTGTGAGAAGGAGATTCGTACGTAAGCCATTTTTGTAGGGTTATACCCCAAAAGTTTCAGATAATAAACTATGATGTGCTCTCGGTTTGAAGAGGGGGGGGGGAGACAGAATGCACATATATAAACTTATCTTGTGCTCATTACAAGATGTTGATCATTATTAAAAAGTATTTACTCTGCAGATTATTTTGTGTTCTACCCTATTGATTAAATTGCTTGGAAAAAGATTACATTTCCTACACAAGTACAGTAACAGAAACATGTTGTCTACAATTTGCCAGTTGTCTTCTGAGAAAGGCAAAAAGTAAGCTGTTTCGTACTCGTCATATACAATGAATCTATTTTTTTTCCTCATTGGAAAAAAGGAAGCCATCTAATGAACATTCAAATTTATTGCTCTTCTGGATACAAACATAAGCTTAGCACTTCACATACTCTGCAAATAAGCCTGTGTGTCAGAGAACAAATGATTTTAGTTTTACATGCAAATTTTAAGGGGAAAATATTTCAAATAGAAACAGGTAGTTTCATTTCACGTCCGTAAACAAACATTTTCCAAATATTTAGACATCTGTATATAATAGACTTTGTAAATTGTTTGTTCTGAGCCATAAATAGATCTCTCAGTGTTTGAGTTACTGCCTATGTTTCTCATTTTAAAACGCACAGCAAAACAAAACAAAACGAAATCTGTGAATAGTAGGAACTCACATGTTGTGTTGTTTTGTCTTTGCATTAAATATGTTCAGACTCTTGTCACAGTGGATATTCATTAGTCAAGTAATCTGCTTCTGCATAAGGCTTAATAAACACATGTGGTGTGTATGCACTGGACCCCATGTAGAAAGTCCACATGGATCTGGAATATGCAAAGTATCTCTCCCAAGAAAAGCCCTGGAATACCAAGCAATTAAAAGTACTGATAAGTCTGGTTTCTCATTGTTTAGTGACCACCTCATTTAGTGACCGTTTGCAGGTACAACAACAATGAAGAAGCAACTTTGTGACCAATCTTTACATGTATGATCTTTGCAAGTCTGTAAAGCAAGTCTGCAAACTATCACTGTAAAGCAGTGTTAGTTTCACTTCGAAATTGCTTTGCTTAATGACCCATTATGGTAGTTAAAAGAGAACTACCTCTATCATTTCATAAGACTGCAGCCCACTTGTTCTCCTTACAGCATACAAAAAATGGAAGGATCTTTACATCAGAGATGTTTACAAATCATGAGAAAACAGTAATTTCCATGCTGTTATACAGTAATTTCCATGCTGTTAAACTTCAGAACTTAAAAAAGGGAAAATACAAGTAGTCCTCAAGTGACATGACCAGTCCTCACACTTATGACCATCACAGTCTCCCTACAGTCACATGATCAATATTCAGATGTTTGGCAGCTGACATATTTACAATAGTCGCAGCATCCTGGGTTCATATGCTAGCCATTTGCAACCTTCCCAAATGGCTTCTGACAAGCAAAGTGAGGAACAACCATGGTTAAAAAAAAAGTTCATTAGATCAGATGCAACTCACTGAATAACCACCTTGTTAGCAAAAGACATTCTGGTTCCAAATATGGTCATAAGTTCAGGGCTACCTGTATGCTGTTTTGCTTAATGCTGTCGTGCATATAGTCCAAAGCCATTCAGTTTTTAAACAATTCCATCCACTAACAGACACATGCAAACTCCAGGAAACAGGATAACAACTCTGAGCTCCTGTTGAAGGTTGTTTTTCAGTACCCGTCCTTCCAATGGGCCCAGCAAAATTGGGTTCTCTTGTAGGACTGTCATAACTCACAGAATCTCAGCCAACACACTGGTTTTTTGGGGAGAGGGGGTTGCAACAGGGGTGGTATTCACTTACCTTCCCTACCGGTTCGCAAATGTGAGCACGCTCGTGCGCGCACTCGCTTCACTCACACAAGTCTCGTCTCCACATGTGCAAAGCCTTCTGCGCATATGCACAGCGTCAAAAACGTGATGTGGTTACGTCCGGGCAGGTGGGCGGGGCCACCCGCAGTCAGCACTACCGGTTCACCCAATCCAGATGGGACCGGCTGAATTCCACTACTAGGGTTGCAACCTGATTAGGAAAATTAGAGGTTTTAACTGCATGCCAAGGCACGGCAACCTTTCTCTCTTTAGAAATGCCTAAAAGTGATTCCCATGCACTTTAGGACAGATTCAGTTGCAAATGTATTTTTACAACTGCAAGCAGCAGAGAGCATAAATAGGTTACTTTTAGTATTGTTGAAAGGAATATCCCTCTGGGTTCAGTTCCAAGTGGGGAAAAAGACACTGGATTCATGGAAGTTGCTTGGAAAGAAGGTTTAATGGAGGACAGGAGCACATGGCATGAGCTCCTGAACAGAAAAGGTGGATCACATGCTTCCAGATGTAGGGTAACGAGAAAAGGAAGGAAAATATGCTGAGTGCCTTGGTTTTATGACCTCTGTTGGGCCCCACTTCTTAGTTTCCTGTTCCTGTGTATGTAATGCATTCCGATTGGTGGTCAGACCACCCCCTAGGGGTGGGGGTCTTAGCTAGCCTTTTAGGCTGTCTCCCAAGTTTGTTTGAGTGCTGGTAATTTTCCAGGTGCCATATGGTAGAGGGCTAATCCTATCATGTCCTAAGGGTGAAGGTCTTATCCCAACACCCTGGAGCTGAAGGGGGGGGCAAGGAGCTGCAGGAAGCTGCTTTGTATTTAAAACACGTTTCCCCTTTCCTCATTCAGGGAAACACATTCTTCCTTTTCAATATTTCCTAGGATATTTCATTTTTCTAGGAGAGGGGTGGGTGCTAACTTCCTTCAGTATGGACATTTTGGAATTACAGAATTATAAAAAGAAGTCGGTGAGCAGTACAAATACATCTCAACCCCACTGAATGCACAAGGCGCCTTCTTCAGGTTTTACTAAAAGACCGGAATTAGGACTCTTAATAAGTTCTAAGACTTTTTCTTTCCTGCTTAATTTTACTGCTCTTAAAAGAAATATATTTTATTCATTGGCCTATCGCTGGGATATCAGGCTTCATCCTTTGTGAATCATTAAGATTAAGCCTTTTGTGAAATAATGTAAGATCAACCCTGAGAGAAAAGGACATTAACCGCTTGTGCTTTTGAGCCAAAACTTATCTAAAGAGTCATTCTGTCAATCTAACTCCCCCCCCCCCTTATTTTGCTTTGATATGGAGGGTGCAAGCGTTCCATCTGCAGCCTACAGAAGAAGAAGAAGAAGAAGAAGAAAAAGAAGAAAAAGTCATTTTCTTAGCTGCCTGAGAATTAGTTACTTTTTAACAAAGTTCACTACTTAAAGACTTCACATGATACAATCTTGCTGGGAGCAGGAACCTGACACCCCCTTCTCCTCCCTTGCCTTTTCTTTCTTCACATATTTGCTTTTATCATGTCAGTTTTACTCAAGTGACACTGACATATGGAGATTTTTCTGATTCTTTCTTTTTCTAGAAGGAGCTTATCAGTTGTAAAGCCTACATTTTTGAATGTGGCTTTGATGTTAATGGCACCGGTGCTTTTCTTTCTTATTTGGGGCATTAAGTTTAATTACATATTCCAACTATCTTTCTACACTTTTCCTAGATTTTTTTAATAATTAAAATGGCTAAGGTTCTTTTTTTATTATTGGTAATTCATACATTTCACAGAGCTCAGGTCCAGTCTGTTCTCTTCTATCAGTTCCTCCAGTGTAGCATATTTTCCTGACCAATTTTATTTTATTTATTTATTAAATTTATATACCACCCAACTCACCTAGGTGACTCTGGGCAATTTACAATACCGTAATAAAGCCATATCAACCCATGAATAAAGCAAAGATTAGAAACAGAATTAAGAACAAGTTAAAACTTACAAGTAAAAATAAACATCAAAGTTAAAAATTTGAAAAGGTGAAGGATTAACAAGGCAGCGGAGAGTCCTCAAGTCACCAGCCATCCCCAGGGCTGCATAATACCCCCATGCTAATTGGCAAAGCTGTATCTTAACACTTTTCTGGAAAACCAAAGAGTGGGGACTCACCTCACCATTGGGGTTAAGATATTCCAAAGGGTGGGGGCATCAGCTGAGAAGGCCTTCCTTCTAAATCCCACCAGTCACAATTCCTTGACTGACAGGATACACAGCATGTCCCTCCCTGCTTGACTGAGAGGGACCAGTCAGTGTAAGTAGGATGAAACGGTTCCTTAGGTATCCTGGCCCATGGCTTAAAATAATACCTTTAGTGCATGCAGAGTATAAACAAAACTCTGGAGAGACAATTTAAGTGCCTTCCTTCTCCAAATAATAGAAACTGAACATTGGATACTGTTATGTATTGAAGTTAAGCTGTTTACACCAAGGTCCGCTTTGCAGAGCGGGAAAATGGGGACCACTGATTGGTTGAACCCGCCGGCAGCCCTCTATTTAAGAGAGAGTTGCTGGGCTGGTTCCTTTGCTGGATTCTGACTATACTTCAATAAAGAGCTGTTAGCCACAATACTGTCTCCAGCCTCTTCAGTACCAGAACTTAACAGAACTTGTTAATAGAGTTTAATAACTTCCAAAGCAATTCCAAGGAAGCCTACCTGTTTATAGCCTGATGCAGATTAAGAGCTCTGCATTTTGCAACAAGGAGAAGTTATTTAAACTTTCTCAAATAAACATTGGTCCCAGTGATTTGCGCTTTCTTCAGATATGATCTAGGTGCAAGGAGGAATGGTGGCTCAGTGGCTTAAGGATGCTGGAGATCATCTCAGCTCTGGCGGTTTGAATCCAAGCATTGCATGGCAGAGTGAGCTCCTGTCACTCGCCTCAGCTTCTGTTCACCTAACAGTTCAAAAGTATCTTCTGTGCAAGTAGATGGATAGGTACCACTTCAGTGGGGAGACAAAATGGTGCTCTGTATAGCAGGGGCGGGTTGCGCCTACCTTGCTACCGGTGCGCTGCCATGTCTTTCGGATTAATACTATCCATGCGCACTCCCTCACACGATTTTGCTTCCATGCATGCGCGGAAGCAAAATTTCACCAAAATTTCATGAGGGAATGCGCGCGTGCATGTGATTTCACCAATTTTTTGCTTCCATGCATGCGCAGAAGCGAAATCTCACTGAAATCTCATGTGCGCATCCCCTCACGAGATTTCAGTGAGATTTTGCTTCCGCGCATGCGCAGGAAGCAAAAAAAGCCAAAAAATTTGCAAAAAAAGATGGCGCCATGCGATGGACCAACAAGGGAGGCACCGGAGCTGTTTTGCAATCCGCCGGCCGCTACTGGTGCCATAGAGAAAACCCCCCTAGTAGGAACCCACCCCTGCTATATAGGCTCTGAACCTTCCTGATTGCGATGCCCGTTTGCGAGGCAGCTCCAGGAAAGGAGGGGGCCCTGACTGATGCTGCAGGAAGAGCCACTAGTCCTTCTGTCTGGTGCAAATCCAGCTCGCCCTCCTCTGGTGCACTTACTTGCTTAAGTAAGAATGAATTGGTAGGATTTATACTACACATTCAATTGTGTTACATATAAGGTTTCAGAAGCCCCTTCACTGTCTGTTGGTTCTTCTTCGTCCCATCCCTTTGGTGTGCGGAATGGGAATTTTCAATGTATTTTAAGTATGCCTCGGTTTGCATATATTGTTTTTGCATTGAATGAGCTGCCTAAGGAGTTTCTAGAAAGATGATATGGAAAATATTTAAAATTTAAAGCATATGAACAATTCATATGTTTGATATAACAGCAATACAAAAATATTTAATGGTATGCATTTTTGGCTGTACTAGAGGAGAAGGTTTAACTTCCATTTCCTTTCTGAAAATTAAAATCAAAAAAGATGTTTCTTTCTTAATGATTTCCTTAATCAAGATACATTTTACTGGGAAGGAAATTTTTCCTTATACTATAGTTGGGATTGCCTTGTGACTGCCAACCCAATGCCTTTTACAAGGCATTAGCCCAGAACAGCATAAAATGGAAGATAACATTTATTTATTTATTTATTTATTTATTTATTTATTTATTTATTTATTTATTTATTTATTTATTTATTTATTTATTTATTTATTTATTTGTCTATTTATTTGTCTATTTATTTATTTGTTTGTCTATTTGTTTATTTGTTTATTTGTTTATTTGTTTGTTTGTTTGTTTAATAGATTTGTAAGCCGCCCAACTCTCAAAGGACTCTGGGCAGCTAACAACATATCGAATACAAAATCTAAAAAACAGTAATACAAGAATGGGACACGGTGGCTCAGTGGCTAAGATGCTGAACTTGTCGATCTGAAGGTCGGCAGTTCAGCTGTTCAAGTCCCTAGCGCTGCGTAATGGGGTGAACTCCCATTTCTTGTCCCAGCTTCTGCCAACCTAGCAGTTCGAAAGCACGTAAAAAATGCAAGTAGAAAAATAGGGACCACTTTGGTGGGAAGGTAACAGTGCTCCGTGCGCCTTCGGCATTGAGTCATGCCGGCCACATGACCATGGAGACGTCTTTGGACAGCGCTGGCTCTTCGGCTTAGAAACAGAGATGAGCACTGCCCCTAAATCCGGAAATGACTAGCACGCATATGCGAGAGAACCTTTACCTTAATACAAGAATCTAATCACCCAGTTGCAGATTTACTTGTTACAAACATGCTATCATGCTATCATTTATTCTATTGAATGGAGAAAAAGAACTTTGAAACTGACTGTTCTTTAGTATGAAATATTACATCCTGAAAACTCTCTAAAATTGTAAGTTGCTTTCACATTCCCAATCCCATGTTGCTTGTTCTTTGTTCTTTGTCCATATACTAATATGGATTCTTCTCTGGTTTGATCAAAAATGCACATGAATAATAAAAAGGAAGTGGATTGGTTTGGACGGTATAGTGAATACTGCTCAAAATTGTTTTCCATAAATATATGTTCTTGGCAATTCTATCTTCCATCTTCTCACATGTTTTTCAAACTTCCCAGTCTAACTAACCTACTATTCTAGATTTTCTAGTACCCTCCACCCCTATACCAAAGAGGTCTAACCCCGCCTTTTTGAAATTACCTAAATGGCCATGCTGCTGCCATGCAGTTTGGCATAGATAATGAAGTCAATGCATGAATCACTAGTTCCGTTCACGAAAGCATATTGCTCATTATCCTCAGTCCATTCAACAGGACTCTACTGAAAGTGGGTTCTTGATATGAATCTCTAATTGTAACATTAAGAAGCCCAGTTTTACAACCTCTTCTCTTAATGCATGAAAGGGTTACAATTGTTTTGATATCCAGATTTGTCGAATATTTATGTGGCATTGATGCAGAATAAGACATTTTTGCTAAACACAGAAAAACTCAACAGCTATCCAAGGAATTCAGGTAGTCCTCAACTTAAGACCGCAATTGAGCCTAAAATTGATGTTGTTAAGTGAGAATTTGTCAAGTGAGTTTTGACATTTCTTGCCACAGTTGTTACGTGAATCACTGCAGTTGAGGAGCTAGTAACCTGGTTAAGTGAATCTGGCTTCCCCATTGTCTTTGCTTGTCAGGAGGTTGCAAAAAGTGATCACGTGATTCTGGGACATTGCAATGGTCATAAGTATGAACCAGTTGCCAAGCGTCTGAATTTTGGCCACATGATCATGGGGATGCTGCAAAGGTTGTAACTGTGGAAAATGGTCATAAGTCACTTTTTTCATTGCCATGTTTACTTTGAACAGTCACTAAATGAACTGTTCTAAGTTGAGGACTACCTGTATATAATTTAGCCAATATGGGATGAAATGCAGAGCATTCCTTTAGGCCAGTGTTTCTCAACCTTGGCAGTTTGAAGATGTGTGGACTTCAACTCCCAGAATTCCCCAGCCAGCTTTAGGCCATAGACAGAAAATAATAAAAACAAATTCATAGAAAATCTGACTAACATGAACATTGTGACAAGAAGTAAGTGTTATGCTAAAATCAGAATTGTGCACATCTGCTATAATTTTTATGTACTAACAATTCACATCTGTTCGTTACTTAATTTTCTGATGAAAAACTGACTTGACTTGTGGAAGAATCTAAAGCAAAGCACCTATTTCTTTTAGGGAATATATATATATATATATATATACATACATACATACATACATACATATATATATATATATATATATATATATATATATATATATATATATATATATATATATATATATATATATATATATATATATATATATATATATATATACACACACACACACCGTATTTTTGGAGTATAAGACGCACCGGAGTATAAGACGCACCTTAGTTTTTGGGGAGGAAAATAGGGGAAAACAATCTGCCTACCAGGTATTCATCTGGCTAGCATCCTTAGTCTGGTCAGCTTCAGCACATTATTTTATCTCCTGGTTAGGACTTAAAAAAACCTTCTTCTGAGAGAATAACAATGAAAGAACCTGCAAGCCAGTAAGAGCTGGGAAGATCGTTAGCACCTGGTTAGGGCTAGAAAAAAACTAATTCGGAGCAAGTAGAGCAATGAAAAAAAAAACCTGCAAAGACTTAGGGCTGGAAAAACATTCTTTGGAGAGAGTAACAATGAAAAAGCCTGCAAGGTAAGAGCTGGGAAGATCTGTTAGCACCTAGTTAGGGCTGGAAAAAAGCTACATTCGAAGTATAAGACGCACCCAAATTTTCAGCCACTTTTAGGGAGGAAAAAGGTGCATCTTATACACACACACACACACACACACACACACACATACACACACACACACACACCTTAGTTTTGGGGGAGGAAAACAAGGAAAAAAGGCCTCTGCCTCCCAGCAATTTGCCAAACAGCAAACAGCAAACAGCACAGATGATATACACTGTTTGCTGTGTATTTCTGTGCATGTGTGCCTGACCCATAGAAATGGCAAAGAATTGGAGAAATGTACATTATGGCAGTATATTAATCCCAGAAAGTTTTCTTAAATGTAATCACACTAACTCCTCCCAATTATTTAAATAGATCTACTCCAAAAATGACTAAGTCAGGGTTTCTCAGCTGGCTTATTTTAATACTAATACTTAATACTAATACTTAATACTAAAACAGGACATTTCAGATTATACTTTTACAGATCTTTAAAATTTATGTGGCTTTCTGGAAGTATTGTCTGCTATTTAAAAGAAGATACAATAGCACTGGGCCTCTTCAGAGCAAGCATTTATTTTAAAAAGCTTCTTCATTTTGTTAAGTTGTCTAGAACAATAATAAAGCAGTCTTTAAAAAATAAGTCTAATAATTTGAACAGTCTACAAACATTTAACAAAATAACATATTAACAGAATCTGCCTCTACCTAGGATAGAACTCACAACATCCTGATTGTGAGGCAAGAGCTCTATCGCTGAGCTACAGCAGCTCTAGCTTGCCTTCTTGCAATTTCAGCAGTCTAATATTGCCAGCAGTTTATCTCCCAGCAATATGTCTCATCACAGCCACTGTAGTTTCAGTTTCATTTTACCACATAAAATGCAAGCCTCTGTCAGCTGTAGGTCGGGAGGCAGTTTATCTCTTCTTGTGCTCTTCTTGTGCTTTGCCCTGTTTGCTACAAAGAGGTAAATTGCTGGCAGGCAGAGGCCAAAGGGTGAGGGTGGCTGGGTGGGGCTGCATTCGGTGTATAAGATGCAGCCAAGTTTTCACCCTCTTTTTGAGGGTAAAAAGGTGTGTTTTATACTCCGAAAAACGGTATATATAACATTCCTTATTAATGCACTGTGAGTTTTCTTTCTAAAATCCATAAAAATCTCATTCAAGCAGTTTGCGTATAGCGACTTGATTGAAAAATGGATTCTTTTCAATAGTAGCCTTTAGAAGCTAAAAAAGAAAAAAAAAAAGAAAAAGCACCACCCTAAAAGAAGAGCAGGATTGTTGTATGGCATTCCATTGAATACTGGTCTGGTTTAAGTCCAGGAGAAGTACCAAAAGTTCCTTTGCTCAGATGAATATTCCTTTCACAATTTGTTTGAAAAGTGTAACAGGGAGATGGGAAGTTAACAGAGAACAACCTTGGTGTTAATGATACAAGGAAACTATTCATAAAGTACCTGAATGTGGTTCATAATTCAAGTGAGAACATAGCAGAGACCTACTTAGAAACCTACAGACCGAGTCATTACCAAAAGTCAATTTCTGGCTCAAATGAAACATTTGTTCAGTGTAGGGGTTGACATTTCCCTTTCCTTAGTCTGCTGTAAAATTGTTTCAACATCTTGTCTAATTCCATGAAAAATGCTTCAGATGCATAAATACTTCTCCATCCAAAATTAGGAAAATACTGCCAGGTCGACTTTTGCATTACCTGCTTAAAAGGGAAAAAATGTGATCTAGATTTCACACATAGACTGATCATATCAATTTATAAAGCTGAAGACAGCTTTTTTTTTACTATCCATTTTGGAGACATCGCTTTGGCAATAGGATTTTCATTATATTTCCTATTATGGAAAATGAATAAATAGAACAAATATTAAGGAATAATATTTTGCATGTAGGGAGGGAGGGAGGGAGGGAGGGAGGGAGGGAGGGAGGGAAGAAGGAAGGAAGGAAGGAAGGGAGGGAGGGAGGGAGGGAGGGAGGAAGGAAGGAAGGAAGGAAGGAAGGAAGGAAGGAAGGAAGGAAGGAAGGAAGGAAGGAAGGAAAAAGTGTGACAAAGACTGGGACAGAGAAAATAAAGTCACTAGTCAGTGACAAAAAAATAAAAGGATTATAGATTGAAATACTTTGGCTGCGTTTGGCTTATAATAAACATTTTCTCCAATATAAAAATCAATACATTTCTAATCACTTAGAACAGAAACCACAATGGGACAAGGGCTGTTGTCTTTTTTTCTCCTTTCCCAGGGATAGCTGGTCACTATGGGAAACATAGTGGTGATGGAGCAAACATTTCTTTGATCTGGTCCAGCAGATGCTTTGTCCCTGTGGACCAAATAATAGCACCCCCAGCACTGAGTTTACCATACATCTTTCACCTGAGTTTGTTAATCTCATACAGGCAATTAGTACTTCTAGTATAGTATATCAAATGCCTAAAAATGGTTAAGAATCCCCCTTCTCTCACATACACACACACACACACACACACACACACACACACACACACACACACACACATACACACACACACACACTTATACAAGGAATCCTCAAGTTACAAATGTAATGGAGCCTGCCAATTACATTTGTAACTCGAGGATTCATAGGAGTGAATCACGTAACTTGAACATGATCACTCCCTGCTTTCGCCCATGCATTCACTAATCAAATGTAACTTCTTAAGTACCCCTTCCCATTGCATTCAACTTATTTCATGTTTCTTCTGATGTATCTAACTTTTATCTCATTGTAACAAAACAGGATCATTTAAACTTGTTTTGACAACCATTCATTCCTCACAACAGACTACATATCACCAACTACTTTTCTGCTAGCATTTGCATATCTTAAAGTTTCCCCATCACTTTTCACATCTTTAGCTACCCAAATACACACACAAATTCATCCACTTGTTCTAGTTTTCCATCCTTTATGTATAACTTGCAATCATTTACTCATTTACCCTGTCAAACACAATTGCTTTGATCTTTGGTACATTAATATATAAATCCATGCTCCTTATGACCTCATGCAATCTATTTATCATTCATTGCAAAACATTTGGATCTTGGCCAAACGCAATAATCTGCATATAAAAGCACATGTATATTCATGTCACCAACAAATACACCTCCAACATCACCACAAATATTCCATAAATATATTAAACAACAAGGGGAATGACACATCCCTTGCTTACTTTCTGCTCAGTGCTAAAACCAGCAGTGCTAATCAGTCCATTTATTGTCACTTAAGCTTTATTTCTATATACTGGTCTGATCTCATTCAATAACCAATACTATATTCCGACTCCTTATTGTTGCAAAATATTCTGTAATTCAAGATCTATATTTCAGTGTATTATGTTTTTTATAAATTTATTTAGTTATACATATTTTATATACCACTTAAAAATACAATACTGTCATAGCTAAGCTGCCTTTATTGTCAGCCCCCAAGCATTGTGTGGAAGAAAGGGTCTTCAATGCCTATTTAGAAGCTAAGAGGTTGGGATCAGTCGGTGACTCAGATATGGTGCTCCAAAGACTGGGGTCAGTCATTAAGGCTGAATATAATAATAATAATAACAGAGTTGGAAGGGACCTTGGAGGTCTTCTAGTCCAACCCCCTGCTTAGGCAGGAAACCCTACACTACTTCAGACAAATGGTTATCCAACATCTTCTTAAAAACGTCAAGTGTTGGAGCATTCACAACTTCTGGAGGCAAGCTGTTCCACTGATTAATTGTTCTAACTGTCAGGAAATTTCTCCTTAGTTCTAAGTTGCTTCTCTCCTTGTTTAGTTTCCACCCATTGCTTCTTGTTCTACCCTCAGGTGCTTTGAAGAATAGTTTGACTCCCTCTTCTTTGTGGCAACCCCTGAGATATTGGAACACTGCTATCATATCTCCCCTAGTCCTTCTTTTCATTAAGCTAGACATACCCAGTTGCTGCAACCGTTCTTCATATGTTTTAGTCTCCAGTCCCCTAATCATCTTTGTTGCTCTTCTCTGCACTCTTTCCAGAGTCTCAACATTCTTTCTACATCGTGGCGACCAAAACTGAATGCAGTATTCCAAGTGTGGCCTTACCAAGGCATTGTAAAGTGGTATTATTACTTCACGTGATCTTGATTCTATCCCTCTGTTAATGCAGCCTAGAACTGTGTTGGTTTTTTTGGCAGCTGCTGCACACTGCTGGCTCATATTTAAATGGTTGTCCACTAGGACTCCAAGATCCCTCTCACAGTTACTACTGTTGAGCAAGGTACCACATATGCTGTACCTGTGCATTTTGTTTTTCTTGCCTAAATGTAGAACCTTACTTTTTTCACCATTGAATTTCATTTTGTTTGATAGCGCCCAATGTTCAAGTCTGTCAAGATCCTTCTGAATCTTGAACCTATCTTCGGGAGAGTTGGCTATTCCTGCCAGTTTGGTGTCATCTGCAAATTTGATGAGTTCCCCATCTATCCCCTCGTCCAAGTCATTGATGAAGATGTTGAAGAGTACTGGGCCTAAAACAGAGCCTTGGGGTACTCCACTGCATACTTCCCTCCATGTAGATGCAGTTCCATTGAGCACTACTCGTTGAGTGCGGTTGGTCAGCCAGTTTTGAATCCATCTGGTGGTGTTGCTGTCTAACCCACATTTTTCTACTTTATCTAGTAGTAGGTTATGGTCTACTTTATCAAATGCGTTACTGAAGTCCAAGTAAACTATATCAACAGCAATCCCCTTGATTGGTTGTCAAGGTTCCAAATAGTAGTCGAGCAGAAATTTATTAGTGAGATTTATATACCGCCTCATAGTGCAAGCACTCTCTAAGCGGTTTACACCATTAAGCAATGTATATATTTACATTGCCCCCAACAATCTGGGTCCTCATTTTACCTACCTCGGAAGGATGGAAGGCTGAGTCAACCCTGAGCCGGTGAGATTTGAACAGCTGAACTCAAATGATCACAGTCAGCTAAAGTAGCCTGCAGTACTGCTCTCTAACCGATGCGCCACCTCGGCTCTTATTAATCAGAAATCAGAGTCCAAGGCAAAGAGTTCACCAAAGTTCCAATTTAATACAGACACCATGTTAGCAACGCATGGGGAAAGCCAAATCTACTTTTCTCCCAAGTTCCCACTTGATAGGAAGCAGGCACTCCTTCCCCCCCCCCACCCCCATCGGGGTCACGTTGCCCACTCAACTTCTGCCAGTGTGGCACGTCTCCTCCCAGCTTCTTGCAGGTGCTGGACAAAAGATGACCTTGGAGAAGTAACGAAGAATGTGATATCTCTAACTTCTCACGCTCACTGTATTCCCCCTCCCCCCTCCATGTCTTCTATGTAGAGCGGTGACAAACGATGCTTTGTCATTGGTCTTGTTTCAGATCAGGTTGCCTACTCATTGTGCTCCGTATTGCTTATTCTGACTGTTTTATCTGTCCAAGGTTGAAGCTGATCTCTTAATAACTCAGGTATCTCCAGTCCCAATAATCCTTGAGTTGCAGATGTCATTCTCCTCTGTGAAGGTTCCTCATTTCTGCTCCATCTGGAGGTAGCACAGACTAAGTTAGTACTTTACTATACATAAAGTATGTATTAAATTAATAAGTTATAGTTCATCTGCCAGAGTAACAGTTATGTTATCAGCTAATTTCTATTTCCACTTGACAGTTACTATGTCAACCTTGAAAATTCTTCCTTGTCGAGGATTTGATTGCCTCTTAGGGAGCACATTCCTCCATAGAAACCCATAATTAAGGTTCTCTCTGTGTAACATATTTGTTAATCAGAGACTGGTTTCTGTGAGAATCATGACTTCAAAATGTATGGAAAAGTTTCTTTGCGTTGCTTTATCTTCTGTGACAATTCTTAGTAACTCTTTTGTAGTATTGGAGAAACAAACAGCTTTAACCCCCTGCATTTGAGAGTCAAGATACTTATAATGTGTGGATAAACGTTTTTGCAAAAAGCCACTTCTTGGTACTTGAAAAATATTTCTGGAAATATTTATGCAAAAAAAAGTGGTTACATTGCCCTAATTTATACAGAGGTTAACTCTAAACTGAAAATAATTACATAATGACATCTTGTCACTAAATTTAAAAAAATACATGACAAAGGCTTTATTAAGTGTCAGAAACTATCGATTTATTTTCCATCATCTATTATATAATAAAAAATGCAAAGCAATTACACCCAGGCCAATTTCACTCCATATGGCATTTTGCACCTTTCCCCAGTCATTCTTAGGAAAGATTCAGTGACCCACAAACCTGTTGTGTACAATTCTCTTCTGCCTCCCCACTTGACAGCAACAAAAATTACTGTATTTTTCATTGCTCTGGCACCTTTCCAGTTAGGAAAATAGAAGTCTAATGTGATTTCTTTATTGGCCCATAAGTGCCGCCAAAATGATTATACATGAGACCTCTCGTTTCACACGTTAACCCTAATCACATTCTTATATTTTAACAATTATTATGGGTCAGCAAGAATTGATCAGAGATTGTGGTTTTCTATTGTAATGCCTATGCATTTGGGACAAATACATCAGAATGTTTTGATTTGGTTAGCCACTATTATAAACAAATCAACAATTGATATTCTATAACTGCATTTTACTCTTCTGCAAAGGAAATAAGACCAGAGTTGCAATTTTTGTCTATCATCATTTGCAGGGCAAAATGTTCTATGAGCCTTTCTGCTAAGCCTTTCCAAGCTCTGTTGTTCACCTGTTTACAGCTTTTTCCATCCCTCAGCTGCAATTTGGGTACTATTAAAAATATAAACAAAACTCCAAGCTTCATCCTAAGGTCATTTCAGCCAAGCGGACAGAACACAAACAGCCTATCCAACGAATAATTATATTGACAAGATGAGTGATGGGCAAGCTTCACCCGGGAAGTTTTTCCACAGATCACGGCCTTCATTTTAGCCGAAGCCTGTTTGAAGTTCATATTTAGTCATGCTGAGGGTAAAACCTTAAATTTGTCTTGATTAATGAGGGAGCATACCTTGATCAGATATATAAATTCCCTGTCTTCTAAAAGGGACAGTCAATAACATGCCACAAAAAAGGTTAAATTATAGATTTTGTGAAATGACATTTTATGCAAATGATGAACAAACAGTGTCTGAACATAAAAGCAGAGTGCAATGTAACCCTGTAGATAAAGATACCATTTATGTCCTTCTCTTTCTTCTCCCTCCCCTTACAGCTCTCTGTGCATTTTCATCCTCTCCCCCATAAATGAGGGTGCTGCAAGTGAAAGGAAAAAAAGTAAATAGAAATATAACTTCTGAAGATCACGTGAAATAATGCCATTGCCAGTCCTTCACAAGCCTTAGCCGTTGCTTAGAAATCATTATAGATTTGCCCTCTGAAACAAAGGAGCATGGCAGCAAGTTTAATGTGATGATTGATTGGCCATGGTGAGGAATTCATGGATCCTCCATTGCTTCCTGTAAGTGTTGCCAGGAAGCTGGAGAATATGTCATGTGACCTGGCTTGTATTTGTTGTTAGAAAATGCTGTGAATATACATGAAAGGGCTTGCTTCCTATTGACCATTTGGAATTGTTTTGACTGTTTTTAGAACACTGTGCTAAGGGACACAATAATGAAATCTGGAAAGCAAAATCTATCCCAGCTATTAGAAAGCTGTTGTCATCTGGACAACAGCTATAAGAGAATAGTGGGTAAGAGTGGGTAGCGTCAGCTGTATTCATGTTAACTAGGTAATACAACAATCTGATAAATAAATTCTCTTAGGACAGTTTTGTTATAATACAGTACCATGGGTCAAGGCCTGAAGAAGTACCGGTAGGTTAAGTTATTATTATTATTTTTTCCATTCCAAGGCCAGGGAGAAAGAGCTGCCAGTTCACAGGGAGACATCAGACCTTGAATTACACATACCTGAGTCAAGATAAATTTTAACAAAGTCCAATGTTTCGCATTATCTTACATCAATACAAGAAAATTGATGTGACATCAAACTTGCTTTTTAATGATAGTAATAATTACTATCCATTTTGTCTTTTATCCTTTATTTCACCATACCTTCCTTCCACTCATTTTCTCCAACCCAAGAACAGCTATGTAGATATACATATGCATATGCATATAGACATAAGAGCTGTTTATATGATTTTGTGTGTGTGTGTGTGTACACACACACACACACACACACATATATGCAATCATATAAACAGCTCTTGTGTCTATATCAGGGGTCAGCAACCCACAGCTCTGGAGCTGCATGCGGCTCTTTGGGCCCCCTGCTGTGGCTCCCTCTCCCATCACTGGCTGGCCTCGCCCTCCCCTCCCTCACCTGGCCTGAGAAGGTGAAGAGCAACGGCATGAATGGAGAAGCAGCTGATTCTCTGTCGCTGGTTGAGGAACATAGCCACCCCCGGCCGAGGCTTCCCTTTGGGCGACCCTCCTCCCCCTCTTGCGACTCCCTGACTGGCTATGGCAGGGCAAGAAGTGTGCACATGCACGGGGAGACCCTCAAGCAAGCGCCAAGCGCAGCAAAGGGGGGCGGGCAGCTGGCGGCGGCTCACTTAAGGAGGGTCTTTGGATGCGGCTTCTCTCCTGCCCTAAGGATCTGGCCATTGCCTTGCTGTGTCCTGTCCCCCCCTGCAGCTCTTCGGCCAAGCAGGGTGGATGTAAGCTCCAGCCCGAAGGCTGCCTTCCCTCCAGCAACCCTCCTCCCCCTCCTTCTTCTCTCATGCAGGGTGGGGGGGCATGGCAAGGTGATGTCCAGATCCTTAGGGCAGGAGAGAAGCAACCATGTAGCTGCCTTCACGCCACATTTGCCCATAAGGCAGCCTTCGCTTCCTGCCACTTCGGGCTGGAGGCCATCCCCACTCGGCCAAAGAGTTGCGGGGGGGACGGGATGGGACGGGACATGGCAAGGCAATGGCCGGATCCTTAGGGCAGGAAAGAAGCCGTGTCTGAACACCCTCCTTAAGCGAGCAGCTGCCCGCCACCCACCCTCCACGTGCGCCTTTGCGCCTTGAGGAGGGTCTCCTCGTGTGCACCACAGCCAGCAGGGAGTCACGAGAAAGGGAGGAGGGTCACCCGAAGAGAAGGCGGGGTGGTGATCATTCCTTAGCATACAGAGAGAGAAGGGGAGAGATAGAGAAAAAGAGAGAGATGGGAAAAAGAGAGAGATGAGGGAGGGAGAGGGAGGGAGGGTGAGATGGGTCAGGAGGAAGGGAGAGAGATAGAGAGAGATGGGGAGAGGGAAAGAGAAAGAAAGATGAGAGGGAGAAAAAGAGATGGAGAGAGAGAAAGAGAGGGAAAAGAGAGAGACAGATACCTTTTTCTCATAGAAAACAGACCCACAAAACCTGGGTAGGCGTAGCTGGAGGGTCATGTGACTGGGTGGGAGTGATGTCGAGTTGGCCACGCCCACCCAGTTTTTGTGGCTCCTGATGTTTTGTTTTCTCTGGGAAATGGGTCCAAATGGCTCTTTGACTTTTCAAGGTTGCCGACCCCTAGTCTATATGCATGTGCATATGTATATCTATACGTATGTGTTTGTGTATGTGTGCGTGCATTTTTGTATGTATGTCTGTGTTACTCCTTTGCTAACAATATATTCCATACATCTAACAAATTGGATTGTGATCAATGAAAGCTAATGTAAGCTGTCAAAATATGTTCGTACTTAAAAAATTCAATCAGTAAAGAGTATAGCATAACAAGCACCACCTTTTCCTATTGTTCACTTTGCTGTTCTTTTATGAAAGTTTCCCTGTGAATGTGAAGTTCTGGTGTTAAAAAATTCTTCTGCTGAACATGAAGCCAACAATAGAAAAAAGGGACAAGACCTGATTCAATATGCAATGCCCCTTAAGACCCAATTGAGAACCAGTTTGATGTAGTGGTTAAGGCATTAATTAAAAATCAGGAAAGTGTGAGTTCTAGTCTCACAAGTTTAGGTATAAAGCCAACGAAGTGACCTTCGACTGCTCACTCTCAGCCCTAGGAAGGAGGCATGGGCAAACCACTTCTGAAAAACCCTTACCAAGAAAACTGCAGCTACTTGTCCATGCAGTTGCCAAGAGTCAATACTGATTCAAAGGCGCAAAACAAAAACAAAACAAAACAAATAAAGGCCAAATTAGAGATATCATTGCATCAAACCATTTGGCGATATTATTGGCTTTCATAGTTAAAACATTCATTTTCAAGAGCTTCTGAGTCTGTGACAGACATGAGTAACCTTATCTTGGCATGCTAGAATACAACAGAAATGGCATATCTTCAGTATGAAAATGCAGTATAAACTGTAAATTTCCTTAAGAAGCCTTAATACTGCAATAGGATTCTCTGTATCCAGATATAAAGAAGGAGGGGAAGAATTATGAAGTTACAGATGAGGCAGAAATAGGAAATGGTAAATGAAGATTCTAGAACTTATGTTCTGAGTAGATTCACTGTGTCCACTGTATCAATGCTTCCTGTATTACAGCAAAAACATACAACATCTGGTTGCCTGCAGAATGAGGTAATCATATAGAACAGTTTTAGTGGATGAGTCCAAGAGCAACAGGTTGTGCATGTGTGACAGAGAATATTTATTTTAAAAACCTTTTCTACTTTAAAAAGTTGTTATAAATTGGTGAAGGATTAAAGAGCAGCACCTTTCGAAGAATTCCCCATTAACCTAGGTGAGATCCATTTGTACTGGTATAGCCAAGGGAATTAAGACTGACAACAAGCAACTACTTTTTTTTTGTTGCAAGGGCACAAATGAATTCATGATGCTTCTTCTAAGTGAAAACATATTCTGCAGTTTCACTACTGTCAAGGATCTCTAAAAATATGCTCATTTTTCCTCCTTTTACTGCAAAGAGCAAACAATTGAGTATGGGTGTACACTCAGGTCTTAATTACACATGAGAAGGTGGAGCAGCAGTGGGTTGCTCCCGGTTCGGACCGGTTCTTAGAATAAGAACCTGCCCAGGACGCTTCTGCACATGTGCAGAAGCATTGAGCATGCATGTGAGCACGAGCACGAACCTGTAGCAAAATCATTTACAACTCACCACTGAGATGGAGGTAGAACTCCTGTCATCTGATAGAAAGTGCCAAAGTTTTCTTTGGTACATACAGTAAATAAAATGCACCGTCAAGTAACAAAATAAAAGTACAATATATGAATGGTGTCAGACTTCATCTGTCAAATTTGCCTACAGAAACTTAATGTCATACATCAAGATTGAGAGTATAATACTGAGGTGGCTTTTAAACTGTGTTCAAGTAACCAACAGCTTTTTGCTGTTGATGGATTGCCTGCTATTACTGGTCTTCTCAAATGAGAAATAGAAGACAGGGCTTCTTTGAGTCGTGTTTGTTTTGCTCCACTTTGTCCCAAGCCTCCATCTTGATCACTCCTTTCTCTTCATAACAGCTGAAAAACAGCATTTGAAACTTTTTTTTCTCTGTTAGGAACAATCATATTCTGAGTTCCATCTGGAAGAAGTGAACTCCATTTTGGACTCCAACGAGAACCAACCATCAAGAATATTTTGTCCTATACAGAAACCATCCTAAATTGATTGTTCCATCAGTGTAATGATTCATATACCAAATGTTTGGTACCAGGGGTGAAATCCAGCAGGTTCTGACAGGTTTTGGAGAACCGGTAGCGGAAATTTTGAGTAGTTTGGAGAACTGGCAAATACCACCTCTGGCTGGCCCCAGAATGGGGTGGGAATGGGGATTTTGCAGTATCCTTCCCCTGCCACACCCACCAAGCCACACCCACTGAACCGGTAGTAAAAAAAATTGGATTTCACCACTGTTTGGTACATCTCTTTTTCAGAAAGACTAAAAAGAAGGGAATTATACCTCCTCATTCCATCGATGTGGGTATGTGTTTGTATGCATTATTATGTACATAGTCATAATATATGAAGAAACATAGGTTGACTGAAAGAACTGAAAACTGTAACATACTGCATATCTAATTTCATAATTTATTGAAGAATTTCTTCTAATTAACCCAGAGATGGAATGAACCCTAGTAAAAAGGAGCCAGAATGCTGGAGTTGCTTGCATCCCTAAAGAATCATAGGGAAGCAAGTAACAGTGGCATAAATTTTACAATTTCCCCCCACTCAATCTAGGGTCACAAATATTTTCTGAGAAAATTAAGTGTATGATTTCAGGACTAATCATTTATCTTTCTTTTCTATCTTAGTATAGACATATACATAACAAATCTTTTAAGAAAGCTCACAGCATAATGAGAAAATTCTGGAAATAATTAAGTGAAGGGTAGTATCTATTCTCCAGCAAATGAAATGCATCTTTTTATTTCATGCAACGTTTTTTTTACCACCAACTTGCTGCAATTAGGAGGTTGTTGGAAAGATATCAGTTGAGATTTGAAGCCTTATTTCCAAAGATGTTTTGAATTAACAACTAATTGGTAGCTTTCTTTGATAACTATTTTATTGCAGGGTGCAGCTAAGATGAAAATCAACCACAAAGGGAACTCAGTTTTGTTTGTCATTAATTTAAACAGATGATTTACATAGGCCCATTTCCCCACCCCCATTTTTGTGTGCTTTACAATTCCTCACTGCTAACTAGCAGCAGTTGGATTTGATGTTGTGTCATTTCCTATTTATTTATGTTACAGAAAATATCCTGTCACAGATTAGCAGGGGGGGCATGCAGGGGAAAAAAATGAAAAGCAGGAAAAGGATCAAAATGGCCGCTCCTGCATTTTTAAGAGTATTAAACAATGGCCCCTGAAGAAGAGTGCATATGTAATTTCACTTCCTTCTTAGATGTCCACAAGTACTGAAATCAAAGGTAAGTCAGAAAATATTAAAGGGACACGGCTGTGATTTTAGTTAATGAAGTCTTCCAGCAGTCCAGCAAGAGAATTCTCACTCCAGGAATGTATGCTCAGCATTCTGCAGGGGGCTTCTCATCTAAAGAAATCCAATATACAATATACTCTAAAACTTTGCATTGTATTTATTTCCTTTTCATTGACAAAACTCTCCCCCAAACAATTAAAAGGGGCAGTTAAGTCTTCCCAAAAGGGCAATGAAGTCTTCCTATTAAAAAATAACCTCCCAAAAGCTCACATTTTTTTTAAACCCACAAAACGGGAAGGTATAACTAAGGCGTCTATGTAGGAATGGTAGGAATACAAATTAATCAAAAGGATACTTTTCGGTTTCTGTCAAAGAGCTACAAAGCTCAGCATGTATAGACACTCCGAGCTTTAGATATCACTTTTTTATTATAGTAATGAATTGATATAATACATGCATGGTATAGATTAATACATAGTTTACTATTTATGATATAATTATTAACACCAATTCATTATCAAAAGAATGCAAAAGGAAAATGTTAGGAACAGAAATATATGACATAGTATCTATAAACACTGTTGACAGTGGCTAAAATTAAACATAGATGATCAAATATTACAGCACTGTATATACCTTTGAAATAGATGTGTAGCTGGTTATCAAAGCTCTGCTCTTTGGATTGTTAAAGCAACTATGTCATTCATAGCTTCTTCAAGAGCTTTCTCCAGTTGTCTGTCGGCAGTCCCACAGAAGGGTTCTGTCTGTATACACATGCATCCATGAGGATCATAGAAGGCAGCTGATCTAATGAGCTAGAGAGGCTACGATAGTTGTATAAAGCATTCAAAAGAGTATTGTAGCAAACTATTTCCCACCTTGAGCACATTACATCACGATGTTTAATGAGCAATACTTGCACTAGAAATGGGACATTTTAGAATCGGTTCCCATTAGTCCAAGCCACCATGCCCAGTGAAAAAGAATTGTAGGAGTTTTAGATTAAAAAAATAAGGAGTAAACCAGTTTGCCAACTCCTAACTGAAATAGCCAAGTTGAAGGTCTCTTTTTGGCTTTTCTATAAGCAAACATACTAGATCATCCAAGAGGATCCATCTAACAGGCTTAGTTTTTGTTGTAATGGTAAGATGTAAGGTGTTTGGATTTTTGGGGAGTGACTTCTAAATAGGCTTGTAAAGGAATAGACTGCCAGTCTTTGACATATTTTCCAAGTTATTTTTCAAGGTTTGGGAAAACAGTTTTGTCTGTTGAGCTCAGGAACAAATCGAGCCGGAGAGTTTGCCCATTACCATCTGTGTGATGTAAATGTGCCATGGACAATTGAAGTAAAAACACATATGGCAAATTGGATTGATGAAAAGTTATTTATCTAATGACTACAGTAGCTTTCCTCCAATTATTTCTTTTTCTTAAACCTTAAGTTAAAAGAAAAAGAAGTATGTGGAATTGCAAACATGCAGGTGATTTTTTTTAGGGGAAGTTATTGATTTTGTCTTTATTCACTGACTACAGGCTTAACTATAATGAATAGTTGTACATGATTGAAGCATTTGGTGCCAACTCTTAGCCTTTCAACAGGCACTTGGTCAGATTCATATTGGTAAATTAAAGGGGTATGATAATGGTTTTCTTTAGGCATGTTTGAAAAACTGTTATAAATCCTCTCTATTTCCATTCATAGCTTCATATGAAGGAACAGTGTTCAGAACTTTAATGTGTTATGAGTGAAGGAAATGTCTACTGTAGTAGCTGAGATCCACAGAGAAAGAGAGAATGTTTGGGGATTTGCCAATTCTATCAAATTGCTCTATTGAACCTTTACACAAGAAAAACATTCTCTACCATCATTCAGAACTAAAGGAGCTTCTTGGATGAGAAGAGGACCCAATTGGCAAAAGAAAGCTCAGAACCATATAGGTTGGAAACATGCAGAAGAGATCTTCATCCTGAAGACAATGGCTAATGTTACGGACGGATGTAGTAGTGATTTGCATAACCGCCGCGGATTGGCTAATCTAGCGGCGGGAGAAATAAACTCCTGTCAGTGGCTAGCAGGCTTCAGGGAAGCCCTTAAAAGCGGCTTCCCTGCAGTCTTCCGGCAGTCCGTATTAGTTCTAACTAATAGACAATAAAGGTGCTGAACTGTTCCTGTGACTCGCTCCTTCTTTTGCACGCGAATCTAACAGCTAAAATGGTGGTGGTGGTGGTGGTGGTGGTGGTGGTGGTGGTGGTGGTGGTGGTGATGGTGGTGATGATGATGATGATGATGATGATGATGATGATGATGATGATGATATATGCAGTTAGTGATTCTACTCAGAAGACAACGAAGCTTTAGATTATTTTTTTCAATGATGAGCTCTGGAACAGCTCTGTATTCGGACACAGCATTGCTTAAGATTTTATTATAAAAATGTGTTTCAGAATATGTAATGTCATGAGAGCCTTTGTCTGAAGCTTCCTTTTGGACTTTTGTGGCTGTGCTCAGGTTCTGGAGGTTTTGCCTGAAGCTCTTTCATTGAGCAACTTTTCAGAAAATGAGAAAGATATTTTTTATGAAACGTATCAGTACACAATTCCCTTTTGTTTTTATCAATATTTTAAATAGCTTCAGTGTCTTTTTGCATGTGTTTTATACTAATTTTGAGCTATCTAAATCAGAATATAAAGCTTTTAAGTTTAAGATGTAGATGTGTAGTAGGGAACAGGAAAATGTTAAGGAATGGAAATTTCTGAGCAATTGTTTTATATGGAAAATTTTAATTGCTACTTTTCCCTATCTATTGTATTTACCAAAATGACCTCCTAATTGAACCTTCTTGTAAATACTCCACTCCTGCTGAGGATAGTTTCTTCTAATTATATTAATCACAAATTCACCATGTGCTTAGTATAACACATCCTTATTCAGCTTCAGACACTAGGAAAAGACGTAAAATTATTATATTTACACAGGATGTTGTTCAGTATCTTGATAGCACTGAACAGAAGATGTTTTCCTGTTAGATTGTGTCTAAATATTCTTGGCAAAAGATAATATAGCTGCTCTGTCTTTTCATTTTAATTGGATGACCTCTGTAGAGTGGTGGGATCCATTTGGATAGCCCTTTCCAGATTCCCAATGGATCCAGTTGGTTTCCAAAGGGTACTTGAGAGTTTTCCAGCTCTCTGGCAGGTAACAAAATGCTCATCTTCTCACATTTTCATGCAAAAATATGAAATCACTCGAGTTAAGGGTGTTTTGTGTTGTCTTTCATTAGGTCAAACATGCTGCCTGAAATTTTCATCTGTTAGTTTTAATCTTGCTCTCTGACATGAGATGACATGACCCTATACTCTGCATTATTCCTTTTTGACACCACAGAATAATATCCCAGCTTTTTCAATTATTCCTCAAAGGATTTGGGCTTCTGAACAACTTGTCTTCCTAGTTTCCTTTCTCTGAGCATATTAAAGTTTGTTTTTAAAAATATGGTATGATAATTCTACAGTACCAATGGGTGTAAGAAGGCAAATTAAGGGGAAATGTTATTGGATGTTGTGCTATTGTTTGTGCAGCACAATGTTATGCTTGTAGAGTTATTTTGTTCATTTTTGGTATCATCCATTATCTCAACTAAGGAGGTACATTTGAGCAAAAAGATAAAATAAGCCTCCTCAACTTTGTTCAGTTCATATATTTTATGTGTGGTGCATGTAAAAACAAACAGATGGAACTTTAATCTCACTTTAATCTCACTGAGTCCTTCGGGAGTTGGGCGGCATATAAGAACACCATAATAAATAAATAAATAAATAAATAAATAAATAAATAAATAAATAAATAAATAAATAAATAAATAAATAAATACTATAGTAGTTGTCACCTTGATTTTTTTGACCACACTCTGTGCACACACCAATCTCAAATTCAATTAGTGTCCAACTTAGGTAAACATTATCAATTGATACTTCTGCCAAGTCTGGTCTTGCTTATCCTATAATTGTGACTATGAAATTTTGTTACTTAAATGGTCATCATAGGATTCCCCTCCCTTTTTGATATTTAATTGTCATTATTCTATCATTATAAATTTTAACTCCAATTTAATTTTCATCTTTAATGTTAATTTTATATGTTTTTGTATATTGGTTATATTTTATTGCATACCACCCAGAGCCCCTCTTTTGAGGAAGATGGGCAGTTTAGAAAATATTAGATAGATAATTGGTGATAGATGATAGAGAGATAGAAGAGAGAGAGAGAGACAGACAGACAGACAGAGACAGAGACAGAGACAGAGACAGAAACTATATTTCAGCTTTCATTCTGTCCTGTGTATTAGCCTTCTCCCTGGCTGCTCTTAGAATCAAAAACTTTGTGCAGTACTATAAAAAATGTGCAGTACTATAAAAAAACAAGATGGTGGCAGGAATTCAAGGATATGGCTTTTGATAAGCTAAGCTTATTGCAGGTGCTAGAATAGTCTTAATGAAAAAAATCTAGCAATAGATTACAACAGCAGCAGAGGTGGGTTCCTGCCTCTGATTGCCGGTGCGGTTAATAGCTGTTGTTCCGCGCAGAGCCGAAGACGCTGCTGCCATTCGCGGAGTGGGAGCTTTCCCCGGGCGCTTTCCCCGCCCGCATGGATGCCGCCAATTGCGTTCTTTTGCCCTCTGCGCATGCAGAACGCTTTTCGCATGCGCAGAGGGCAAAAGAACGCAATTGGCGGCATCCATGCAGGTGGGGAAAGCGCCCGGGGAAAGCTCCCGCTCCGCGAACAGCAGCAGCGTCTTCGGCTCTGCGCCGAACAACAGCTATTAACCGCACCGGCAGGATCCCACCTCTGAACAGCAGCCCCCATTCCTTCTGGCTCTGCAGACCAAAAGCAGCAGTGGCAGGAGGGGGGATGATTTTGTGTGTATGCCTGTCACTTACACAAATGAAGCTTTGTGTGCTCCCCCACTGCTTGTGCGGACCGATTCCCAACGGGCCATGGACTGGTACCGGTCTGCAAACCAGGGATTGGGAACCCCTGGACTACAAGATGTAAATCAGGTGTGAGATAAAGTTGCAGTTATCTGTCTCTTACCACTGCAGCATTGCTGGCTAAAAGCTTTTCACATCTGGGTGGGAGAAAAGTTTGATACTTGTGCAATTGATGCAGTAACAGATAATTCCACTCTAAGGTTCTTTGCTTCTGACTCTGTGTGACTGAGATATTATGCTGTATATGCTCGCAAAAAGATTCACAATATTCTCATCCTCTTAGGACCTGCCATATGGCTGCCCAGGGGTGGGTTCAACTTACCTTCCCCACCGGTTTGCATCACAACGGAAGTGCACGTTTTGCGCGCACGTGTCACTTCCCGGAAATGACCCTCTGCGCATGTGCAGTACTATAAAAAAACAAGATGGCGCCATAGGCTTGGGGGCATGGCAGGCCTGAGTTGCTGCCGGTTCCAGCAACCCAGGCTGCCAAGTTACTACCAGTTCTATAAAACTGGTCTGAACTGGGAGGAACCCACCTCTGTGGCTGCCCTGAAATCTTCTTACAGTAAATCCATCAATCTTTCAGAATAGATTTGAGCACTTCAGGAAAAAGGAAAGGAAATGTGGCAGCCCCTAGCAAAGTACATAATACTTAGAAGTTTTTGTTGTTATTATTGTCATTTTAATGACCTCTTATTCTTCAGTAAACTCTTTTTCAAGCGAAGATCAACTTCTGGAGATTTAATACATATATTGATGTTTTTTTTCCTTAGTGATATCATAAAAGCATAATTTTGTAAAAAAAATTTAACATCCTACTTCAATCTACAGTTCATGGATTTCCTGAAGTGTCTTTCCAATACTCACCTAATCTGGTAGTGGTCCTATATGACACCTATATAGTATTAAATATTAACCATGGGAGGTGGAGAAGATAACCTGCCCCTGGGAAATCCTCTTTTTGAGGCCAAAAAGCATGTAGACAAGATATGTATTCCCTCCCTCCTTCTTCCCTCTTTTCAGGACCCAGCTATTTTCAGCAACAATCACAATTGTGGTTCAGCAACATCAGAACAGAAGGTGTGTGGGTTCACCTATTTCTGTTGTGATTGCAAAATCTCAGTTAACATAAAATTGTCAAATTCAAAAGTTTGTTTTTCTTCTAAAAATAATACAACAGTTAATCTAAAAGTTAAATCTAAAAAAAAGAAGCAAATTTATTTTCAGATTTATTTCAGCTTTAAGTGTTAACATTTACGGATACTACTATCAAAGTTCTATTTAGCAGCAGAACATTAAAAATGAAAGGATCACTATGAACACGTTTTTCCCCCTAGTATTAAACACATTTTTAACATGCTGTCTTTTTAAAAAATCTGAGTCCTACATTCTTTTCATATCCTTTTACAAAAATGTCCAGATGTTTTCTTAAACATTTTAAACTTTACTTGAAAAACATTTTTCTTTTCAAATGAGGATATATGCAATATGCAATTAAGCATGTTTTTATAACTAAGCATATCAGTTTATATCTTGTGGAAAAAGATAAAATAAATAAGCAGAAATAAAAAGTGATCATAATGTAACATCTTCTGGTTCACACCAGTTCTTTAATCCATTTCTGGGAGCTATAACAGCAAAAGACAATTTCTGTGAATGTTAGCGATGTGCATTCTTGCTTACATAAAAAGGTATTTAATTGTCAGAAATTATTTAGATACTTATTCTTTGTCAGTCAAAAAATGTTTTATTTTCAAAATGTTACTGTACTGCTGCGTTAAAATAGAAGTCCAAGCAAAAATATTGTGAAATTGTGTTCAGTTCTTCGTGTTCTGCAAAGAACAGGGGATTTATAAAGCCATCTGGAGAAAAGGAATATAGTTTTTGTGGAACTTTCAGTACACCATGATCAGATTCATGATGAAAATATATAACATTAAATACCATCAAGTATAGGACAAATATGGAAAGTCACACATGATAAGCTCTTGATCCAGTCCACACAGTACACTAATGGATGGAGTGGTGAACATCGGAATGTCTTTTAATGTATATCTATTTTTTATTGAAACACAAATTGCAGTTTGTGTTTTTTTAGTGGTTTTTTTAGTGTTTTTTTAAAAAAGAGCATAGCTACTATCCAAAAGCAGTAATCATAAAGGTCTGTTGATTAAAAGGACACCAGTTTTCATTGAGTACAGATGACAAGTCAGGCAAGAATGGCTAGTTCCTCCCAGAACTTGTTACTTTAATACTGTCAAGATTAAGTTAGGACTTACTTTCTGGGCAGGAAACTGAAAATCTTACAAAAGTCACTGAAAAATATCTGTCTGATTCAGGATCTAGTCAAGAACTAGAATGAATCAGTCAAATCTCTCCCTTGCAAGCTCTAGAGCAGGGGTGTCAAACTCGCAGCCCGTGGGCCGGATGCATCATGCGCTAGTCATGCCCACCCCTGGTTTAGCAAAGAGGGGAAAAGTCCCGATAGTCACATGACACCGCCTTGATGACACAACTTTGATATCCCTGTTCTAGAGTGATCTCTGACCAGAGTGGCTGAAAACCGATGACATGGTTTCTAGACATTTTGAGACTGGAAAAATTAAAAATTAGAATTCATGCTTTGAAATAGGATTAAACATTTTTAAAATGAAATTTAAAACTACTTCCAAGAAAAAAAAAATCCTTTGAATATCTTGCTTCTCTCCACCTTGAATCAAACTGAATTCCTGAAACAATATACAGCCTAACAAATCATGCTCAGCCCCTAAACTAGCGAAGTGTGTAGTTTTTAATCTCAGAAAATACCTCTGAGTTTGCTATGGTTCTAACAGTTGATCCGAAATCTGGATAGGGTTGATTAATAAATTAAAAGTACAGAGTCTGTACTGGAAGGAAAGGCTTCTACTGGAATACCTTGATGTATGGGTCCTCTGTTGAAAAAGCCATGCTCAGTGGCTCCTTGTTCTCTATGTCTAACCTCTCTCTTTTTAATCTAACACAGTAGATAATCCTTCTCTCATTTTTTCCCCTCCATCTGCATTCTAATCAGGGGCGGGTTCCTAATTTTTTTACTACCACTCTGTGGGCGTGTCTTATTTTTGGGTGTGGCTTGCCGGCCATGTGACCAGGTGGGTGTGGCTTGCCAGTCATATATTAGTTATTTCAGAGAGATGTTATTACTATTTTTGCTATTTTATACCTTACATGAAAAGCTTTGCATACAAGTGCGTGTTACACCATGGCAACACAGCAACCTTTATATGCAGAAAATGCTATAGTTAAAAGACAAGCAAGTCTCATACAGCATTTTTGGTTTCAGTCATGGATTCCTTAGACGAAAATATTGAGGACTGTTAAAAGAACAGTATCTTTTAACAGTCCTCAATGTTTTAGTCTAAAGAATAACAGTATAAAACTGTATAAAATTAACAGTATAAAAGGTTAAGCTTTCGGAAAACGCCCACTTTGGGAAGCTTTAGGCAAAAGCGAAGGAAAAGTGTCAAATGCGAGCTTCTTATTATTTTCAAGCGAAGGGACAGGGAAAGACTTAATTGTCAGGTTTCTGGGCATGCACAGAAGAAATTTTTTTTAAAAAATGTAAAAAAACGTTTTTTTTAAAAAAAAATGGTGGCTCCCGGGCACTGGCAACCGACTGCACCAGTACTGTGACGTCACCAGTGGGCCGCTACCGGTGCTATAGAGTGGACCGCACTGATAGGAACCCACCACTGATTCTAATGGCTTTCTCAGTCCATATCAGTCAGCATTTGGAAGCACGTTTTTCAAATGAAATGGAATTTTCTCAAATTTTGAATGGGATTTTGATGCCTAAGTCCCAATGCCTTACATCAAACTTGGTCCTTTTTGATCTTGAGGGCAGCATTCAAAACTCTTAACTATTGGTTACAATTCCTGAACATTATTGACTGTTACTCAAACCTGCTTGTTTGAAATGGGTTTTTTTCCCTTATTCTTTTACAGTATCACATGGCAAATTACTTTCTCCTATACCGCAGTGAGCATTAATGAGGGGTTAATGATGCTATTTTGTTTGCTCTTTAACTTTTATCTTTACCCAAACCCAAATCAGGGGTGGGTTCCTCCTGGTTTGGACCGGATTGCCCGAACCGGTAGTGATCTGCTGGTGACATTACGATGGCATCACGGATCCGGTTAGGTCGGTGCCAATCCGTGGGTGCCACCATCTTTTGGGGGGGAATTTTTCTCCAATTTTTTTTACTGTTTGGAAGTTTTTTCCTCTGCTGCTGCTGCTTGAAAAAGGGCCCTCCCATCTGCTCCCGGGTTTATACTTACCTATATTCCTTCGCCCGAAGCACAGCTGATCAGTTCCTCAGCTGTGTTTCGGGCTGATTCAAGCTACTGAGCATGCGCAGAAGCAGAATTGCATGAGGGGACGTGCGCGCACAAAATGTCGTGATGCGAACCGGTGGCAAAGGTAAGTGGAACCCACCCCTGACCCAAATATTATATTTGTTGGAAGGAGAATAGTGGATAGGTTCAGACTATATAGCCAGCTGCTGTATTTGTGTATATCTGTTTTTGACTTCATGAATACTAACAATACAAAATAGCAATAGCAATAGCACTTAGACTTATATACCTCTCCATAGAACTTTACAGTTTACAAATGTCAGCATATTGCCCCCAGCAATCTGGGTCCTCATTTTACCGTCCTCAGAAGGATAGAAGGCTGGGTCAACCTTGAGCCGGCCAGGATTGAACTCCTGGCAGTAGGCAGAGTAAGAATAGTAATAGATTACTAAAATTCATCTTGATGTTAACTTGATTCATCTGTTACAAAGAAAAGCTCTGTATATGCCTCCTGTGAAGAACACAAAGCAACAAACAGATATGTTGCTTTACTGTTGTCAAGAAGACATCTTCATCTTAGCTTGCCTCACATTGTTTTTCTTTCCTGACCAACATTCCTAATGGAATGCTAACATCTTCTTTTATTATATTATATTGTGCTGTCAGTTCTGGCTTGCCTTATAGTCTGATCATAATGCTACTATTGTATATGGCGTGTAAGTGTTCAGAGGTGCCTTAAACATGGGCAGATACCAAATTAGCTGCTGATCTCAACAATCTGCATTTGGAGTAAATATTCTTCTTTTGGGAATGAGAAAGATGATTTACAATTGGGAGTTGTTATGGAAGCACTATGTCATGTTAATGAAGCTCTGTGTCACTTTTACAGCATGATATGTCATGATAAGTTATCCAAAGTGCCTGTCAGCTTTGCTCACAAGATAAGCTTTCATTTTAAGACAAGACTAAGAAAACATTTTTTTTCATCCATTCAGAAAACATTTGAAACTTAAAGCCCTCTTTATATATATAAAGAGGGCTTTAACTACTTTAACTTTAACTACTGGTTAAAACTACTACATTACAAGCAGACTGCCCATGTTCAAATCCCACTAAGGGTATGGCTATCTGACGAGAGCAAAATAGCTCAAAATAGATCTATAATAGTCTCCCTTTATTTTCATTTATCAGCAAAAAATGTTACACATACAGACAATATAGTTTGTCGGCTATAAAAAGCTGCCTGGATGGCCCCAGGAGGGGCCGAAAGGCAAAAGGAAGCTGTGATGTTTCCTTCCATACACCAGGATGACTCAACAGAAAAAACATATATAACCCTTTCCTGGTGAAGAGCTGATAGGGAAGAGAACCTGGCCTAGAAGTTAAAACTACTGCCTTACAAGCAGACTGCCCAGGTTCAAATCCCACTAAGGGTATGGCTATCTGACGAGAGCAAAATAGCTCGAAATAGATCTATAATAGTCTCCCTTTATTTTTATTTATCAACAAAAAATGTTACACACACACACACACACACACATAGTAGAGTTCTAATTAGGGATATGTTTTAAATATCAAAATGTTTTGTAGCATAAGATTGTAATCATGCCTTTCTTCCAAACTATTTAGACCTATATGCTTGCAAATTGAGCCAGATTTTAATGTATAAGTTGCCTTACTGACTATATTATCTCAGTCAGGTGTAGACAGCATTTTGATCTCATTGGTTTTTGGTAGACTCCAACCATTTGGAAATGGGATTGTTGAGTTTAGAAGTTGGAATGGCTCTGGGCCATTCCATTTTTACTTGCCCAAGGATGATTGTTGTTGTGCCCCATTGCTGGTGTGTTACTGGAAACTAATCCAGGAGAGAACCAACCTAGAACTAGTTAAGACAGTTAAGACAATTAATCAATGGAACGACTTGCCTCCAGAAGTTGTGAGTGCTCCAACACTGGAAATTTTAAAGAAGAGATTGGGCAACCATTTGTCTGAAATGGTATAGGGTTTCCTGCTTGAGCAGGCGTTGGACTAGAAGACCTCCAAAGTTCATTCCAACTCTGTTATTCTGTTATTGTTTTCACAGTTGCTTCAAACTAAAAAGCAAAATCTCATAAAATTAATAGGGGATTAGGCTACAGGAAATTCAGCAAATGAATTATTATTCATACAGATCTAATTTATCATCTGAAATGTCTTAAGGTGGAGCCTGATTCTGTTTCCTCTTAATGATGTTCCTATGAAATAGCGAGCAAGCCAACCTCTTCAGAGAAAGGAAAATCTTGCATCTGTTCATCAAACCAATCTTTTGCACCTGTTCCTTAGACAGTGAATTTAGTCATTTCTCAGACCCAGGACCTTTTCATACAAATGGAGAGTATTCATGCTAGTGATTGGCTTAATTCAGTGAGGTCAGTACTGTCCAGATTTGCAGAGTTCAAATTATTTGCATTTTTAGCAACCATGGCCATTGCTGGAAGTTGAACTCCATACATTCAGAAGATGGCATGGATGGAAGATGCTGTAGCTTTGAGGGTGGAAGTGTATTCAAGTTGAATGGATTAAATAGAACTCAAGAGGGTTTTCTTTTCTTGATGGATAACGCAATTTAGAAATGTCCTGAAATACCTTTTGAAAAGAATGTTACAAGGACAATTAATTTAAAATTGTTTTCCAATTCATTTTCTGAGGAACAAATATCACCAGGCAAATAGCTAGAGCATGACTGAATAATTATTTATACTGTGCTTCTAGGTTCAGAGGAACCCATTACTACCCTCAGTGTTCCTTATTTACATGCACCTGTCACACTATTAATACCTCATTAAGGTACACACCTGCTGTGTTTCATATTTAAGTCCACTGTACCACAACCATTAACCTGCTGTATTTCATTAGGAGGTGCTCAGCACAATGGTGGCACCGAGCACAGCTCATTAATGGGTCACATTGCCACTGAAAATTGGTTTTCTGTAGGAATCCCCTTTGGGTTCAGATTTCCTTTTATTAGCCATTGATTTTGTATTAAATATTTTTCCCAGAAAGAAAAAGAATATATAACTGGAACATGAACAACTTTAAATTCAGCTGAAACAGCATAGATTTTAAGCGCAGCAGAGTAATAATAGGAAAAATGTAATGCCTTAAAATCAGCTAGTAAAGTCAGCTTAAAATGCCACAGCTAAAGGTTCTGAATATGCTAAGAGTTTTTGCCTAAATAACAGATCTCCTTTGGGTCTCTGTCTACCGCATTAAAAAATGGACATTGCAGAAAAAGAATTAAAGTGGACAACTCTGCAATGTATACTTTGAGCACCAATGAGCCAGGGGCGGGTTGCTCACTTACCGATACCGGTGCACTGCATACGCATCTCCATGTTTTGTGCGCGCGTGTGCACGCTATGCACGTGCGCCCCCCTCATGCGATTTTGCTTCTGCGCATGCGCAGAAGCAAAATCTTGCCAAAATCTCACCAAAAACTCACGAGGGGACGCGTGCGCGCACTCGATTTTGGTGATTTTTTGCTTGGATGCACGGAAGCAAAATATCACCAAAATCACACGCGCATGCACGTCCCCTCATAAGATTTTGCTTCTGCTCATGCGCAGGAAGCAAAATCAACCCAAAAATTCCCAAAAAAAGATGGCGCCACACAACAGACCAGGGAAGACGGCACCGGAGTGGTCACGCGCAAATAGCGCCATCTGCTGGCCGCTACCAGAACGACAGAGTGGACCACACCGGTAGGAACCCACCACTGCAATGAGCTAATTTTTGTGAATACAAAAGACTGCAGAAAGACAAATTCAAGGGTCCCAGGACGCAAGCTTGTTGGCTGACCACGGACCAGTCACCCAAACACAACATTATAAGAATGCAGAATGGAAAAGAACACTGTATGCTAGCCTAACACTTTTGGAGAATGAATGTACAGATCAGGGGTGGGTTCCACTTACCTTCGCCACCGGTTCGCATTGCAAAGTTTTACGTGCATTTCCCTCATGCGATTTGGCTTCCGTGCATGCTTAGAAGCAGAAATGAGCCTGAAACACAGCTGAGGAGCTCATCAGCTGTGCTTCGGGTGAAGAAATAAAGGTCAGAATTCATCCGCGGGCGGGCGGGAGGGCCCTTTTTCAAGCCGCAGAAGGGGAAAAATTCACATGAAATCCCAAAAAAAGATGGTGGCACGCACGGACAGGCACCAACAGTGACGTCACCAGCGGGTCGCTACCGGTTCGGGTGACCCAGTCCGAACCGGGAGGAACCCACCCCGGTACAGAAAGTCATCATCTTATAATCATTTGTTTAGTTCAAAGTTGAAATACATGGTTTATGACTGTTTTTCACATGTATGACTGTTGCAGCATCTCTATGGTCATGTGATCAAAATGCAGGTGCTTGGCAACTGGCATGTATTTATTATGACAGTTGCACTATCCTGGGCTCATGTGATCACCATTCCCAGCCAGCTTCCAACAAGCAAAGCTAAATGGCGGAAGTCAACTTTACGTAACAATGGCATGTCAGCAGTGCAGTGATTCGCTTAACAACTGTGGCCAAAAAAAAAAAAGATTGTAAAATGGGGCAAAATTCACTTAACAACTGAAATATTGGATTCAGTTATGATTGTAGGTCAAGGACTACCTGCAATACATAGTTTAGTTTTGGAGGCCAAGTTTAATACTTTTTAGCACAAAAATTGCGAGCAATATCTTTAGGTGGTATTCTTAATCCAGGAAGAGAGACACTAGAGACTATAAGACCTTCTCATTATAATGGGAACAACTTCCTGGATGTATAATGAAAATATGGATTAAATATAATAAGAAGAAAAATGATGACCCATGTAATTAGATTTTGATCATTTTCTATATGGAGCACTGTAAAGCTCCACGTGGTTTAGGGACGATTAGAATGATAAGTGAGCATATTTAGAAGCACTCTGGTTGTCAAAGTTGCTGCACGGTAATCATCAAAGCTTCATGCCAGGTACAACTGTTAGAACCCTGTTTCAAACAATTGGGTGTGTTAATATATGATTAAGCCACAAATCATTGTTATGTGTATATTGCTTTAAATGCATTGTGGATGATTACTATATAAGCAAACGAGAGAGCATGCTCAATGTGGTTGGTGGTTGATGGTTTATGGTTTATGGTTGATGGTTGGTGGTTGTGTTTGATGGTGTGTTCCAGATTGAAGATTCTCTGTGCTGATTTACTGATAAGTAGATTACTTTATGGCTGTATGGAATTGCTGTGAAGAAGAAGAGCTACTATCTGTGATAGTATAGAATAGAGTGATAGCTGTAATCTTTGTTTGTGAGTTAAAACAAACATAGGCAAGAAGAAGAAACTTCGCATTGACTGAATAACTGTGTATGACTTGGACTTCCTATTTAACTTTGCTACTATTTTGTACATATTAAAGATATTCTGTTTATTGGCTGAATAGCATTCATATCAAACTGCAACACCATTACTACAACACATTTCGCTGTGTATGTGCTTAACAGCACAATAACTCCTTAACAAGAGCAATCAAACTCCACCCCCTTTCTGCATTCCCCAATAAAAACAATGAAGTTAGGTAGCTAGGAAGCTATGGGTATGAGGTTCTTTCTAACTGCATTCTAGAGCTCTGTCATTTATACATTTAGTCTTCAGGTTTAAACACTGGTACTCTTTCTTGCCTTTTCACATCACTGGCCATGTAGCTTCTTATTTCCCAGCCTTGAAGGATGTGAAAATGGTGTCATGTTAATAAAATGGGTTTCTCTGCTGTGAGAATCAAAGATTTCCACCTCATCAGCTTCAGTCCACACAGTTAAATTTTTGGCTAGGCTGCACTTGAAGAACAAGCCTTTATCTTTGTCAAAGATCAGCACATCATAAAACACAATCATATAAAAGTGGTTTCATATAAAAAGAACAAATTCTAAAACTATCTGCACATATCAGTCAATTGGCTGCATATTTGCATATTTTATTTATTTATTTATCAAATTTACATAGCCACCCATCTCACAAAAATCTACTCAAGGAGGGGGGCGCACAACAGCAACCAATATAAAAATAACAGATATGTAAAAATAGACAAATCCATGTTAAAAATATATATTGCAAAAAATATCAACACGATGTAACAGAATTTAGTACACTTAGCATAACAAGGTCATTAATGTCTGAAAGTAAAACAATGAAAGTAAAATTGGTCAGAATGTCTGGAAAAATTGCTTTGATGTGGTGTTATTAATTCTACTAGGCGATATAAAACTATATCCTGTCATCTCTGGGGAAATAGTTTAGCTTTTATTTGATATGAACAACTGGTCGCGTTCACTTCTCATTGGAGGTTTTTCAGATGAGATTGGACAACTGTCTATGGAGATTCTCAATCATCCAGGTCATCATTGAAAAAGCACCTTTGGGACAGATTGGGCAGCCATTTGTCTGAAATGGTATAGGGCAGTGATGGCGAACCTTTTTGACATTGTATGCCAAAAGTCCAAGCGCGCTTGTGCTGTTGCGTTCGTACATGCTGGCACCCATAATGCAATGCAGGGCCCATTTGTGCATGCACACATGCAACCCCCGCTGCGCATGCACATGCCCCTGCGCATGCATCCCCCACTTCTTCCAAGAGGATGCCGTGCCTCTTACCGTTCTTACCGGAGGACAACCAGGTACCGGCCCGTTCCCTGGCAAGAAAAAGAAGCAGCAGCGCTCTCAGCCCTTGTGCAGCCCCACCGCCCCTGAAGAACAGCAGCAGCAGCAGCTGCAGGAAGAAGGGCAAGAGCGACCAGCCAGCTCAAGTGCACAGGGGAGCATTTGCTGGCTGGGCGGCCAGATGTCCCGTGTGCTGCTCCTTCCCCGGTGTGGCTCAGCCAGAAGTGCACCCCCCGATCCCTCCCACGCCCGCCACTGTGCCACTGCTGGGGAAGGATCAGCAGGCAGGGCAGCCGACCGCCCAGCCAGCAAAAGCTGCCCCATGTGCCTGAGCCAGCTGGTTGCTCTTGTCCTTCTCCCTGCAGCTGCCACTGTGGCTGCTCTTCTGGGGTGGTGGGGCTCCGCAGGAGGAATGCTGGAGATGGGCAGTGATGCCCATAGCCCAGGGGACCCACGCTGCTGATGGAGCGAGCCAAGAGGAGCATCTTGGTTCTGCTTTGACTTCGTCCACAGGGTCATCTGCACAGGCAGCCCCCATCACCAACCTGCTCTCATTGGCTGCTGGTCCGCCAAAGCCCCACCAGCTGCACCTGCTCATCTGGCAGCTTCCAGTGGGGAGGAGCTCAGGCAGGGCCGTGCTTTCGGAGCTTCTCCAGCCAGCGCATGGTGCTGCCGAGGTGGGGGGGGTAGAGAGTGCTGCTGCTGGCCAGGGAACTGCAGCTCCCAGTGGGGAGGAGTCCAGGCAAGGCCACACATTTGGAGCTTCTCCGACCAGCATATGGCGCTGCTGAGGTGGGGGGGGGGAGAAAGTGCTTCTGCCAGCCAGGGAATGGTGGCTCCCAGCGAGGAGGAGCCCAGGCAAGGCCGCATGTTCGGAGCTTCTCTGGCCGGTGCATGGTGCTGCTGAGGTGGGCGGACAGAGAGCGCTGCCACTGACCAGGGAACAGCGGCTCCCAGTGGGGATGAGCCCAAGCCATGGGGTCCTCTGTGCAGGCAGCCCACCACCACCATCCTGCTCTCATCCACTGGTGCTCCGGACCACCTGGGGATCTGGACCACCTGGGGCTGCGCGAGGACAGGGTGGGAGGAAAGCCCGGCTTTCCTTGCTCTGCTCCCTTAAGAAGCGACCGCTGGGATCCCCTCTCCACATCTTTTGGTGCACACACCTGTTGCTGGTCTTCATGTGCGCATGAGCACCAGAAACCAGACCAGCTGGCCGGTGTGCATGCGCACTCTGGAAACAGGAAGATAATCTTCCTGCAGTGTGCATGCGCAATGGGCAGCTGCTCTTCCAGTTTCTGGCACACTGGTGCGCATGAAAACCAGCTGGCCGGCGCACCGGAACCCGGAAGAGCAAAGGGTGACGGATCCGTGTGCCCGGAGAAATGCCATAGGTTCGCCATCACGGGTATAGTGTTTCCTGCTTGGGGGGTTGGACTGGACACGCGTGCCATAGGTTCGCCATCACGGGTATAGTGTTTCCTGCTTGGGGGGGTTGGACTGGAAGACCTCCAAGGTACCTTCCACCTCTGTTATTCTATTATTCATATTGTACCAGCCAAGTGAAAGTATTTAGCCAGTCTAAAGTGCAATTGGACTTCATAATACTTGGATGACAGATCAACAGGCAATTCCAGAGTTATGGCTCAATTGAAAATTGTCCCAGGCAGTGACATTCGACCTCCATAATGTGCCAAGAAAACTACATGTTTGTGACCATGTGGTTATCAGGTGTTTTGCTTGACTTGAGGGACTCTTTACCTTTTCAAATTGCTCTAGAGTCTGTATGGAGATCCTTTTGCATAAATAGATGGTTGTAATCCTACAAGCACAGTGAAGTAAGTAATGCACATCCTATTTTACAGACTGCGTTTTAGTCCATCACCATCCATATCTCAAACACATTCTTAATCTTTCAGGTACTATACAGGGCCAGGGGTGAAATCCTCCCGGTTCGCTCTTATCTGTTGGTCGCCGCACAGCCGAACAACCTGGTGGCATTCATGGCGCGGGGCTTCCCCCGCCCGCTTTCCCCACCCTCTGGGACGCTGCCGTTTGCATTCTTTTGCCCTCTGCGCATGCGCAAAGCAGAGGGTAAAAGAATGCAAATGCTGGCGTCCAGGCAGGCAGGGGAAGCGGGCGGGGGAAGCCCCACGCCGTGAACACCACCAGGTTGTTCGGCTGTGCGGCGATCAACAGGTAAGAGCGAACCGGGAGGATTTCACCCCTGTACAGGGCTCAGTGAATATTTTGAATGAAATCATATTACAATGGATAGAAAGAGTTAACATTATACAAATAATTACCTTTTAGTAGAGTTTCAAATGAAAAGGCTAATAAACCAATGGCAAAGAGGACACTTAACATATGCAAATGTGTTCCAGTGAAAGAGTTAAAGTGCTTTATAATATAATTTTGCTTTCAGTGCCAATATAATTAGATTGTAACAAGCAAATCCCTGCAACTAACACAGTGAAAATTTGAAAATTTGATTCTGCCTGGCAAACAACCAAGTCCCTGTGTGTACGCAAACCTGACATTAATAAGCTACAAGAGATTACATGATTTAGAAAAGAAGCACTTGGTGTTACAAAATCAAATAATAGATCTCTAGGCTATAATTAGGACAATTGGGATTCAACAATAAAGTCATAATAATGTAATTTAGCTGTAAGTAACAGAGCCATGAAGTCACATTAGGTGATGTGATCACATCTTTCTCTGAAGCTCTTCTACATAGATTCATTGCTGTTCTAGTCAGGATTCCAGCAACCCGTTGGTCCAACTCAGGGGTGGGTTCCTCCCAGTGCGGTCCGGAGCTCCGTTCTGGTAGGGGCCTGCTGATTGCGCAATGTCGGTGCGACGGCTCCGGTGCTTTGTTTGCCAGTCCGTGCATGCCGCCATCTTTTTCTTTAATTTTTTCACAGTTTTTGCCTCTCTGCGCATGCGCGGAAGTAAAATTGTCCTTCTGCGCATGCGCAGAGAGCCGAAATTGCACAAGAGGATGCTTGCGCACACACGCATAGCACGCGCACACACAATGTCGCGATGCGCACCGGTAGGAGAAGGTAAGAGTAATCCGCCCCTGGTCCAACTCATGAACACTTCCCCTGGTTTTCTCAAGGGACAATGTGGAAAAGCATCAACCATACATTTTTATTGTGGCCCCATGACATTTAAATGAAAGCAATAAATTGCCTCTATTGAATGCAATTAAGCCAATAAGCATTTGTATGGATAGAATGTGCAAATGAAGCAGACAGATCAGACCACACGTTAGAGATCTTCTTGCCTTATGGATACGCAAAATCTAGTTATTCCTTAGCCTTCTAAATCCTCAGTCTTTTATTAATTGACTAATACAATGAAATAATAATTTCCATAATCTGGCTGTATCTTCTTCTTTCTGCTATGCTATATGTAAAGAAACAGATCATCACAAGAACAAGGAATGTCTATGGAGATTCTCAATCATCCAGGTCATAATTGGCCCAAAGGTGCTTTTTCCAAAAGGCAACTGAACTAAAGAAGCTTCTTGGATGAGAAGTGAACTGTTTTTCAAAGAAAGAGAAAAAAGCCCAAGAAAGTTCAATTGCCTTTTGGAAAAAGCACCTTTGGGCCAATTATGACCTGGATGACTGAGAATCTCCATAGACATTCCTTGTTCTTGTGATGATCTGTTTCTTTACATATAGCATATTTTGAAGAACAAGAAATCTATTCAACACTTAGCCTACATTGTCCTATGTTGATTGTTTCTAACCCTCAAACCTTTCCCAATAACTTCTTTAAACCTTTATCACATACGGATGCTGAAATCCTTGTTACCAACTTCATGTTGGTTCAATACACAATGCCAATATTTCACCAGTCCACCATAGTTAAAGACATTTTGTCTTCCATACTTGTGCTCTTTTGTTACCCTCAAAGGCTTGTGGTTTTTCTATCATTTTCACATGTTGAGGTTTCAGACGGGAGAAAATGCTGTTAAACTTTAGACACCTGTTTCTAATTTGAATGTATTTGGTATGTGTTAGCCAGGATTCTCTTGTTGGCTCAGATCATCTACTCATTGTAACTTAATAAAATAAATAAGCTGGTTCAGTTTTATGAATTGTGACTTATGCAGCAGCTGGCACCTCATTGTAACAAAATAGAAGCTAGACCTGCAGCAGTGGAAATATTTGGGTATATATATACAGTGAACCCTCGCTATATCGCGGTTCACCTTTCACGGTCTCGCTGCTTCACGGATTTGCATCGTGCATTGTGTTCTGCATTCTGATTGGCTAAACAGTCTCTCCACTTCTTCTCTAACTGTGTGTCAATAACGTTGCGGTTTATACACGTACGTAAAACAGCTTGCCAAGAGCAGTGAAATACACGTGAGTCACTATTTGTCCTACTGTACTTTGTATTTTTTTTCATAATCATTTTTCATTTTCTCCTGTTCTAATCCAATGACTCGGGTCGCGGTGGGGCGGTGCTGATCTCCGCAATTTGAAGCCTTCAGTTCGTATTGATGATTAAAATTATTATTTTACAGTACAGTAGTTATTTGTAAAAAAAACGTTTATACAGTACTTTTATTTGTTAAACAAATGCTTGGGCCTGTAAAAAGGTTTGTTCTTTGGTTTCAATGTATTATGGAGCATTTCATTGTATAATAATTGTATTTATTTATTTATTTATTTATTTGTGAGATTTATATACCGCCTCACAGTGCAAGCACTCTCTAAGCGGTTTACACGAGTAAGCAATGTATATTTATATTGCCCCCAACAATCTGGGTCCTCATTTTACCTACCTCGGAAGGATGGAAGGCTGAGTCAACCGTGAGCCGGTGAGATTTGAACCGCTGACCTGCGGATCAGTGTCAGCTAAAGTAGCCTGCAGTACCCCACTCTAACCGCTGCACCACCTCGGCTGTAAAAAAAATAAAGGTTACTACTTCACGGATTTCGCCTATCACGGGTTCATTTTTGAACGTAACCCCCGCGAAAAACGAGGGTTCACTGTATACCATTTTCATTATGCCCTGTAACTTGAGCCACTTAGTGTCTCCAATCTCCCCCAAAAAGTTTGATCATTACCCTTGCTGTCTTGAGAAGATGGGAGGCTTAATCCAATACATCTGGAAGGTACCAAGTTGCAACACATCAGTTTCTCTGAATCAGAGGGAACATCTCCAGGGAATTATGCTTTGACTCAGATTATAAGGCCATACCATGCTGCTACATCTATGTAGTTGTAAACAACACTGGGATTTAGTTCTAGTTAACCTGAGGATGAATGCAGTAATTTGAACCTTTTTCTTTCAATTGCCAAAGTTATGGCAGCACATTTCTTAGCTTAACTATGAACTACTTTTTATCTTTCTTCCCTGCTTCACAATAAATACAAGTGGATCAGGAGATCCTTTGGTAATTCAGGTCAGATGTCATAAATATATTGTAAAATGCACGCATTTATGTTCTGCATTAAATTACAATGAGCTGCAGTTCATAATGGGTACTTTCTTGCATTTTTACTGTCCCAAGTCGCTAATGGTAATCATTTAAAATGTGAGAGAACACGAACTTCTGTGAAATTGGATTAAACAGATCTAATTGGAGGAGGTAGATGAAAAGTCATAAAATTAGACTTTGTTTATCTTTATTGGACACCAAGCTGAGACCTTCCAAGTCACAAATGGCAGCTAGCTGCTTCCCTTCTTTGAATGTGAATGGTTGCAGGCACCCTAGCAGTAATTTGTGCCTTGACTAATTGTTTCCCCTAGTCCCTACATGATCCTAAACATTTATATCCAGGATATCAAGTGGGAGTTAAAACAATTCAGAAGTGCTAATGAAGCATCACTTGCCAGGAATACACAGTGATTTGCTGGACATTCTCCCACTTCGGCTTCATAATGTAGAAAAAAATGCTTCTCTGCAAGTTTTTTTTTCCTACTTGGACCTTTTCCTACTTGTACCTTTCTAATCTGCTCATTAGAAAATGATGATTGCTGAGACTTATTGTTACTGAGTAATTCATATGCCTTTCGTTGTTTTGCACCTTTGTTTATAAAACATGGTTTTGTAATTTAGAATTTCAAATGTCAGAAAAGACAGTCTGACACTGGCAGATGGTGGAGACATTGTCTGACACAAAAGAACCAGCTATTTGGATCATGCACCTATGCTGCTGACTGGATTTAGAAGAAGGACACCTATTCTTTTCTGAATTAATTTGCAAACTTTCTGAGAAAGAAAACAGAATTTTATATTACTTTCTCTAATTATGAGGTCACATCCTGATAATAAACACACAGGATAAATATTTTTTACCAAATATTTTTATCAGAGTTCTGGCCAGAAAAATAACATAAGTTATTATTATCACCCTCCTAGAAATAAAATAACATAATTGTATCAGAAAGATCAATCTTCTGCACCAGAATAACAAAGTTGGAAGGGGTCTTGGAGGTTTTCTAGCCCAACTTCAGGCAGGAAAAACCATGTCAGAACTGCCATCTTACACTTGAAGTTTGCATCTGCTAGCTGCCAGTCTGCCATGAACTATGCAGGAAGGGAGCTGTTGGGGGAGGGAGTAACTACTCACCATACCTTCCAGAGACACCAGCTCAAGGTCAAAAAGCTAGGAATGGAATGCAATGGCTGCCTAACCAGCCTGCCATTGAAGAGACAGTTCCCAAAACAATTTATTCAAATGCAATTGGACAATAAGAGACCAGCAAGGGGTGACGGGGAGGAACCAGGGAGGAACTGGATAGGGAAAGTTAACCAGGAAAGTTTGGCGCATGAACTTCGGTTCTAGCTTTGCTACACTGTAATCCATAGGCTCTCGGGGGGAGTAAAATCCACCTATTGTACATGTGATGGCCGATTTCCAGAATCCCTGCTCCACATTACATTCGTATGCCCCCACTATCGAGACATAAGATCAAGATTCATCTCCCCTATTTCCCAGAGATTCCCTGGTTCACCGGATCTGTTCAGCCTTTATTTCCTACTCCAGGATATAGACCCTAATATAACCTCAAAGGTGGCAAAAATTTTTGCTGCAGTCGTGGCTGAAAGAAAACGGAGGAAAAGATGGGTAACCCCTATGGCAGAGGATCACTAGTATTGATGGTATAGATTGTAATAGATGGTGTACTGTCACATGATCTATCTATATTTGTAATATTTACCCCCCTTTTTATGTTTTTTAAATTGGTTTCCGACCGCAATAAAAGCTATCTATCTATCTACACTGTAATCCACTTGGCCTTTAGTAAAGTAAATTTTTCATATCAAATGGGATCGAGGGTCATTCTTGCTTAAGGGACCAAGTTGGGGCAGGGCTGACATCCTATACCATTTCAGACAAATGGCTGTCCAATCTCTTCTTAAAAACCTCCAGTGATAGAGCACCCACCAAAGGGAGGGAGGAAGACTAGACAATAGCCTAGTCTTCTGGAAGCAACTGAGTGCCAGAAGTGGTAGGAAATTAATCATGGAAGGATATGAACTCACCCATAGACTAGTCATAGCAAAAAATCACAAGGGTCAGTCACTGATAGTCATGAGCAGCATCCTTTTTGGCAAACAAAAAGCACAAGGGAGTTATTGACCCAACCTTGCACTCTTGATCTTTCCCTGGTAATTTAAAGGGGCTCGTCTTAAAAGAGTTTTATGATAGGTCTAGCTCCACCAACTCATGCAGTCCCTCCAGAGGAGCCGTGATGCTCACTCTACTCCAGGCTGTTGCACCCAAAACATTACACTTTACCACTGCAAGTCATGAACGTGAAAAACAAGGGCACCTCACTCACTGTGCTGGAACATAAAATAATCTACACGGCTAATATTTCTTATCTCTAGTATTCTGTCTTTATCTAAGCATTGTTGCCTTCATTCCCATCTTGGGAATTGATTTCTAAATAAAACATGCACGCACATAGAACCAGTTTAAAGGGGCATGCATTTCTATATCATATTAATATGTATCACATTTTGCAAAATATCTCCTTGCAGTCCCTGATAGCATTATAGCTGTTCCATATATCTGTGCAATTTATTTTAGTTGCATTTTATTGTGTTAGATTTTAAAAACAATGTGGGCATTTCTGTAAGAACCATTCCTAGAAAGACTTAAGTAAATAATGTTAGACTATTTGTTTAATTTTTTGCTTGTTTAACTTTCACAAACTGATCAGACAAATTTTTTAAAAAGTAAAATGTTAGGACTAGTGATGAGTTTTTGGAGAAATATTAAGTATTTTATCTTCCACTATATTTCTGACACAATCTTAACATTTCAGACACTATGACTTCTGAATAATGAAACTGACATGAGTGTGTGTCTCTCTCTCATTAAAGAATAATCAATTATAAATTATTTAGAGCAAGAAATTGGAAAGGATTCTATGAATGGATTCTTATTGTCTAAGGGACTTGTTTTACTCTCCCTGGGAGTCTTTGGGGTTGATAAGCAAGGGGGTGGGAAAGCTAGCTTTTAAAAAAAGGGGCAACAGCAGCTATAAAAACAAAGAGGACATTTAAAGTCAGTGCGAGAGAATGCCAAATATAAAAATGTAATAATTGGAACATAGAAAGAGGAATAGGTTGTATGTACACATTCCTGAACAATAATAATAAAAAGTAAAAACTCTGAAAAATATTTTAAAGAAGAGCTACTAAAACTATTCAGTGGCCAGAGGAAAATACATATGATGCTTGACAAGAAAAGGTGAACAAGGGAAAATTGCCTTTATTTTGCAAATTGTGAAAATGTTAAAATTCATAAAGTGAATTTTCCATTAAAATTACATAGAAAAATTAAGTAGCCAAGAATCCCCCAATACCAGGAATATCCAACCTTGGCAACTTTAAGACATGTGCACTTCAACTGGCAGAATTCCCCAACTAGCATGGCTGGCTTGGAAATTCTGGAAGTTTAAGTCCAAAGTCTTAAAGTTGCCAAGGTTGGATATCCCTGCCCCACATCGTTGTTTCTGTTGAAGAGAGCATCCATCCATCAGACATTTTCCTCAAGGATCCAGAAAAGGGGAGGGTCACTTGCTATTCTACATTCCATTTCTATTTTTTTAACAGTATATACATAAAGGGTTAAACCTAAAAAAACCTAAATGCCCCTCCCTTTGAAACAGCCCATGCTAATAACCCACAGTATTGTTTCCAATGGCTCTGGAAAGTTTGAAAAAGTGAATTCTTGCCTGTTGTTCGTGTTTTTCTTTTCCCCCTGTTTCTTACCACCTTTTGTCTCAATTTTGCCAGTTAACTGAGTTTTTTATGTTTGCTAATTTTTAATAAATGAACATCAAGTTATATTTTTGCTAACTAAACTATCTGCTTGCTCTGATCTGGATATTGAAGTTGTTCAATATCCAGATCAGGTGAGTACAGGGTGCATATTCCGCTGGAAAATGCCCACAGTAATTTGCCAATACAAGGGTTACGGGCTCAGCCCAGAATTAAACCCTGAGACCCAGAACACCCCAAATCACTCTAGTGAATTCAATTCAATTCAAATCTATTTCCAGAGACTTAGTCATGCATACAGCATCATGTTTTCGAAAAGTCCATCAGAAATGGAAAAGTCAGACATATGAAAATAGTAAACAATGCAACATCTAGAACAGGGATGGGCAATTAATTTTCCCAAGGTGCCACATGAGTAACTGGCATTGTTGAGCAGGGCCGAACCAATAGGCTGAACTTAATTATGCTAAATATTAATTTTAATCACTTTATAAAAGCAGATAATTATATAGTTTTGTTTGCTGTGAAGTTATCAAAACACACATGCATGCACATACATCAACTGGGAAAAAAATCAGTTGCCTTCAAAATAAAAGCAACGCAATTCTATTGTATGCCACTTGGCTTGAGGCTCCAATGGAAGGGCTTCACATTGGGATGGTTGACAGATTAACCACAGATCCCAACCCCTCCCCTTTTCATCATACTCTCACCTTCCACATTTTTTTTTTAGCTAGGTTGATTTTTTTTATAGTATTGCATTAATAACACTAGGTTTTATACAGTTTTATGTTTAATATTGTAAGCCTTGCCCAGAGTTACATGTGGTAAGATGAACGGCTAATAAATTTTACAAATATATAAATCAATGTACGGTGTACACTTATTTACATTTGATTTCTGATTTCCAATTGACCTCACATGGTCTGGATACAGCCAAAGGGCCAGATATGGCACATGTGCCATAAAATACCCAGGTCTTCTCAAGAACATGAAGGTAGAGACACTGGTTGAAAAACTGGACGTCTCCAACGATTTGGCAACACCATGCCCTGAGGAAGCTCAAGCCAAGATAGCTTGCACGAAAAAGATAAGTTGCTTAGAATTGAAATAATGTGAGGTTGACTCAAAATTGTGCTTTAGGAAAAGAGATCAGGCAGATATATGCACACTCAGGAATAGCAATAGCACTAAGACTTATATACCGCTTCATAGTGCTTTACAGCCCTCTCTAAGCAGTTTACAGAGTTCAGCATATTGTCCCAAACAATCTGGCTCCTCATTTTACCCACCTCGGAAGGATGAAATGCTGAGTCAACCTTGAGCCGGTGAGATTTGAACAGCTGAACTGCTGAACTGCAGTGCTGCATTTTAACCACTGCGCCACCTCGGCTTTTAGCAAGGAATGAACAACAATGCTTCAATACTCAGGAAACTAGTAAATTGAAATTATCAGAGAAGGGAAAGTTTATTGGAGTGTCAGATTATCTCTCTATTCAGAGCACATTAAAGCAAAATGATGTGAACCTTTCTGATAATTTAATCAAGAAATTGTGATTAAGTTTGTTACCAGAAAACTATAAATACATAATTCAATAAATCAAACTTAATGATGAAATTGGCTTTGAGAATGCAATTACTAACTCAGAAGCATACAAGCATTATTTGAACGATGCAACGGAAGGGAATTCCCTAAACAAGGAAAAGGGGAGATATGTGATCTGGAAAAAAAATGAACATATTAAGAGAGAATGTAAATTTTACAGAGCTAAAATCCATACAACAGAGAGAGATAATGGAATTTATTTTATTTTTATTTTATTTACATTTCTATGCCGCCCCATTCCCGAAGGACTCAGGGCGGAATCAAATGTCCTAAAGGTAAAGTCAAGAATATAAAATGTTTTTAAAAGCAACCCTAAGGTTATAGACAGAGAAACAGTATTTATATTGGCAAATAAATGTTTACTAAAAATTGGACAATTCTGAATTTGAAAAGAAAAGTAGTTTTTTTTTTGCTATGTAGCAGTGCAACAAGTCAATATATGTGCAACAAAGATGTCATTATAAGCCTTGATATCTTGAAACCTTGGTATCTTATACCAAAAAAAAGTTAATTTAGCAAATGGAATGTTGATAGATGCACTTGGAAATAGCAGTGTTAGATTGAAATGATGGTGAATCATAATGAAAACAGGAATATTTCAACAAGCATATTATGCACCTGAACTGGATGCAAATTACATAAGTCTGTATTACCTTGTGGTTTTAAAAGTGTGCTCAATAATGGTCTCTGTGCTGCTAAAAAGAACTATGATGTAATGTTAATGGAAACACAATGTAACTAAATTGCTGGAACTCAGGCAATAGAAGCAAATACTGTATATGATGCATTATAATAATGGCATAGAAGATTTGTTTATAGAGATGAATCTACCATTAAGAAAATAAAGAATAATGACTTAGCCATAGGACTGAAAGTTTGTCCTTCAAGAAGCAAAGGCACTCAAACTATTGTTTAAAGGAAAAAGGAGAAAGACTTTTCCTAGGCTTAAATTCAAAGAAGTCAGCAAGTCAGCTAGTCATTCCCCCCCCCCCAAAAAAAATTTGTTATTTTATTTATTTAGCGTATGACAAATACATGAACTTATAGTAGTTCAAATGTTAAAGATCTTCAAACATTTTGTACTCCTATGCTAGCCAAAATGATGGATCAGAAAAAAGACTTTATTGCATTCATAGACTGTCACACTATCTCTGAACCAATAAGAGTGGAATATTTGAGAAACTCTAATAGTACTACCGGTATGTTTATACAGAAAACAAGTTGTACAGAATAATAAAGAATATATGCCCGTGGTGGCGAACCTATGGCACGCGTGCCAGAGGTGGCACACGGAGCCATAGAAGCCGGCACGTGAGGGTTCCCACCGGCAAACCGGAAGTGCGAAAAAACGCACTTCCAGTTTGCCCGTGTGCTGTTTTTTGCACTCCGGAGGGTTCAGGGAAGCTCCCTGAAGCTCCGGAATGAAAAAAACTACAAAACGGACAAACTGGAAGTGCACTTTTCCGCACTTCCGGTTTGTCCGTTTTGTAGTTTTTTGCATTCCAGAGCTTCAGGGAGCTTCCCTGAACCCTCCGGAGTGCAAAAAACAGCACACGGGCAAACCGGAAGTGCATTTTTTCGCACTTCCGGTTTGCCGGTTTTGTCGTTCCAGGCTCCGGTAAGCCTTTGTGCGGGGGTGGGGGTGTGTGCGCATGCGCAGGGGGCAGCATGGGGGGTGTTGTGCGCATGCGTGGGGGGGAGGGAATGGGTGTGGGCATGCAAGCACGCGCGAGCGCCCCCCCCTTTTTGGCACGTGAGCCAAAAAATGTTCGCCACCACTCGTATATGCTAACCATATACTCACCAGAGCATACAAAACATTTGCTAGACCGGTTCTCAAATACATCTCATCTGTCTGGAACCCACACTGCATATCGGACATTAATACAATTGAGCGTGTCCAAAGATATTTCACGAGAAGAGTCCTCCACTCCTCTATTCTCAATAGAATACCTCATGCCACCAGACTTGAAATTCTGGGCTTAGACAACTTAGAACTACTCCGCCTTCGGTCTGACCTAAGCGCAGTTCATAAAATTATCTGCTACAATGTCCTACCTGTCAATGACTACTTCAGCTTCAACCACAACAATACATGAGCAAACAATAGATACAAACTTAAAGTGAACTGCTCCAAACTCAATTGCAGACAATACGACTTCAGCAACAGAGTGATCAATGCCTGGAATGCACTACCTGACTCTGTGGTTTCATCCCCAAACCCCCAAAATTTTTACCTTAGACTGTCTACTGTTGACCTCAGCCCATTTCTAAGAGGTCTGTAAGGGGCGTGCATAAGCGCACCAGCGTGCCTACTGTCCCTGTCCTAATGTTCCCTTTTATTCGTAATCATTTCATGTATTCAAATAATGTTTATTCTTATATATATATTATCTAATATGTGCTTGACAAAATAAATAAATGAACGAATGAACGAATGAACGAATGAACGAATGAACAAATGAACAAATGAACAAATGAACAAATGAACAAATGAACGAATGAATGAATGAATGAATGAATGAATGAATGAATGAATGAATGAATGAATGAATGAATGAATGAATGCTGGTGGAGGTTTTCCTGGCTGGCATTGAACGATACTGAGCTTAAGGATTTAGACAAGAGATTTCCTAATGATTGGTGGTGTTGGTACCTCATTGGGAAGAATGACCAATTAGGATTGAACACAAACAAAGGACCAACGGGGGCCAGACCTCACCAATCTGCACCAAGGGCAACCAGCTCGGCTAAAGTCCAATCAGAATACACATCACCTAGCTATAAAGACTGGGGTCCAGGCAGTCTCTGTTCAGTTGTCTATAGTCTGTGTAGCAGCCCATCTTGTCTCTGAACATGGCAGCCAAGGCTACTGACAAAATGTCAGGTAATCTGCTGCCTAGGACTGCAGAACTGCCCAGCAGATTAAAGAGAGTTAAGAAGATCTCAAAGATGTAATAAAAGGAATCCAAGCTGAGGCTGTGTGTCACCCAGCTAGAGCAAGTAATATGAAGAGACTGCCAGCAGTTGAAGCACAGAAACAGAGAGAAGCTTCATGGGAAGGAATGGGATTGTCGCACAAAACAAAACATGGATCCTAACTGATCTGATTGATTATGTGTCATCAAGTTGATGTTAATTCTTAGCAACCACATACATATATTTTCTTCCTGACATTTTGTCCCTCACCTGGTTCTTCAGATCTTCCAATGGTATATCCATCTCCACTCTAACTGAGTCCATTCCCCTTCATCCTTTGGTCATCCTTTTCTTATCTGTGAGAGGGGTCCTTGGTGTTCTCTGGGCTTGTTTTCTTGCAGATGTTTCATTACCCAAACTAGGTAACATCATCAGTGCTAGGTAACATCATCAGACTAGCACTGATGTTGTTACCTAGTTTGGTTAATGAAACATCTGCAAGAGAACAATCAAGCCCAGAGAGCACCAAGGATCCCTCATGTTAACCCTGAGCGACAAATATTCTCCTTTATTATTTTCTTATCTGCCCTTGCACCTTTCCCAGCATTACAGCCTTCTCCAAAGAGCTACTACGGGTCTTTATATAATACATTTGAAGTATGATCATACTAACAGAACTGCCAAAAAAGGAAAAAAAAAAGGGGGGGGGGGGAAGCTATAGGGTGTAAGTAGATTTTAAAAACAAAGTCTGATGTTCATGAAAATGTGCCACACTATAAAGCTATGTTAGAGCCCAAAACCATGCCAAGGATTATAATGAGTTTTTTTCACAGTAATATAAGATGCAAGCTTCAGAATTCTATTATGTGTAGCAGCATTTAGAAAAATTTATATGGAATCCTTAGATCTTAAATAGCCTTTCTGCATGATGATCTGAAGAGAGTAGATTTATGCTCCACCAGGTTTTAAGGAGTCACAGAAAGAAAAGCTGCTTTGGAAATTGCAGAAATCCACATATAGGCTAAAGCAAGCAGCCAAAGCAAGGTCTGATCTATTAAATCCAATATTGAAAAATATGGCTTGGACCAGGGAAAGGATGATCCATGCAGACAAAAAAAGATAGCTTAGAGACAGTGAACAATTTAAATATAGAAGTGAAATAAATAGCTGAAGGTATTAGCCACTATCTTGTATTGAAATTTAAAAAGAACGAAAGTGGAGGTTACTTGCTCAGTCAAAACCAAAAGTTACGTTTTTAGGTCTCATTGATCCACAGGAATCAAGTACATCCATGGAAGTTGCCTAAGCAAAAAAGGAAATAAAAACACAATTCAAGCACATAGATGGAAGAAAAGGGACAGGTAAAATTGATATACCTTTAAATTGATAATATGATGGCATACACAGGCCAAGGACCAGTCTTAAGGACTTGGTGCCTGATGCAATGTACATCTCACTATGGTGAACCATTCAGGTTCAGGAAGCTGATGAAAATGGAAAGTTGGATATATGTCTGCCAGTTTTCTTTATAGTGTGAAAGAGAGTGAGAGGTGGTGGGAGAACTTCTTGAAGTTCACAACAACATAAACTATAGAGGCATTTTATTGAGCCTGGAATTATGGTTATAAGTAGTGCCAGTTGTTAAGTGGATCATCACATAACCAGCCCCAATTTTATGACATTATTGTAATGGTTGTTAAGTGAACCCATTAAGTGTCTGCAATGGGTGGTTTTTTCCCAAACCTGGAAGTAAATGCTGGTTTCATGTGATTGCAGGATACTGCAAACAGCATAAATGTTGGTTGCTGAGCACCCAAAGTGCAACACATGACCACAGGGGGCCCCAGCCATCAAAACTTTGCATCTGGGTCAGAAGTACTTTTGGGTGGGGTCTGTTGTAACTTTGAGGACTACCTGTATTTACATGAATAGTAACACTATAATGACACAAGAATTTGGACAGAGTGCACACATAGACCAAGCTCGACAAACCAGCTCAGAACAACAAAGTCCTTGCATTTTAAAATTCACTTGAAGCTCATTTTTAATAGAATGCCAAAGCAATGTAGTAACAAGGTTTTCAAAGAAAAAGATAAAGAACAAACACAAAAAAATGATTTCAAGGCATAGAGTTTTTTAAATTCCCACTACTTTGCTGATTTTTAACAGCATACTTGACAAAAATTATCAAGGCAGTTTATGTTATTTTTAAAGTAAAAACCTTAAAATTATATGGCAGTTCTATTGAATTCACTAAAACCAAGAAAGACTCCAAGTCCTGCTCCATAAAAATTAAGAACTCCCAACTGCCCTGCCCACTTACTGTAGCTACTTGCTCTCCAAATGCTACTAAGTGCATTTTTGGGGGGACATTAAAATATTACCTTTGTTGCTTTTTTAGTTTATTTTAGGCCTTTGCAATTATTTGAAAAAATAGATTTTTGTTCATGCCAAACTTACAATGTGAATTGATAGATTCTAGCCCCTGGAGCATATTATCTTTTTGTCCTTTGAGAACCATTATGTCTCCCCTTAAGACCACAAGTTTCTCTGAGGATATCTTTATTTGAGACTTTTAATTCTGTTTTTGCTTTCTCTTTCTGCTTGCTGCCTCCTAAAGGCTTAAGGAAAGAACAATTTTGTACCGGTTAATGCTGGGTTATGATTAACTTTCCAAACTGTATATGAAGACACAATGTACTGTATAAAGGAAATCTGCTTGATCTTTAAGATCCCTGAGAATCTCATTGTTTGCATTACAATAGCAATAGCAATAGCATTTAGACTTATATATCACTTCATAGTGCTTTATAGCACTCTCTAAATAATGGTTTACAGACTCAGTATATTGCTCCCAACAATCTGGATTTTCATTTTATCGACCTCAGAAGGATGGAAGGCTGAGTCAACCTTGAGCTGGTCAGGATCGAACTCCTGGCAGTGAACAGTGAGTTAGCCTGCAATACTGCATTCTAACCATTGCGCCACCAGGGCTCCTTCCTTGTTTCAATTTTAGCATTGTGTGATGTATGAACTTCGTCATTATGATTTATAAACCATATTTGATGCTTGGTGTCCTGCTTTCTGTCTTGTAAGTACAGTAAATGAGACCTGTTGAATTTTATGGGTTGGCACAAGGGCTTACAGTATTTCGGCAATTGAGCAACTTCAAAGCATCATCAGAAAATAATAGGATCCCAACATTTCTGGTTTTTAAATTCTGATTTAAAAAATAAATATTTTACTGTACTTTATCATTAGCCATTGACCCTGATCATTTTTTGAATTTCTATGGGTATTTCTATTTTTGTTGTTGTTGTTAGAAAAAATAATAAATAATGGCAGATGAATGCAAATTTCTATAAGTTGCTACACCTTACGTATGTGCTGTCTTTTAAATTTAGTAGGTTAACAAGTGTGTGTGTGTATGTGTTTGTATGCAGGGATACAAATGTATAAATATGTGTTATGTATTGTATATAGGGTATAGTTGTCAGTTGGAGTTCTCATTCTGGTCCTCTGTTGGAGCGGGAAAATGCCCTCTCCTGATTGGTTGTTCAGCTGATCAGTCTCCTATAAAAGGAGCTGTATCAGCCAGGGAGTTCAGTTGCCCCATAGGCAGTATTGAATAAAGAGCTGTTAGAAATCACTCTGGCCTCACCTCCATTCTTCGCCCAGAACTTAACAATATGCATTTTTGCAAATGTGGCTATTATTCAAATAAAGTACTATACATGAACTTTAAAACACTTGTCAGTGAATGACTTGACTGTCTCGTAAGATCCTAGGTCCTATGTTGGGGGAAAAAAACTTCCAAAGAGGTTTTTGCCAGGTTATTGCCAATAGGTGAATGCTTGATTTTAATGTACATTGAAACATACATTTAGACAAGTGCCTCTGTCACAATGTAAATTTTGATTGTCAGCTGAACTCTATGATTCAGAGATTCCTAGCAAAGCAAGCAGTCACATGGTGAGTGGACTGCGCATGTACACATTCCATTCTATTACTCCTCCTTCTTCTGCACCTGTCCTTCATTGAAGAAGGACGTGTGTTTTGACCGCAAAGATGTAGTTATTAAGATTTATTGTTTTTATATCTTTTGTACCAAAATAAATATTTTGTTATTTTTAGACTTTATACTCGCGTTTCATTTGTTAAGGATTAGATTCAAAGGAAAATCTATCACCTCTAAGACTTATTTTCTCATTCCGTCAGCCTCTGAAATGGAGTTTGACAAATAAGTCCTTTTGTAGTTGCTTCTGTAATTCAACACCACCAAACATATGGTTGTATGAACTGACTCTTTTCTCTCCCAACAAGTTCAGTTGCTTGCCTTCCAAAAGCAGAATTGCGTGCATTTGCCGCTCCAGAAGAAAACTGCACAATCAGCCAAACATGTAACACTTTCCATTAGATCGTGTTTGCGAAATATGCATATCCTGCAGAACAAAACTTGAACGTTGTACAAAAAGTGAAGTGCTGAAAAGAGCCCGAGGGCAACTGTAATTTGCATGCCAGCAAGTTACATGGTATTACATAACTCTCTTTTGCTAGGCCAATGCATGATAAAACTACTGTTGTGACCCTGGGAAATACTCCTTCTCTTGTACTTCCTCTTGTTATAGTACCTGAATATTTTAGCAGGGGTTTAATAGTGAAAGGAAAGTACATGGGCTAATTTGAAAAATGAACTGTGCGAGGGCACAAGATTGCCTGGGGGCTATGAGCATCGATCTAAACATCAAAGATGCATACCAGAAACCTTTTGCAACTTTTGAACAAGTATTTACTACGTTTTCTTTCTTGGGTCTGATGCTAATGCACCCCATGAAAGTTTGATTTTAAAAAATCAATTGTGACAATAAAAAGAGAACAATTAAGAAGTTCTTTAAGAATAAGTAGTGAAGACAAAAAGCTGAGACAATCTACTATATCAGAGGGAAACTAAATTATGATGCCGTCAACATCCAACATCTCACCAGGCTCAAGGTTGACTCAGCCTTCCATCCTTCCGAGGTGGGTAAAATGAGCACCCAGATTGTTGGGGGCAATATGCTGACTCTGTAAACCGCTTAGAGAGGGCTGTAAAGCACTATGAAGCGGTATATAAGTCTAAGTGCTATTGCTATTGCTAGTGCTATTGAGTATCCAAATAAAAGTCCAGGATCATTTCAATTCTGAAATGCTTACTGTTTATTGAATACATAGCATGGTAATAGCAAGGTAAAACTAACTCTGAATTTCTAAGGCACCAGTTCACAGTATTAAACAATGAATTTCTCAGACCATGTAAACAAGTTCTCTTTGTTATGGGAACCATCTGCCTTCTTCACACCTGTTGATAAGACCTTGAAAAGTGTCCAGACTCTCACAAGCTTCCGTGGAACTGCAGAAGTTTCATATCTCCAAACTAACCCATTCGAAGTCAATACCTCCCCCCTTATTCTAATGACAAGTTGAAACGAAGAGGCACGTAGCTGCCGATATTTCACACTTGACAGCTGCTTTCTTGCTGAACTTAAGCAGGGCTAAGTTTGGTGAATCTTTATTTATTTATTTATTTAGTGTTCTTATATGCCGCCCTACTCCCTGAGGACTCAGGGTGGCGTACAACATTTATAGAACTAAACAATATAAAATTTAAAAACAATATTAAAAAGAATTTTAAAAACCATTTAAAAACCATACATACATGGGGGAGACCTAAGATGTAGAATTGTCTCAATCATCCCGCCTGCAGGAAGAGCCATGTCTTAATGGCTTTTCAGAAGGCCAGCAAGGTGGGGATAATTCGGATCTCTGGGGGTAGCTGGTTCCAGAAAGCAGGTGCCCCCACAGAGAAGGCCCTCCCCCTAGGCCCCGCCAGTCAGCACTGTTTGGCTGACGAGACCTGGAGGAGACCCACTCTGTGGGACCTGACCGGTCGAAGGGAAGTATGAGGTAGGATGCGGTCCCGGAGGTAACCTGGACCTAAGCCATGTAAGGTTTTAAAGATGATAATCAACACCTTGAATTGCACCCGGAGACTGATGGGCAACCAGTGCAGCTGGCGGAGTATGGGTGTTACCTGGGTGTATCTTGAGACACCCACCACAGCATGCACATCCGCACTTTGCACCAGTTGAAGTCTCCGGATACTCTTCAAGGGTAGCCCCATGTAGAGCGCATTACAGTAGTCCAGTCGAGAGGTGACAAGGGCATGAGTGACTGTGAGTAGAGCCTCCTTCAACAAGTATGGTCTCAATTGGTGCACCAGGCGGACCTGTGCGAAGGCTCCCCTAGCCACAGCTGTTAGATGTTGGTCTAATTTTAGCTGTGGATCTAGGAGGACTCCCAAATTGCGAACCCGTTCCGAGGGAGTTAATTTTTCTCCCCCAAGAACCAAGGAGGGACAGTCGACGTAGTTCTTAGGGGGCAATATCCAGAGCCACTCAGTCTTGTCGGGGTTGAGCTTGAGCCTGTTCCTCCCCATCCAGATCCTGACGTCGTCCAGGCACCGGCACATTACATCCACTGCCTCCCTGAATTGAGACAGGGTGGAAATGTACAGCTGGGTGTCATCAGCGTACTGTTGAAAACTCACCCCGTGTTGATGGATGATCTCCCCCAGTGGTTTCATGTAAATATTAAACAGGATGGGCGAGATTACCGAACCCTGAGGCACCCCACAAGTCAGGGGCCTAGGAGATGACCTCTGTCCTCCTGTTAACACTGACTGCATCCTATCGGCGAGGTAAGAGGAGAACCACTGTAAAACGGTGCCTCCCATTCCCAGCCCGCCAAGTCGATGCAGAAGGATACCATGGTCGATGGTATCAAAAGCCACTGAGAGGTCAAGTAGCACCAGGATGAAAGAATAACCCCCATCCCGGACTCGCCAGAGATCATCCATCAGGGCGACCAAGGCAGTTTCTGTACTGTAGCCACGCCTGAAACCCGACTGACAGGAATCTAGATGATCAGTTTCCTCCAATAGCTGAAGAAGCTGAAAAGCTACCACCTTCTCAACAACCTTACCTATAAAAGGTAAGTTGGAGACTGGACGAAAGTTCTTCAAATCCGCCGGATCCAGGGAAGGCTTCTTAAGGAGGGGTCTCACCACCGCAACCTTTAAAGGCTGTGGTACGGATCCCTCCCTAAAAGAAGAGTTGATCACCGCCTGGATCCAGCCGCGTGCCACCTCTCTGCTGGCCGAAACCAGCCAGGAGGGGCACGGGTCCAATAAACAGGTGGAAGAGCTCATTGCACCCACGGCCTTGTCCACGTCATCAGGAGTGGCTGGCTCAAACTCCTCCCACAACGCTGGACTAAGACTTGCCCCTGTCAATTCAATGGACCCTGTCCAGCCAGAGTCCAGGTTCGACTGAATCTGAGCGACTTTATCCGTCAGAAACTGCATGAATTCCTCAGCTCTACTGTGCAAGTGTTCCTCGCTCCCCCCTTTAGAAAGGAGGGAGCGAGTCACCCTAAACAAGGCGGCTGGGCGAGAATCTGTGGATGCAATAAGAGCGGAAAAATGAGATCATTTTGCCGCTCTTATCGCCACTAAATAAGACTTAATAAAAGTTCTTAGAAGTGTTCGAATGGGAATCTGTGAATGTGACACCCCTGTGGGTTCCACATGTGACACCTTGAGTTCCAAGGAAGACAATTACATCAATTAAATAATAACCAAGTCATTTTGAATAAAGAGAGTTGGCTGACCCTGGAATGGTTATATTACATTTTCATCATTTATCTCAAGTGATTTCTGGGCATTCAATGTCAAGCTGTCTTAGACCAAAGCAATAGTCAGTAGTATTTGACCCTTATTCGGATTTCCAGTGGTTTCTGTGTGAGGATCCATGAATATCCTAGATCAGCGGTTCTCAACCTGGGGGTCGCGATCCCTTTGGGAGTCAAACGACCCTTTCACAAGGGTCGGGAGACTTCGCCCAGACGCCGCCATTTGGGTTCTTTTACCCTCTGCACATGCACAGAATGTAAAAGAATCCAAATGGTGGCGGTGGGGCGGGTGTCGCGGCGGCAGGCACAATGGCAGGGTGGGTCACGGCGTGGGTGCAGGGCGTGGGTCACGACATTAGGAAGGTTGAGAACCACTGTCCTAATCATCTCAAGGCCACTCTATTAACATATTATGCTGTCTTCAGAGTTCCCCAGTCAACAAGTTAGGATGCAGTTATGCTTGCACTCCAAGCCTGTAAGATATGGTCTTCTTTTGTGTCACCTAAATATATGTTTATGAAGTTCTGTTTCACCAGACCGGCAACTCTTAGTGACTCAATATATTTTTTTCTAAGAGTTAAGTAAGAAAAATAATGAGAGCTCGCAACCCAATCTGATTTGAAAGTATTAGTTCAACAACATATGCCCTAGGCCTGTTATTCTGAATTGTCCTTACTCAACTCAGAAATGAAATTAAAATTGTTAGGATGCATTGACAATGAGAAGTAATATTTTAGCTCCCCTTACTGCCCACTAGGTCATCTGCACTTTTTCACTATAAATAAGCCAACTACTTTTAAGAGGCATAAAAAATGCTGCCTGGCATTTTGTGGGGAAAGGAATATGATAGCTCATAAGATCACCTACTTTTAACGTGGAATTAGATTATTGTTGTCATTCAGATAGCATTTGAATCAGGGGTGGGTTCTAACTTACCTCGCTGCCGGTTCGCTTCCTCCCGCGCCGTGTGGGCATGCCTCATGGGCGCACGCGTGCATGCGCAGTGCCAAGGAAAAAAAGCCAAAAACAATATGGCAACGCATGCACAGTGCCAGAAATTCAGCTTCAGAGGAAAAATAAAATAAAAAATTTCAAAAAAAATTCAAAAACATTTCCAAAAAAAGATGCCGACGCCCAGCAACCGGCACCGATCGAACTGGTTCTGTGACATCATCGTGACTTCACCAGCGGGTTGCTGCCAGTTTGGGTGAACTGGTCTGAACCAGGAGGAACCCACTTCTGATTTGAATGCATTTGAAATAGCATAGAATAATGTGGTAAAATGCAGAGAGCCAGGAATTCTGTAGTTTCACATGTAAACATGTGGAATATATGGGCATGTTTGAAGACCACTTAAGATTCTTCTAGGACTGTTCAGGATTTACTTTCAGAAATTTTGCTACTTAATTATGTACATAAGTGGAGAAGGATGAATTATTGGAGTATATGTTTACCCAGTTTCCATGTGACAGAAGCTACCAAGCTATTCTCAGAGAAAGGGAAGAAACCTACTGTATGAAGTTCGCACATAAATTAAGGGAATCTCATAATCCCTGGATTAGAATGAATGTTCCAGTTGGTAGCTGCAGTGAGTTTTAGTCACTCTGAGATGTTAGCTCTTAGTGTTTATTAAGGTTATCTAACACCACATAAAATTTCTGTATTGGCTATTTTCCAAATAAAATCTGTGATAGAAAACCTTTTTACCTCCATCCTTTAGTAAAAATGGAAATTTGTGAGTGCCATGCATGCACTGTGCTACTGAATATGATTGCCTGCATGGGTAAAGAAGCCTAGCATAGTGGCATCCAAAAGCTTTTTGGGTGGATTATCATTTTATTCTCTGTGGATTATATCCATTAGATTTCATTTCACATCAAAATGTATGAGGAAGATCTTAATAGCATTATCCAGAAATCTCATGCGTACTGCTTTTGTCAAATGTCGAAAATATTTTTTTTCAATTGATTTTGGGTTTCTGTGGCTCTTTGAAAAGTAAAAAGGGGAAATAATGCATTTATCTACATGCTGAATTTTATCTGTCAAACAGAAGAGCTTTGAAAAATTAGCTGCTGCCAATAGTTTTCTCCATTCCTCATTGTATTGAATAGAAACAGTAGCAGGGGTGAAATCCTCCCGGTTCGCCCGGGCCAGTCCTTCGGCTTATAGCAGATGGAACTGGCGGCGGTGGCGGCGCGGAGCTTCTCCCGCCCGCTTTCCTGGCCCGGCTGACCGCCACCATTCGGGTTATTTTTCCCTCTGTGCATGCGCGCGTGTTCAGCCGGGCCGGGAAAGCGGGCGGGAGAAGCTCCGCGCCGCGCCCGCCGCCAGTTCCATTGGCTATACGCCGAAGGACTGGCCCAGGCGAACCGGGAGGATTTCACCCCTGAACAGTAGTGCTTAAAATGTATCTTGTCACATGACTGAGCGATCTAGACAGCAAAAGCAATTTTATGTATCAAATATTTAAGTGGAATTTGTGATTATCATTGGAGCAGTGTTTTTGCATAGAATAAGTCTTTTCTTTTTAGGGAATTCAGTGTGATAAATAAATGAATAAAAACGGAAAGTCTTGGATATTGCGGCATAGAGAGCACTTCTGTTCTGAAAACATGATACAAAAATTGGAAATTACAATATCCTCTATAGCAGCGGTTCTCAACCTGGGGGTCGCGACCCCTTTGGGGGTCGAATGACCCTTTCACAGGGGTCGGGAGATTTCACCCGGATGCCACCATTTGGGTTCTTTTACCCTCTGCGCAAGCGCAGAATGCTTTGCGCATGCGCAGAGGGTAAAAGAACTCAAATGGCGGGGGTTGCGGCAGAGGCGTGGCGGCGTGGCGTCCCATGGTCGGGGCGTGGCGCGGGGCGTGGCATTAGGAAGGTTGAGAACCACTGCTCTATAGGCTCAATGTTTTGGATTTTAAAACAAAAATAAACAAAAACTCCAGAGCATGTTCCCCAAAAGCATAAAATTTATTGTATGCAATAAAGTTTGAGATGACAAATCCATTTGGTAAAAATTACTATTATTTCTTTTCATAGGATGTCTGCTTTAGCAGCTGACGTTTAAAACAATGGTTGGCATTCAAGTAGTTTGTCTCGATTAAATTCATGTCAATTGTTGTTTATGTAAAGAAATCAAAGAGTAACATCTGATTTATTGAACAAAGAATAAATCAAAATAATATTTATACGCCTATATACATTGCAACTGAGATTGTATAAAAATGTGACATTGCAAAATTGCAAATTTGCTTCATTTTTAATATACATAGACCTATACATGTCTATTAATTTATAGCCTTTTGATGAATATGTATGTACCCCTATGTTCAGTATCTCCCACAGAGTCAGATAAAAGACGATGTCTCTTGGAGGCAGCATCTGGAATAGTCCACAGTTAATTCTAGCACTGAACTCCTACCCAACATTTTTGCATTCACCCATGCTTAGTGTTCAAATACAGCTATGGTATGTACAACAAAAATACAAACATTGTTCATTACTCCATTTTTGGATGAAAATCAACTTCCTTACTTCACTGAAAGTTAATAAATACCTGGCCCATGCTGAAGAATGTAAACACAAACCACAAGCTTCTGTTTATTACTTCCTCTTCGACAGCACAGATGCAGGACTATAAACATAGAAAGTCTGCAATAATTACACATTCTGTCTTTCAAGCATACAGCACAGTGTGGACCCCTGTCTCTTCCAGGCAAGACAAACAGGAGAAAAACAGATTTGTACAGACAGAAAAGTCTCATTTTTCTGCCTGTAAAGAGTAGCAGTTCATTCCATTCATCGCGATGTGATCTTTAGACAGTCTTTACTTCCCAGCCTAATATTTTTCGGAGATTTTTGTCACACACACAAAAATGTGATTTACAAGTATGGATTTTTTTTCATGTGATAATTATTTCCAATATTAAATAAACCTACAGTTTTTACAGTTATCCATAGACACCTACAGCCTTACAAAAAATATGAGTTTACTCCAACAAAAATTTGGATAGTAAATAAATAAAAATCAAAGGTATATAGATGCTATTTGTAATGATGTAATAAGACACAATGTATCATTAGCATCTAATAGCAGGTTGGGTACATTTTATGCCCAGAATGGGTTTTGATTGCTTGATTTAAAAAAAGGCAATAATTCAAATCTAATATTAAATAAAACATGACAAAAAGGACTGCCTTGAATTCTATAAGACATTTTAATAGATAAGAAAATAAACAAATGGATTAATACTTTTTTTACACATTTATATATTCGTATTCCCATTGATATATTCACAAATATTCATTCAACAGCATTTTCTCCTGTCTGCATCACAGTGATTAAAAATGTGGCAAAATTTCCCCACAAACAGTGGTGGGTTCCTGCCAGAGCTGTCCGGTGCGTAGCTTCAGTAGGGAGCGGCCAATTGTGCAATTTACGCGCAACCGCACTGGAGCCGTTTTCGCCAGTCCCTCACGCGAGTCACCATCTTTTTCTGACAATTTTTGACCGATTTTGCTTCTGTGCATGCGCGGAAGCAAAATTGTGCCAAAATCTCACGAGGGGACACGTCGCGTGTGAGATTTCAGCGTAATTTTGCTTCTGCGCATGTGCGGAAGCAAAATCGTGCCAAAATCTCTCACACGCGTGTCCCCTTGTGAGATTTTGGTGCGATTTTGCTTCCGCGCATGCGCTGTAGCAAAATCGTGCAAGAGGGCGCACACACGTAGCAAGCGCATGCACGCCCCAAACATAGAGATGAGCGCACAGCACACCGGCATGGATAAGTGAGCAACTCGCCTCTGCCCACAAATGTATTTCTGGTTCTTTAATTAACAGCACTCACTGCTGGACAATATTACACTGCTCTGTAATATGCTATAGATTCCTGTTTCAGATGCACCCATACCTGCTAACCCAGGGGTGTCAAACTCATGGTCTGCGGGCTGGATGCATCACGCGGTGGTTTAGCAAAGGGGGGGAAGTCATGATACATCATGTGACACCGCTGTGACGATGCGAGTTTGACACCCCTGTGCTAACCTAACACGTACTCCTCTAAAAATGCATTTCTTACTTATCCATACTTTTCTAGGATGTGTGTTTTAAAAAATAAATGTAAAAAGCAACTTTCAGTGATAGGTTTTGAAACCATTTTTTTGCAAGACACCTAAATCAAACAAACAAACAGGTTTTTAATACAAGTTTTTTTTAATCCTCTTAAATCCAATTTAAGGAGACATGCTGTAGCCCTGTCAGCCCAATTATTCTGGCTGGTGGGGTCCAGGAAAAGGATCCTCTTTGCTGTTGCAGTTGCCCTGTGGAAAATCTTGCCCCCCAGTGGAGGTCGACCCCAACCTTCCTGACCTTTCATAGAAACTAAAGACCTGGCTCTGATAGTTAGCTTGGGCCCCAGTGATGGAACATCATAGTGGATCCCACTTTCCCCCCACCCTGTTCCCACCCTCCCCATCTGCATTTGCTACTATTAACATATTTATCTTCGAGACTGCCTTCTACCTCATAGCTCCCAGCGACTGGTAAGATCCCACAGAGTTGGTCTCCTCCAAGTCCCGTCAGCTAAGCAGTGTCGGCTGCCGGGCCCTCGGGGAAGGGCCTTCTCTGTGGCTGCCCCGGCTCTCTGGAACCAACTAGCCCCTGAGATCCGGACTACCCCCACTCTATTGGCCTTCCGGAAAGCATTAAAGACCTGGCTTTTCCGGCAGGCTTGGGGCCGTTGATCTCACAATTTACGAGGTCCGGCCTTGAATGATATGTTTGTATGTGATTTTTAACTGTTTTTAAATCTTTTATGATGTTTTTAAATGTATTTTCTAGATCCTGTTGTAAGCCGCCCAGAGTCCTTCGGGAGTTGGGCAGCATAGAAATACAACAAATTAAATTAAATTAAATTAAATAATTATGTTTTTAGTATACAAATATATATATTTATTTTTTATGATTGTAAGCTGCCCAGAGTTACCCTGTGGTAAGATGGGCAGCTAATAAATTGTATAAATAAATAAACAAATAAATAAATTTAATTCTTGCAATAGCAATTGTATGAGTAGTCCTGAAGTTACGACTGCAATTGAGCCCAAAATTTATGTTGCTAAGTGAAACATTTGTTAAGTGGGTTTGCCTCATTTTACGACTTTTCTTGCCACAGTTGTTAAGTGCATTTGTTAAGTTAGTAACATGGTTGTTAAGTGAATCCGGCTTCCCCATTGACTTTGATTGTTCAGAAGATTGAAAAAAGGTGATCCCATGATCCCGGGAGATTGCAGCCATCATAAATATGATCCACTTGCCAAGCATCTAAATTTTGATCACGTGACCATAGAGATGCTGCAACGGTCGTGTGAAAAATGGTCCTAAGTCACTTTTTCCAGTGCCATCCTATTGTAACTTTGAACAGTCACTAAATGAATTGTTGTAAATCGAGGACTACCTGTACTCTGGATTGCCAAAACATTTCAATCCACATACTGTAAGAAAACACAATTTTCATGTACTGTACAATTGGAGGCCTTTCTTAATCCTTTCCCTAAATAGTGTTTTAGAGGAGCTATGCCTTTGAGTAAATCTTTTAACCTCTCTGAACACTTCGTCAGAAAGCTGAAAGTAAGTACCCAGAGGAAGATCAAATTTGGTGGACATATGTAGCAGGAGGGGGTTGAATAGAAATTAATTTTAAAAACTGACAGTCAGTCATGGGCTAACTAAGGAGAGTTTTCTTTTGCATTGTTAATATCTAAAATATGCTTCAGTGTCACAAAATATACCCCATCGCTTAATTAAATGTCTTTTCAAAGCATCAGGAAGCCAGTTCAGAACTTAAATTTTTAAAGCTGTAACCTAAGCTTATATTTTGCGATCTAATGAAATCTATAAAAGTCTAAGTTCTTACAACAACCTTTGTTAGTTTTAAAGATGTGATGGATGCATGAGAAATTTGGCACATCGGAGTTTTCCAATTACCATGCCTATAATATATTAGAGTAATGCACATTTATGCTGAAATCTTCACTTTTCTGTTTATTGTGTTATGGTACATGACTCAAGCTGCACAGAAATGTATACACAGAGAAATATACCTCCAAAGATCTATATTAAGAAAGATGCATACATAAATGCATTTTTCTATGGAAACCTGTTTGCAGAAGGTGCACATATAAGAAATAATACATACAAAAATGTGTATATAGGCAAAAAAAAAAATGCATGAAGGTTCATATGAATACTACCAACTTCATAAATAGGCTACACTGAAGTGGTAATGGAGAAATTCAGCTATTCAGCAAAATTTAGTCTGAGAGAGTTATCTTTTATTCTCCTTTTTTCCCTGACCTTACTTTTTGTTTTGTTTTCCCATTAATCTGAACTCTTTTAAAATCAATAATTTTATATTTGAGGGTGCTGAATTCCGATGAAGGAAAAAAATATTTGTATGGGTATATAAGCACAATAATATGACTATATAAGCACAATAGAGCTGTGGTTGCGCAGTGGTTAGAATTCAGTATTGCAGGCTAACTCACTGCTCATTGCTAGCAGTTCGATCCTGACTGACTCAAGATTGACTCAGACCTCCATCCTTCCAAAGTCAGTAAAATGAGAACCCAGATTGTTGGGGTCAATATGCTGACTCTGTAAACCACTTAGAGAGGGCTGCAAAGCATTATGGGGCAGTATATACAGTAAGTCTAATTGCTATTGCTATTTTGTAAGCAAAATTACTACTAGTAGGTTGCAGCTAACATAGGCATACACAATAGATCAGTGGCTTGCACTAACTGTAATCCGTGGTTTGGGATTCATTTAATGATCTGCAACATAAGAAAAGATTTTCTGACTTCCAGCTGTTAGTTGCAATACTGAAAACAATCCTTTCCCCCCATTTTATTAGAAACTGGATCTAGGCAAATTTGGTAAAGAAATAGAAAACCAATTCTCAGGTTGGATGTTTGCTTATTGATTGCTTGCTAAGATTTCTTTCCTGTATTTCCTGTAACAGGAGCTCACAGCACACAATATCTGTGTTACTCCAAAAATAAAACCAGGTCTTATTTCCTTTGGGTCCCCAAATAAGCACTAGGGCGGCATGCAGCGCCAGTGCTGCCACCCCACATGTCCTGCACCAGCTTACCTTAGGGCCCTTGCAGCCAGGCCACCCATGCCCCGATGCCTGCCTCATCTCACAGCGGCTCCGGCAACCCCGTCCAGCAGGACTCCATGTGGCCACCATCCCATTTCTTCTGTTTGCTCGTGGCCACAATGGAGCAGGAGGCCGAGTGACATACTAGTGCTGCAGCCATGAGGCGAGGCAGGGGGGTGGAGCTGCCCCACGTGCCCCACACCAGCTTACCTCAGGGTCCCAACAGTCAGACCATCCATGCCCTGACACCTGCTTTGCTTCATGGCTGCGGCACCAATACACCGCTCAGCCTCCTGCTCCCTTGTGGCCATGAGAAAGCAGAAGTGGGCCGGCAGCCACATGGGCTCCTGCTGCACATGGCTGCCAGTGCTGTCACCACAAGGCAGGTGTCAGTGCATGGACGGCCTTGCTGCGCAGACCCTGAGATAAGCTGGTGTGGGGTGCGGGGTGCAGCTCCACCGCCCCCTGCCTTACCTCCTGACCGCAGTACCATGAGCAACCAAATAGAATGAGCAGGTGACCAAGTGTGCAGGCTGTTAAGTAGGGTTTATTTTGGGGGCAGGGCTTATATTAGTCACATGCATAAAACATGCTAGGACTTATTTTCGGGATAGGTTTTATTTTTGGGGAAACAGGATAATTCTTCCTCTGATTTTCATGTCCACAGCAATTTTTGCTGTAAAGCAGTCAGGCTGAGAATGAGTGATGGGTTCAAAGTACCCCATAATATAACTGAATCCTCCCAAACCACCCTTCTTGCATCTGGTTCTAAATAGTGGACTTTGAGTCTAACAATAAGTGAAGCAGGTCCATTTATATTACAATCAATTCTGTCTGAGATACAGAGCTAGATCACTAGAACTAGAACTAGAGATGAGAGAGCTAGAGATGAAAGAAATAGAGGTGTATAAAGACAGAGACAGAAACAGAAAAGCAAAGCACTTGCCTGCTACTAAGGAATAATATTTCCTTAGTAGTCCCTTAATAATATTAGTGTTAACTCTGAAGCTAGCCTGACTGAGGCCATCTTAGAGGCTTCAGTGTTGCCACAATGATGCTGAGGGATAGGGAGGGGGGAATAGAGGTAGCTGGGGTTTTGTAGCCAAAACAAAATAGTTTCCCCTGAGAACCAAGGACATTCCCACAGATGGCTGAAGAGAGGAGGAGTGAAGTTTCCAAGCAACCAGATACCACCTTGATTGGACCATGTGACTGATTGTTTGGGAAAGGAGGGAAAACTTTTACTTTTAATTAGGTGAAAACTGTGGGGACCTTTAGAGTCGGTTTTCAGCAGTCTGTGCCAATATGATATAACCAATAAATTTGTTATTTGAGAAACCTGCTTGCCTCAGAGTTCTGTTTGCTATGGGTGTATTACTTGGAACCCTGACATTTAGCACTGATTCTCTGAAATGATATATACCATCAAGAATATACTGTATAAAGCAATAAATAGTAGAGATGCGCATATTGGAAATGACAATGCTGCATTTTTACTTTCCTTTACATCAATTGATTATTTTGAGCACATTAGTGTGTTTATTTTTTTCTGTTTCCATGCTATGCCAGCTAGGTAAAGTACTCTGGCTCAATTTCATTGAAAATAATGGCGTGCAATTATACGAAATTATTTCTACCAAGTTTGTGCATTCCTTTTCTCAGGACAGTAGAAGAAAACAATGAAACACTGCCACTGAAATCCAAGACATTTCATATAACTTACATCTTCATAAAGATAACATTTTATTTCCAGCCATGCCCAATTAACATATCCTAAAATGATCCAGTCAGAAAACAAGTCACTTAAGTGAATTAAGCTGGACATGGAGATGGAATGAGCCTTGATCACCCGAACCATTTTTTTCAGTGAAGAAAATGAAATGTTTTTTCCCTGACTTTGAAAGCATATCTGAATTAAATGACATATTGGTGTTTTGTTTCTAAAAATGCTTGAAATAATTAACCAACATAAACTACAAAACTGCCCGGACTTGGAATTCTGATGTGTTTGTCCTTGAACTGCATACTAGGCTCCAATCCTGTACTCTGTTTTTGGAAGCTTTGAGCTCTATGGGTCTTACTTTTGAGTAGATATTATACAATTGCTCTTTTATATTCCAGCCCTGCAGCTGTTATATTACATTATAGCAGGGATCCCCAACCCCTGGGCCACAGCCCACCTCTGGGCCTTGGGCCATTTGAAACTGGGCTGCGGACGTGGCGGGTGAGCACTTGTGCATGCACTCCATTTGTGCGAGTGGCGGATGTGTGTGCCTGCTGCTTGCACAAGTGAAGCTACGCATGCGCTTGCCTGCCGTTCATGTAGAACCATCCCCTCTCCCCCCCTCCCGCCAGTCCACAAAGCCAAAAAGGTTGAGGAATTCTGCATTATAGAACCATATACCATTGAATATGGTCCATATTCAAAATTTACCAGATGGTTCTCTGAGTTAGGGATGTGATGTGTTCTGGTGTAAAGTGATAAGAGTCAATCCAATTCCATGTTGAAACTATTTTATAGCAGCTGTTTATTGATGATGGCTATCTAACTTTTGGCCAGATATCTGAAATGCATTGGCCCTGTTCAGGCAACTCTTCCCCAAATCATGTTTGAGGTGTCCCCAAAGAGCTAATTCTCATACATACTTGCAAATGCTTCTTGAATGGATCTCCAATATTGAAAGGTTAAGGTGTGTAAAGTGGTAAACTGTACTCCTGGGTATTCCTGGGAAGCTAGGTGCAGTGGTGGGTTCCTACCAGTGCGGTCCACTCTATAGCACCGGTAGCGGCCCGCTGGTGATGTCACAGTACCGGTGCGGTCGGTTGCCGGTGCCTGGGCACCACCATTTTTTTTAAAAAAAATTAATTTATTTTTTAAAAATTTCTTCTGCGCATGCCCAGAAGCCGAGTTTCTGGCACTGCTCATGCTCTGCCTTCCTACCCCACAGTGAGTCCAAGCAGGGGAGGATGGCTGAGGGAGCGCGTGAGACGCTGAAAGAACGGGTGGCAGGAGCTATCTCCATTCCCCTCCCTTCAGCAGTCTGAAAAGCCACGAACGCGCGGTGATGATCCTAGGCATTTTTGCATGTTTAAGGCTTCTTGAGCTGCTGAGGGGAGGGGGAATGGGCAGCAGGACCTATCTCAGTTCCCCTCCCTTCAGCAGTCCGAGAAGCCATGCCCACCCAGTCACATGTCTGGCAAGCCACACCCACAAAATAAGCCACACCCACAGAGTGGTAGTAAAAAAATTAGGAACCCGCCCCTGGTTAGGTGGCACCTAAATTGAAGAACTTCTTCTCCTTCTCCTTCTCCTCCTCCTCCTCCTCCTCCTCCTGCTCCTCCCTCCTCCCTTCTTCCTTCTTCCTTCTTCTTCATAAAGTTAAGAGCCATGAATTTGAGATGGACAGTCATATAAATTGATAAAGAAATAAAGAAAGAATATTAACGACTCTACTTTAGAACAAATTTATAATGCCACTTCTCTCCTATACTTGCCTCTGAACAACAGACTATGAATTATTGATTCAGATCCCAAACCAACCATTGGCTCAAAGAGATATTTTTTATGTGTGTGTATGTACATGTACATGTATAGTGAAAATATAGCTGTTGTTATAATTCCTCTAAACCAAGCATTATTCGTAAGTCAGGTTTTGGCAGAATTTCCCTGTATTAGACTTACATATGATGTGAATAACGTACATTGGTCTTCTGGAATAAGTAGATAATAAGACTGTGTTTAAATCCTTGACATGTTCCCTTGAAAAAGGTGATGGAGAAGTTTCAGCTTTAGGCCTTTGGGCAATCATTGCTAATCATAGCAGATTGTATTGGGACAGATGGACCAAAAATAAAGTTTATCTATACAGCAATTACAATGTTTTGATCCCTTAGGTTAAGGAGTTGATAGATATAAAACATAATTGAGCCAAGAAAAATGTAAACGTTAAAGCTATCAAAGTTATCATTCAGCTAAAACCCCAAAAGAGCTGACAAAAGGAGGCATTGATTGCCTAAAAATCATACAAAGAGGCAAGTTCCTGTGTTTGTAATAACCTGTGATAAAAATTGAAACAATTCCTGTAAGCTCAGCTGTGTACAGACTTCAGTTAGAAGCTGTACAAAGCCTCAGAGCTTTTAAAGTATTTCCAGATCCAGAGAATTTCTGTGTAGGACATTAAGGCAAATATAGGCAGAGGAAAGGAAGCAAAAGAATTTATTGGAAAAGTAGGCATGCAATAGGTTTTGTAATGTCACAATGAAATCCAGATTCTGAAATGCAGAAGGAAGTGGGGGGGAACTATCCAGCCAGGATTCGATAATAGGCTTACATTAAACCGAATAAAATCATTTTGAAATGACTGAAGAGACATAGTGAACATTGAAAAAAATGCCCTTGGGTTTGCCGTCTGTTTATGCACTGCATATTATACCTTTTCATCACAATTACCTAAAGTGGTACATTTGTATTTCTGTAATGTATGGAATTCATTACATAGTTTTGCAATGAAATTATCACACTGTGGCTGGGACATCTGCACCCTGTCATGTATCATTCTATTCATTTCTAGTTAATTTAATCCTAATATCTGCCTACATGACAAGACAGATGTTCAGCTTCTATAGTTTCTGCCTGGAAGAAACTTTCAGACATTGCAAGAAATGACATATTTCAGGGAAACACCTTATGGGCTTCAAAATATGTTTTTTTGTTCAGCATTTTCTGTTCAATTAGCAGTCTTAGTCAGAAAAATCAATGCATACCAATGCACTTTAAATAATGTTGACCTGAATGTCCTTTTCTCTCATTTATATTAAATTGCTTTTAGTAAAAAATAAACTTTTAATAACATGCTGCATGTGGGAAAATATCAAGTATTGTAACTCAGAGAAATTAACCTAGAGCTTTCTTGTGCTGTCATTAATTTTGATCTCTTCTTTTATATCAGATCATTAGCAGGTAAAATGACTGGCAGTTGACTATAATGATGCATATCAAGGAGGTAATCTGACAAAGTGCTAAATGCATGATTTTGACCTACTGAAGATAATAAATATGTGTTTAGCATTAGCAGAAGAGTAATTCATTTTCAGGTATATATATAAAAAAAGGCAGGAGTGCCTTTTATTTCATCAAGCTGGCTACTAGTTAATAGAATAATACATGTCAGTGGGGTAGTAATAGAACAAAAGTATTTTCAAGATAAATCAAAGCGTTTATGACTATCAGATTTTTTTTTCATCAAACATCTTATACAAATATCTACATTCTGGAAAACGTTAGAGCTCAGTCAAAGTAAAAATAGCACAAAATTGATTTTCAGGTAACAACTGGAGGACTTATGAGAAAGAGAAAGATATCTCCTGTTACTTCTTTCGGTATATTTGGGTTGTCCTTCAGTATCCATATCACAAATGGGGTATAATTCCTGGTGCATCTCCTTCTATTTATCACATTCCCTCCCTGAGAACATGATTAGGATTACGTACCAGGGGTGAAATTCAAAAAATTTCCCTACCGGTTCTGTGGACGTGGCTTGGTGGGCGTGGCAGGGGAAGGATACTGCAAAATCTCCATTCCGATCCCACTCTGGGGCCAGCCAGAGGTGGTATTTGCCGGTTCTCCAAACTACTCAAAATTTCCGCTATCGGTTCTCCAGAACCTGTCAGAACCTGCTGAATTTCACCCCCGTTGCGTACCATCAGGAGCTGGAGACAAAGACAAAAAGTTTGCGCACTCCATTGTTTCTCACTCTTTACTGCTCATTTTCCCTGGCCCTTTCTATGCTCCTCAAAGAACATCATTTCCAAAACTGCTCATTTATTTTTACCTGTCTAGTAAGCTTCACTCAGAGACTAAAAGCAGGAAAGGGATTCACCTCATATAATCTTCTTTTGTGCTGCTTCCCTATGAGCAACAAGGAAAGTAGCTCTTTTCAGTGGTGAAATCCAAATTTTTTACTATCGGTTCTGTGGGCGTGGCTTGGTGGGCGTGGCTTGGTGGGCATGGCAAGGGAAGGATACTGCAAAATCCCCATTCCCACCCCACTCCTGGGGGAAGGATATTGCAAAATCTCCATTCCCACCCAACTCTGGGGCCAGCCAGAGATGGTATTTGCTGGTTCTCCGAACTACTCAAAATTTTCGCTACCAGTTCTCCAGAACCTATCAGAACCTGCTGGATTTCACCCCTGCTTTAGGTGTCAAACTCCTTCTTTGCTATTAGTGTTTCCCATTCATCAGCTGAACAGGAGGCTGTTCTAGAGATTCCAAATTCCCTGCAAGAAGAACTAACTGAAAACATGTAACCTCTTCAGGCTCCAAACCTCCACAAAATATGCAATTAGTTATGCAGTCATGATATCAGCCTTAGGCATTGAAGAACTGTTATGATGGTTATTGTGCAAGATTATGGGAAAGCTGGAGGTGAGTCGATTAAATGTTTCTCTCAGAAAAGACAATTCAGTCCAGGTGCTAAGAGAGGTGGGGGAAAGTCACTTCAAAGAGACTATAACTGAAGCTTTTCAAGAACCTGTATTTATCTCATTAAATAGTCCTATGGAAATCCAAATTGTTTTTGCTTCCTTGGTCTTGCCTGCTATGCAGGCCTTGGTAATGATATATTCCGGGTGTTTGAAGTTTTCCTCTAGCCCATATTTCATAGCCAGCCAAAGCTCATCATGCATCTCAGATATCCTTCAGAGTTTGCCATAATCTGTGCTTTTGTATCACACAATACAATGTTGTTTTGTTTGGTGTTAGGAGAGGGGGAAGTATCAAAAGATAAGACTTCAAGAATAATCCTTCACCTGCCTTGAAGATGGAACCTCAGTTCCTGCTTGGCATGTACTCCTTAGTCCTGTCTTGCGTTGCCATCCCTTTCTTTCACAGTGAGCTATGAGCTACCTAAAAGAGGGTGAAAATTTGGGTGCGTCTTATACAACGAATGTATACTGCCCACCCACCAGCCCTCACCCTTCAGCCTCCACATGTCACATTTCATACCTGTTCCAGGCTGCAGGGATTGCCACAGACCATCGCCCCAAAAGCAGAGCTTTTGGAGGCTACAAAGGCAGCCCCTCCCAAACGGAGCTTTTGGAGGGTGAAAAAGCAAGGCACAGAGGCCAAAATGGCAACCCAGAACAACTGCTGCCTTGTCCGACTGGTTCCGTGCTTCACCTGCTGTACTCACTGGAGCGCCCTGCAATGATCAGCTGCATTTTTGAAGCTGGGTATCTGCCCCAACGAGGCGCATGTGAGTGTAGCTAGCACTCACGCATGCTCACAACCAGCGAACCTGTTGCTAAAGTTCACCTCTGGGAACAGCTGATTGGTGGTATTCCGGAGGCCGATCCACACGCCAATCAGCTGCTCATGGTGAATCAGGCTAATGTGCTGAAGCTGACCAGGCTGTTTGCTAAGGACGCTAGTCAGATGAATACCAATGGATGCTGGTAGGCAGAGGCATATTTTTTTTATTTTCCTCCCCAAAAACTAAGGTGTGTCTTAGACTCTGGAGCATCTTATACTCCGAAAAATATGGTACTTCTCTCATTTTACCTCTTGCCTTGCGAAGCTCTGGGCTGCCATTCTGTCAATCCTAATTAAGACAAATGTTGCAAGCAGTCTCTCTCTCTCTCTCTCTCTCTCTCTCTCTCTCTCTCTCTCTCTCTCTCTCTCTCTCTCTCTCTCTCTCCCCTCCCTCCCTCCCTCCCTCCCTCCCCCCCCTCTCTCTCCAGGAGAAAGTCTCTGATTTTTATTTTGATGTCCCACTGGAAAAGCTTATGAAGATGAGTATAGTGTGATTAAGACATCCCAGAACCAAATGGCTGACATTGGTAATATGCTTAATACAATTGGTAGTAGGCTTAATATGGAATAGATTTACTGTATGCTGGCAACATGCCTAACTCTCTTGAGAGACATAAAACAGTAGCCTAGGCACTGGGACCTTTTGTGGGCTCCATAGGATTACTTGTTTACTTAAATCTTTGCCTTGACTGTTCTTTAAAACAAAACAAAAAGTCAAAGAAAGGTTGCTGCTTAGAATTCCCAGAAAACAGCCAGGAGGGGGAGACTGGGTTGTTTCTTGACAATATATAACAGAATGAATTAGAAACATGTGTTGAAGGAAAAGTTAGATATATTTGGATGATCGAGTTTTCGTTAAACTGAGACCCTGAAGGGGTGGTTTAATACCGCAAACAGACAAATTCAAAAGAGGAAGGCTGTTGGAATGGAAATAAAGGAATTTCTTTAAGTGAATGATCCAGAGGAGTGTTTCTCAAACTTGGCAACTTTAAGATGTGCGGACTTCAAGTCAGCCGGCATGCTGGCCGGGGAATTCTGGGAGTTGAAGTCCATACATCTTAAAGTTGCCAAGGTTGAGAAACACTGGTCCAGAGAATACCAGGGTATTCCCTCATCTCTGTGTTCCAGGTTTAAATTCTAAAAATGGAATCCAGTGGTGTCTACTCACAGCATGATCTCTGCTACTGAATTGGGTTCTCTGCTCTCCAACTGCTGGAGACTCTCCAGAGCCTATTCTGAAGCATTGTAAGAAACCAAGGTAAAGAAAGGTTGTTGCATGTGTGACATTGAAAGTACCCCAAATAATAGATCTGGTAAGATGGCTTGTCCCGGTGTGCTTTTGTATGAACAGACAACTACAGTCCATTCTTATTTTTTTTTCTTTCTTTCTTTCTTTTCTTTCTTTCTTTCTTTCTTTCTTTCTTTCTTTCTTTCTTTCTTTCTTTCTTTCTTTCTTTCTTTCTTTCTTTCTTTCTTTCTTTCTTTCTTTCTTTATTTTATTTTATTTGTCAAACATGTACAGGATAGTAGTTGTTTGTATAAACATAACATAAGTTTTAAAAAAGTTCCGATAAAAGAGGACAATAGGACAGTAGGACAGGGACGGTAGGCACAGTGGTGCGCTTATGCACGCCCCTTACAGACCTCTTAGGAATGGGGTGAGGTTGACTGTAAACAGTCTAAGGTTAAAGTTTTGGGGGTTTGGGGAAGAAACTACAGTGTCAGGTAGTGAATTTCAGGCATTGATCACTCTGTTGCTGAAGTCGTATTTTTTGCAGTCAAGTTTGGAGCGGTTTACATTTAGTTTGAATCTATTATGTGCTCGTGTATTGCTGTGGTTGAAGCTGAAGTAGTCATTAACAGGAAGGACATTTTGGTATATGATTTTATGAACTACATTTAGATCATATCAGAGGCGACGTAGTTGTAAATTGTCTAATCCCAGTATTTCAAGTCTGGGGGAATAAGGTATTTTGTTGTGAGTGGAGGAGTGAAGTATTTCTGTGAAATATTTCTGGACTCTCTCGATTGTATTTATGTCTGATATGCAGTGCGGGTTCCAGACAGGTGAGCTGTATTCCAGAATTGGTCTAACAAATGTTTTGTATGCTCTGGTTAGCAATGTAATGTTGCCAGAGAAGAAGCTACGCAAGATTAGATTAACAACTCTTAGTGCCTTTTTGGCAATGTTGTTACAGTGGGCTCTAGCACTTAGGTCTTTGGATATGAGTACTCCAAGGTCTTTGACAGAGTGAGGGTCATCTACAAGTTCATTTCCTCCAAGTTTGTATTTTGTATTCTGATTTTGTTTGCCAATGTGTAAGACAGAGCATTTGTTGGTTGAGATTTGAAGTTGCCAGTTGTTTGACCATTCTGCTACGTGATCAAGGTCTTTTTGAAGGGTAGCAACATTGTCGGTGGTGTTAAATAGTTTAACATCATCAGCAAAGAGAAAGCAGTTGCTTATAATATGATCACAAAGATTGTTTATGTAGAATATGAAGAGTGTTGGTCCTAGAACACTGCCTTGAGGGACACCACTGTTGACAGGAGCAGGATTTGATATGGCACTTCCTATTTTGACCACTTGTTGTCTGTTAGACAGGAACGCAGTTATCCAATCATGTAGGGGTCCAGAAATGCCATAGGATTTTAGTTTCAAAAGTAGTTTGTCGTGTACTACTGAATCAAAGGCTTTACAAAAGTCTATGTAAATTGCATCTATTGTTTTACTCTGATCAAGTTGAGTGGTCCATATGTTTTTGCAGTGCAAAAGTTGCAGATTACAGGATAATTTTTTCCTGAAACCAAATTGTTTGTTGGAGAGTAGATTATTAGTTTCTAAGTGGAGTGTAATGGATTGGTTTATGATTGATTCCATGACTTTACAGGTGACGCAACCCAAAGAGATTGGTCTGTAATTTTCAACGTTACTTGGATCTCCTTTTTTGAAGATAGGGATGACTGTGGCTAGTGACCGTAGGTTGGGTAAGGAGCTAGTCCTGAAGGATTTTTTAAAAAATTATGCTTAGAGGTTCAGCCAAGTTGAGGAGAGATTTTCCCTTTGGAAAAAAAATGGATTTTATTATTTCATATGTAACTTAGTGATTTATTTCGGTAGGTAGAAAAAAAAAATAGACAGTCTGGCAGCTCTTAATGTTTCTGCAGGGCAATTTGCAAAGATTTGCTGGATGAATAAATAGATAATTAGCAATGGCAGTGATGGAACTTTGTGCATTTGTCACATTGCAGCAGTTGGCTGTCCTTATTCAATGGACCTTCGGACAGATTTCTCATATATTGTGCTTTGCTATTCAGTCAGATCATTTGTTTTTTCTCTTCTTCAGGACCAGGCGATAACTATGATTAGTGGTAGCATATCTTACTGGTGCCCTATTTCCTTCTCATAGAACCAGAAGTCCTCAGGGAGTAGGGCGGCCTATAAGAATCACAAAATAAAATAAATAATAAATAATAAAATGAATGCAGTGATTAAGACAGGGGTCAGATTCAGGTTTTCTCTTAGCCTTAGAAACTCCCTGTGTGGCTTTGGGCCAGTTAGTAGTAAGGGTGCTATGTATCCTATTTCAAGCTCCACAAACAAAGGTGGTATCAACTCTGAATCTGGCTTCACTGAGGCTATTTTGGAGGCTTCAGTGTTGCCACAATGCTGCTGAGGGATAGGGAGGGGGAAATAGAGATAGCTGGGGTTTTGTAGCCAAAACAAAATAGTTTCCCCTGAGAACCACAGGTGGCTAAAAAGAGGAGGAGTGAAGTTTCCAAGCAACCAGACAGTATCTTGATTGGACCATGTGACTGATTGTTTGGGAAAGGGGGGAAAACTTTACTTTTAATTAGGTGAAAACCACGGGAACTTTTAGAGTCGGTTTTCACCAGTCTGTGTCAATATATGTCCTGTTCTTTGAGGAACCTGCTTGCCTCGGAGTTCTGTTTGCTATGGGTGTATTACTTGGAACCCTGACAGGTGGTATTTTATTCTAATAAATAAATAATGAAGGATGCAATGTTTTGTTCAACAAAATTGGATTCTTTTTTTAAAAAATAGTGTCTAAAAGTTGGATTGAAAAAGACGGAAACACAACATTTTCACTAGATGTGGGGGGGTGAATCAACTCTTTTCACTTTGGGAGTGGATTCATTTTTGCATCAGTTCTTTTTTCTTTATTTCAATGTCATTCCTATTAAAACCTGTGAAAAAAATTCACCATGGTTTGGCCAGAAAGCTGGAGCTGCTATAAAAATGGGTCTTAGATCTTTCATGGAGCCAGTATGGAAGCTGCTAAGAAAGGAGAAGCAAGAAAGCTCCTGCATCTTCTCCTTGTGCCATTTGCTTACTTTCTTCCTCTGGGCCCTGTCTCATCTCTAGACTAAGGCAGTGGTGGGATTCAAATAATTTAACAACCAGTTCTCTGCCCTAATGACTAGCTGGGTAGGTGTGGCTGGGTTGTCATGTGACTGGGTGGGTGTGGCCAACTCGACGCCACTCACGTCAAGGGGCACTTCACCTCACCTGGCCTCTCATGACCGTGGGGATGCTGCAACAGTCATAAGTGTGAAAAATAGTCATAAGTCACTTTTTTCACTGCCATTGTAACTTTGAATGGCCACTAAATGAACTGTTGTAAGTCAAGGATTACCTGTACAAAAATACAAAAACTTCTTTGCTTGCAAAAAGCTGCCCTAAATACCAATCATTAGATTAGAAATGGGGGAATACACACTGAAGATCAATGATAGAAAACCTAAACCATTCTGTCTGAATACCTTTTTTTTCATCAGCAATACTGCAACCTGGAGTTACGAATCAGGCAGGGTGCCAGAGCACCTTGAGGAATTAAAATAGTTAAAATGCAACGATAACTATCAACCGCCAACTCTTGCTCATAAAGTGAAACCCTTTAGCAGAGAGGTCATTTAAGCTCTCCAGAAAGTGGGTGGGCATACTTGGGCTACAAAATGCCAAGCTAAAGAGACAAATTAACAAAGTATATAGGAGACCCAGGTTCAAGTTGCTGCCCTCCCAAGCTTGTCAGGATCACAATGCAATTAGTACATGCCAAAATATCTAAATAAACTTCAAGCCTGGTGCCATGTTACTAAGCCTTATTATCATTTATTTATTTATTTATTTATTTATTTATTTATTTATTTATTTATTTATTTATTTATTTATTTATTTATTTATTTATTTATTTATTTATTTATTATTTGCACTTGTACAGTATGCCGCCCACTCCACAGAGACTCTGGGCGGCTCACAACAATAAGAAATATACATGCAAACAATAAATATAGAAAAAACATTAAAAACAATAATTATTAAAAACATTAAAAACGTTAAAAAAACAACAATTTAAAAAACCCATACAATTAATTTATTCATGGGGCCAAGAGTGCTCGATGTTATATTGAAATCATTGGCCCCAAGCCTGTCGACAAAGCCAGGTTTTTAGCACTTTTCTGAAGGCTGGCAGGGTGGGAGTAGTGCGGATCTCCGGGGGGAAGTGTATTTCAGAGAGCCGGTGCTGCCACAGAGAAGGTCCTTGCTCGTGGGCCCGCCTGTCGACATTGTTTGGCTGACAGGACCACCAGCAGACCAAGTCTGTGGGCTCTAATCGGTCTTAGGGAGGTATGTTGGAGAAGGTGGTCTCGGAGATAAACTGGTCCTAAGCCATGTAGGGCTTTAAAGGAAATCACCAACACCTTGAATTGTGCTCGGAGACCTATGGGCAGCCAGTGCAGTTCATGAAGGATGGGTGTCACATGGGTGTATCTAGGGATACCCATCACCACACGTACCGCCATATTCTGCACTAGCTGTAGTCTCCGAACGTTCTTCAAGGGTTGCCCCATGTAGAGTGTGTTGCAGTAGTCAAGACGTGAGGTAACAAGGGGTAACAATCATGAGAGAAAACTAAAATGAATTAGAGGATCCACACCCCTTCCTCCTTTTTTTAAAATCTTACTATCAGAGAGCAATCATATACCTTGGCCACTCCAAAGCAATGCAAAAGCACCAAAGGTGCTTTTTCAAGAGGCAACTGGACTTTCTGGAAACCAAGAAAATCCAGTTGCCTCTTGAAAAAAGCACCTTTGGGACAACCATGACCTGGATGACTGAAAAATCCCCATAGATAAGAGACTCCTGTGCTCAGTGAACTGACAAAGCACCCTTTCCCACCCAGGAGAAGCAATCCTTAGATCCATTTGCACCACTTAAAGATACCAACTAGTCTCACTCACCTCACAAGATATCCTAAGGAAATCATCCAGATTTAAGGAAAGATCACATGCCCCCATAAAGGCAGTAAAATAATCAGACAGAGTGCCAAGCTTGCATCCTACCTCTTGGAAGTACACCCCAAAAGGACAGTGCCAGGAACCACTAAACCAGTGTAAAAAGCTTAAAACAACCCTTCCAGTGGTGGGTTGCTCCCAATTCGGCCCAGTTCTGTGAACCAGTAGCAGCTGTGAGAGGCTCTGCCCACCCACCCAGGATGCTTCTGCGCATGCACAGAAGCATCGTGTGTGTGTGTGTGTGTGTGTGTGTGTGTGTGTGTGTGTGTGTGTGTGTGAGAGAGAGAGAGAGAGAGAGAGAGAGAGAGAGAGAGAGAGAGAGAGAGAGAGAGAGAGAGAGAGCACAAACCGGTAGCAACGGGTTTTAGAACCCACTACTGAACCCGAGAAGCGGCTCCAGCTAATCTGGGTGTAGTGCCAAGCACCAAATGCTGTTACAATGTAACAAGGCTTAACTGGAGAGGCAGTTTCTGAAAACACTTAAAGATAAGCAGGATTAGGCTAGAAACACACCAGAATGTTTCCTTCCTGCCTTCCTGGCAGAATTAGCCCTGTAAAGTGAGAAAAACAAAAGGCTGTTGGAAGGAGATTTCTTCCAACAACCGGTTCACTGAACTGCTCAGAAAGTTAACAAACGGTTCTCCCAAAGTGGTGTGAACCAGCTGAATCCCACCACTGGATTAAGGACAATAGAAGGGAACAGCCACCACCCTGTGGCATCATGAAAAAAATTGACAAGGGCTCTGCTTGTGGTAATACCCCACTAAGAATGTCTTGTCCAGCTATCTTCTTTTCTCAGACACCCACACATGCGTATGTTCTTGGTGAAGCCATTAAATGTTTAAGGAACAGGGTAATGCTTATGGTTTCATTTGTATAAATTTCATGTAATGTTAGGGTCAAGGACTAGAGCTACATATTGTGGCTGGGCTTTCCCATATAAATAGGATTTTAGCAGCTATTGCTTTAAGTAGGACTCAGAGGCCTTTGTGAGGTCTGCTGTAAAAGTTCTGCCTTCATTAGAGATGTTGATTTTCTCTGCTTGAGTTATTCCTTGCAGACAGTGCAGTGTTTTGTCTTCAGCAATGTCTAGGAGGAAAACATTTCATAGGCGTTCAAACTTGGCCATGCTGCCCAGGTTACCCTTCCCCCTCCTGATTTAAACTCAAGTTGTATTATTTTGACAGATGCAACAAGTAAAAGTGAAGCAGCATGCTTGATTTCCATTGAAATCAATAGGAACTCATCACAGAATAGTTTTAGATCATCAGATTTTAGGGGAATTTGAACTTTTTCTGGTTCATATATTTAAAGAGACTTTTCTAGAATTCATGAGTTCTGACCCATCTATGGGTTTAAGGAAAAAAGATTAATATAAGCAATACATTTTTGAAGCTCAGGAGAAACTCAGTTACATCTTTGTATCAGAGGGCACAATTGCAAATTTTGAATTTGTGTGTAACAGCGTGAATTTGCGTGTAACACTATATTAAAATCTACCTTGTTGTGGTCAGCCACAGCTCACCTAAAGCAGCCAAATTACTTTATCATATGGAGGAGTTTACCAATAGAAAATCCAAACAGGAAGATCACAGTCCTGGTTAGATTCATGTATGTAATCTAAGAATGCTTTATAACTATTAATATTGGAGAATTGCTCTAACAAAGGACAGCAAGAGGAGTAATGAGGGCAAAGCAGACTGTCTCCACTAGGAGGTGATGATCTCACACATGATAAGATGTGTGATACCTTTTAATTTCATAATCTATTTATAAGCATAAATTAAACTGCATATACTTTTGTTATGGGAAGTAGAGATAAATGTAAGATTAAGACATTTGAAACAGGTAAAAGTAAGGAAATACAAAAGTTAAACAATGTCCTCTTTCGGGGATCTTAAAGGGTAATCATGATAAGGTGCTGGGTAGACACCACGGTAAATCGTCAAATGGCCACATTTGTTGATGACTGCAAAATATTAATCATAATCAGATAGAAAGCAAAATAAAAAGAGTTCCTGGATAGGCCAAAACAGAACATCAAGGTGGAAAAACAGAAACAAAGATACAGTCCTTTAGGCAATGAAGGTCAGAGCATATATTGGAGTTGTCACACTGAATTTCCTCTGGGAGATACATTTGACACACTATGTTTTGGAAGTATTAGTTGTGATAGACTGCTGAAAACTGTAACTAGTGTTCGGAGTCTTCCACAATAACAATAAATGTTTTTGTGGCTTCATTTCTGATAATGTTTCTACAATATATATAATATATACCTAACAGAAAATCCTTCTAATCCATATTTTACACAACACATCCACCATTTATTTATTTGTTCAATTTATATTCCAATGTTTTCATCCAGGAGCTCAAACTAGCATATATAACAATTCCACTTCCTGTGTTTCTCCACACCACCATCCTGGGAAGTAAGTTGGATGGAGTGTGTGTGATAATAAAAGATGTTTCGTTGTTGCAACTATAGGTTACAATATTAATGTACCTCAGAAGAAGGGGCACTGCTATGTTTACATCCCCTGCAGCCTTTTGGTGAAAGGTGAGGTATACCCAGTGGTGGGTTCCTACCAGTGCGGTCCACTCTATCGCACCGGTAGCGGCAGGCTGGTGACATCATCAAGAGGTTACCAACCCGGTGCAGTCGGTTGCCGGTCCCTAGGAGCCGCCATCTTTTTTGTGAATTTTTCAGAAATTTTTCGTTTCTGCGCATGCACAGAAGCAAAATCATGCTGAAATCTCACGAGGGGACACATGCGTGCATGAGATTTCAGCGATTTTTTGCTTCCATGCATGCGCGAAAGCAAAAAATCACCGAAATCATGTGCGAAATCCCTCACAAAATATTGGTGCGATTTTGCTTCCGCGCATGCGCAGAAGCAAGATCGCACAAGGGGGTGCATGCGCATAGCAAGCAAGCGCATGCACAAAACGTGGTGATGCGTGCGCAGTGCACCGGTAGCAAGGTAAGAGAGCAACCCGCCCCTGGGTATACCCATATATACAAACTCCATAAAAATGTTTATATGAATTAATTTGCTCCCAACTGAGACTGAGGCTGCTAACTCTGAATGAATTTAAACAGTTTTCTTGCCATTCAGATGGAATGGGAAGGAAAGGACTTTTCATGTCTATCATATAACAATCTGCAGATGGTAAGCTTTTTTAAAAAGCCAACTTGAAGATAATTTCTCTGTAGGTCTTTTCAAGCTACATTCAATCTTGATCTAAAAATAAATAACACTCATATATTTAGGTTAACAAGCTAGGTTTAGAGACTTAAATTGCTCGCCCAACCCAATAAAAAAGTGAAACGTGAAATGGGATGTTTAGCCAGTTTCTAAATTTTGAGAGAAATGTACCTAGTTGTTTTCTTATTATAATACTGCTGCTTTTGTTCACTACTTCATGTTTTTCTTGGAATGCAGCAAAGTGGAATGTTTTAAATTATGGGGTTTTACTTTAGGCTGTCCAATATCTACTGAATGTCCATCATCTCGTTCTGAAGTAGGAAACTAGCAAACATACTTTGGTAGCCAACAAAGCACACATTTTCATTTCAGAGGAGTGCCCTTCTGTTCTGAATTTACTGCAAAATGTTCCAGAAACAAGGGAAAAACTCTTTACCAAACCTGGGTTAATGCTTCCTAATATGAGTGTTTTCAAACAGTTGGATTTTGCATAGTATAAACTATGGGAAGTTTTCTTCTGATAATACATAGTAGCAGTTGCAAACCTTTGGCTAATCTAAGACCATATTTTTTTATTTAATATTAGTCAAAATGAAACTGTGGAACAAATGGAAGCATAAGATACCATGGTGAATATAAATCAGAGTCACATTGTGGACTCTAATTATGAACAGATTTGAAAATGTGAAGCAAAAATTAGATTAAAGGGGTATAGATATCATTCTTACCACTGGAATTTGCTATATTATTCCCTCTTCTTTTTCCCCAGCCACAACTATCACTATTGTGAGTTACACATGCAGGCTATATTGTATAGAAAGAACATGCACAGAGAAATAATATAATGATGCAAGAATCTCATTATGAACCTAATGAACATCTTCCTGTTGGAATGATTCTAATTTGAGACTTATTTGAACCTCCGGAAGCCCTCCCACATAATTCCTGTACTAAATGATTGAGCTTGTCTTGTAAATCAAGGTATGGATTGAGAATTTTAAGAAAAACAGTCTGGGAGCATCACCATTTTGAACCTGGAGAAGGTAAATAATCCTTCAGATTTGGTTTCTGTACATAGAATGTCTAGATTTCAAGAGAAATCTTTTTAGGATTTTCCAGGGAAATGTTTTTTTAAGGCTTTTAGAAGCAAGCAGAGTAAGCTCTGGCTGTGCAGTGCCCAGCAGAATGCCTTTTTCAGAAATTCAGGTGAGAAAGTCAATACATAGAACAAATATACCAACTGAAGTTACCCTTCAGTAAATCACTTTTTTCTGCTTCTATAATGTGTATAGGCAAATCATGGATGTGCAACAAAATTAAGGCAGGAGAAAAATTGGAGCCCTGCCACCATCATAATATGCTGTTCTGTTTTTATTCAGATATGTAAAATCCAAGATCTTTCATATTCAGAACAAATTGCCATGTGGGTGGGAATATTAAAGAAAATAATAAGACAGTGATTAATACAACTCAGCCATACTGAACAACACGTCTTATAGGTTCAACCTCCACACCTCCCTGTGCAAGGTGTTATACACTTCAAGGAAAAATAAGTGACGAGTTGGCTGTGTCTCAGTAGACCCAGCCTAGCTTAAGAAATAGCTTTGAAAATGATACATCTACCAGACCATGAATCCATCATATGTCACTCCTTTTATATCTAGCATAAAAACAAGCCTAGCACAGGTGTGCTTATATCGGGTGAAAAGACTAAAACCAACCCAACTACCGTATTTTTCGGAGTATAAGACGCACTGGAGTATAAGACGCACCTTAGTTTTTGGGGAGGAAAATAGGGGAAAACAATCTGCCTACCAGGTATTCATCTGGCTAGCATCCTTAATCTGGTCAGCTTCAGCACATTATTTTATCCCCTGGTTAGGACTTAAAAAAATCTTCTTCTGAGAGAGTAACAATGAAAGAGTATGCAAGCCAGTAAGAGCTGGGAAGATCGTTAGCACCTAGTTAGGGCTAGAAAAAACCTTATTCAGAGCAAATAGAGCAATGAAAAAAACCCTGCAAAGACTTAGGGCTGGAAAAACCTTCTTCTGAGAGAGTAACAATGAAAGAGCCTGCAAGCCGGTAAGAGCTGGGAAGATCTGTTAGCACCTAGTTAGGGCTGGGAAAAAAAGCTATATTCGAAGTATAAGACGCACCCAAATTTTCAGCCACTTTTAGGGAGGAAAAAGTGCGTCTTATACTCCAAAAAATACGGTAATAATGTTTTCACAATGTCAAGGTACACTGCCTTACCATGCTACAAGGGTAAAACTCATAAGAAAAGAGTTTTGCTGGCAGTATAGAATGCAGATTGTCTAGACGGTTGTCTTGATGGAAATAGTTATACATACCTGCAATTGGAATGAAGTGACAGAAGCTTGTTAATTGGGAGATATTCGGAAGAAATATATTCTCAGAGTAAAGGCTGGAATTATAAATGCTATTTAGGAGGGGTATATTGTGAGTGAAGGAGCGTAAGGAGATGCCTGCAGGCGGGATTTTGCACATAGGAAAGGAGAACAGCTGAAACAGCCCTGAGCGGCACTGCAGGGAAATTGAAAATGATGGTCCCACCTACTCATGCCACCAATCAAAACTGCAGTATTTTTAGAAAATGAGAGAAAGTGAAAAGGATAGGGGGATCTTGAAAGTGTCTTTCAAAACTAATGTCTCCCCCTCCCCAATCATGCAGCAACCATTTAAGTAAAATAATTATATAGTACAGCACCGCCATTGTGGTGTCAGAAAGTTGTAAAGATATCTGTAAAGGCAGATTTTAAATATTCTTAGTTAAGAATGGACTTTTTCATTTAAAACCGTATTCCTGTGCTGGCAGTAGAAATATAACTCTGTAAAAAAATACCAGGAAGCTAGAATAACTCCAAAGTATCCTTCAGGCTTGTAATTTAGTTTGATGTAACCCTGAGGAAAGAAGCAGAAAAAGATAATGAAGTGCAAAAACATCTGGTAGTATAAAAGGAGTATTTTTTTTAAATACATATAAAAGGGAAGGAAGGTAATGCCAGCCTTGGATTTGGGGTGATTACTGCTGAGTTACTGCTGAGTTTCCTACCAATTGTGGAGTGGAATAGAATAGAATAGAATAGAATAGAATAGAATAGAATAGAATAGAATAGAATAGAATAGAATAGAATAGAATAGAATATGTCTCTTTTCCTCTATAATCCTTTGCAAAACTGTATTTAGGAATCTTGATCTGATTGGCTGAGAACTCAATGGTTGCTGTTTTAGGTTTTGTCAATAAATAAGTGTTACCTGGTATCTCCATGGCTTTGGTTCATAGAATAGTGGATCATTCTTTCCATAATACTCCATTTTTTTATTTCTTTGAAAATAAGTCCAGTAGATCATAACCTGAAGTTAGCCACTCTTCTACCTGTGAACAAAGAGCTCAATTGGACCTATTGGAGTAGCTGTAATATAATCTCTTTTTAAGCAGTTTTGCTTACCAAGATCAAAAGCATTCTGTTCTTGCCCATTGCAACAAAATGGTTTGTTGCAGGCTGCATGTAAACAAGCTATGATGAAACTCTTAAAACTAAAGAAACTGTAAACTACGAATACCAAGCTTGTCAAATGAAAACAGCACTTCTATCATACAGTGCTGAACTATGTAATGCCAGATAATTCAAGCCTCTGCATCCATCCATACAATAGGAAGAATATTATTTTGTGATTGAGTTTTGCTTTATGCTTGAAGCATATACCAGATTGTCTGGAAATGGAACTAAACCTATTTTTGTCTTACAGATCTTCTTTTAAAGAGTTGACTTGCTGACTTGTTACCATACAAAATATTCAATTCAAGGAAATACTTCCAATTTCAGCTACTTTTTAAAGGGGCCAGGTATCTTATTGAAATTGCATATACAGAAGTTCTAGAAGGGCTAAGCCTATCTCCAAAGATAGATCAATATTTTGTATAAGAATTATATGAAATATTGAATCCAGTCCCCCAGTACTTTCCCTTGTTCAATTTACTGAGAGATTCCACAGGGCAGCAGCCACTGGAGACTTAATTCCAGAAATCAAAAGCAAATGTTTTCTATCCTAAAATTGTCTTTTGTGGCATACACTGTGTGGGACTCATAAGAAACATTGCCAGTCCATTAAGCTTACTTGTGAGAGAATTCAAGAGTGTGTTTATCTCCTTCCTGTTTCCTTGACTTTGCCTCTGATTAATTTGCCTCCACTTCTATCTGCTAGTAGTTGGTCTGACATTACAACACAACCATACGGGCCCTAATTTTCATAAGATTTCTCTTAGCAGCATTTTGTTACAAGGAAATAATCAACAATGGGAAGAAGTATTTGTTAACTAAATCTAGAGACTGAATGAATATCTTCCATCAGAGAATAACTCATGGAGTTGCATATATGGTTTGCATTAATTTTGAAAATATTAGTACCTTACATTTATTTCCCATTTAGATCTCACCTTTCATCTAGGTGTGTCAGGTCACCACTAAAACTCATATTTTTAGTTTTGATAACTGACACAAAAGAAAGATTTCAGCAGTTTTTATCCTTATTCTATTATTATCTAGCTTTTGATTATTGAAGAGTTCTCTGTTTGTTTTTAACCCAAGTCATTAAAAGTTTTAACCCTAGTTATTAAAATACTTTCAGAATTATTTTTTTTGAAAATGCTTATAATAATTCCTTAAGGATTTCAAGAGAACAGTCTTGTAGTTTTTCTCCCAAACCATTGAATTATTGCTACAATATAATTTTAAATATATGTATTAAAAAAAACCTAAGCTTTAAATTGGTGACGTTCAGATTTCAATGCCTTCACTTAAAATTTGAGATGTATGAATCCTTTTCAGTTTGCAATCTTTTGTATTCATTTTCAATTGCATATTCTATCCCATTATTCCTCCTAGGAAGAATGTAAATTATACCTCGCTGATTTTTTTTTAAAATAAACTAAATCAAACCAAATTCAATAGATGTAGTTCAATAGTTCAATAAATTCACCTATTTGCTGGCATATAGATAAATATAGTATCTCTCTTACTGTTAAAAAGAGTTTTAGTCTCTCTGCACAGATAGAGCTAAATCTCTTGGAATACACAGATGAAGCAATATAGTATGGGAGAAAATATTACATATAAATGTCTATATATATAAATCCAAAGCACCATTGGGTCATCATTTTAGAAATATTTCCTTATTTAAAGAAAGAAGCAGAATGACCAAGGTGGCCAAAAAAATCAGTGGTAACAACTTCCTGACATTGAATCTTTTTTTTGTGTGAAAATCTGGTAGGGACCATCAGAGACCTTCCTTCCTTCCTCCCTTCCTCCCTTCCTCTCTCCCCTCCCCTCCCCTCCCCTTCCCTTCCCTTCTCTCCTCTCTCCATCAGGCGGGTAACTGGCTACTGCTGGAGCCACTGCTGGAGAAGGAAGTGAGAGATTGCAAGATTATCTGGGAAACTGTCACAGAATGTTGATAATGAAGATCATGTGATTATAGCAGCAGCCCAGCAGCACAGCCAATAGCACTGAAGCAGCCGTAATTTCCCAAAATTTCAATCTCTCAGGAGTCATAGGTCTTGGATTTTGGATGCATTCTGTAAGTTAGCTGATTTGAGGTGCCTTAGTTTAAAAAAATGTTGTCATATGATGCACCATTTCTCTAAGTTAAAGGTCATGACAATTAGAGTTTTAGTGTGTACACACACACACACACACACACACACACACACAAAATACTGCCCAGAGTCACCTTGTAGGAGAGATGGGTGCCATAAAAAAATTAATATATAAATAATAAATAAATAAAAAGATGGTATTTATTCTTGACAATATAAGGCAAACATTTACATTTTGGGCTGAGTAACCAAGCTGTAAGGTTTATTATGGACAACAAGAAGCCTGGAGTGATGATATTGACCTTTAAAGCCCTACATGGCTCAGGGCCAGGTTACCTTCGGGACCGCATCCTGCCGCATACCTCCCTACGACCGGTTAGGTCCCACAGAGTTGGTCTCCTCCAGGTCCCATCGACCAAGCAATGCTGGTTGGCGGGGCCGAGGGGGAGAGCCTTCTCTGTGGGAGGTCCCTCCCTCTGGAACCAATTCCCTCCAGAGATCAGGACTATCCCCACCCTGCTGGCCTTCTGTAAAGCAATAAAAACTTGGCTCTTCCGGCAGGCGGGGTGAAAGTGAGACCAATCAGATTATATTTGGGTCTCCCCCCTGGTCATGAATGTTGGATGTTTTTTAACTTTTATAATTTTTAACTGCTATGTGATTTTATATTTTAATAATGGATTTGACATGTTGTTAGCCGCCCAGTGTCCCCTGGGAGTTGGGCGGCATACAAATCTATTTAAATAAATAAATTTAAATAAATATTAGGGCTTTTTGAAAATGCTTATAATAATTCCTTAAGGATTTCAAGAGAACAGTGGATCCCATGAAGAACTATTATCCAAATTACGTACAATCCTTAACTTAAAATGTTTTGATTGAGATCTGTATATTTTTCCCAGGAAGTATTCAGTTTTAATAAGTTACTTTTTACCTAATAAGTAATAAATCTGTTATTTTTTTAAAAAAACATATAAAAGAAGCAGTTTTGCTATATTTGGAATCATCCCTTCCCCCCATTTTGATGTCCACTTCTCTCTTTTCCTTCTTTGAACATTTACAGTTTATTTAAATACTGCACCTTACTGTATGTTGAGTGCAATGTCTTAGGCTGAAATAAGTGAGCAATGTATAGACAGTGAACACTAATAGGTAAAATGTGTGAAGCTTGAGGCTATTTAAAAAAATAGTGGTCAACTTTTTTTATTCAAAATAACCCAGAATTAAACAATGCAGCTTAAATGAAAATTGCAACATGTTTCAAACTATGGATCTTAGCACTTTGACTAATTACACATTAGAAGCACAAATTAACCAATAAAAGAGAAACTTTTGATGAATTTCAGAGGGCAGTTGTCCAAAGCAAATTAAGGTATATAAATGGCCACAGCAAGATATTGTTGGTTTTCATTTCTTTTACATTGATAAATGATTTAAACCTTAGTAAAGTTTAAATAGATTTTTTTTTAAATCTATGTCATCATATAAAAAATGAGGTACTAGTTTTTAGGGGGAAGCCACCCATGTTGATGGGCAAATGGATGATATTTAATGGCCAATCCTTATTTAATAAGTGAAGTGCCAGAGAGGAGGGGGGAAAAACCTCTTTACAATAAAAAAAAGAGTCAGTTTGGTGTAGTGGTTAAGACATGAGGTTAGAAAGTAGGAGACCATGACTTCTACTCCTGTCTCAGGCACGAAGGCAGCTGAGTGACCTCGGACCAGTTACTCAATGTAATAATCCCTATGAAAAAAACGCAAAGGCAAATCACTTCTGGAATTTTGCCAAGAAAACTGCAGGGACTTGTGTATATAGTCTCCAGGAGTCAACACTGACTTGAAGGCACACACATACAAAATAAGAGAAGTCATATGCAGCCTTTATTTTATTAATATGAAGGAGGTCATATTTTGCTATCAGAATTTAAATATCCTGATCTGGAGGGTTTGATTTAGTCAGAATGTTTTAAGGGGGACTAAATTTAATCTGAACTAAATTTGGACATTCTAAACCATGTTTGTGTTCAGACTAATCCCACACTAATCCCAACTGAACTATTCAGGAGTTCCATAAATTTATTGGGCTAGTGAGTGGGATTGTTAGATATACCACTCATGTATACATATGAAATAAATTCTCATTCATTTTTCTTGCCCATCCAATAGACATTCAAATGTGCTTTCATCCTTGTTGGGATATAAAGAAAAGCATCTCCCAAAGACGGTTGCTTGGTGGATGAGTAAATAGATAAACAGACAGAAAGACAGACAGACAGATGGACTTACCGTATTTTTCGGAGTATAAGACGCACCGGAGTATAAGACGCACCTTAGTTTTGGGGGAGGAAAATAGGGGAAAACAATCTGCCTACCAGGTATTCATCTGGCTAGCATCCTTAGTCTGGTCAGCTTCAGCACATTATTTTATCCCCTGGTTAGGACTTAAAAAAACCTTCTTCTGAGAGAGTAACAATGAAAGAGCCTGCAAGCCAGTAAGAGCTGGGAAGATTGTTAGCACCTGGTTAGGGCTAGAAAAAAAGTTACTCGGAGCAAGTAGAACAATGGAAAAAAAAACCCTGCAAAGACTTAGTGCTGGAAAAACATTCTTCTGAGAGAGTAACAATGAAAGAGCCTGCAAGCTGGTAAGAGCTGGGAAGATAGTTAGCACCTGATTAGGGCTAGAAAAAAACTTATTTGGAGCAAGTAGAGCAATAGAAAAAAATTCTGCAAAGACTTAGGGCTGGAAAAACATTCTTTGGAGAGAGTAACAATGAAAAAGCCTGCAAGGTAAGAGCTGGGAAGATCTGTTAGCACCTAGTTAGGGCTGGAAAAAAAAAGCTACATTCGAAGTATAAGACGCACCCAAATTTTCAGCCACTTTTAGGGAGGAAAAAGGTGCGTCTTATACTCCAAAAAGTACGGTACATGAATCTGAATGCATCCTAGAATTAAGTCGCTTAAGGTACTGAATTATACTTAGAATAAAGTAAGAATTAATGCAATTGATACATTGCATTATGCCCAAATATTTACCAATATTATATATTCTGGATAAACTGTTTTAGAAGCCCTTTAAAATGTAACTGCATGTAAGCATGTGGCAGTGATTTAATCTTACTTTAACCAGCTCACTTTTATGAAGGAAAGTTCAACATTTGGAATACAAGGGCTTGTCCACAGAAAATAAAGGTATATTCTTCCAAGTGCTAAATAGCTGTTCTGAATATATAAACTTTTTCAAAGTGGCTTTGAAAAAAATAATGGAGAAGCCAGAATTTCCTAATATTGCAATAAAATAATCAGTGGAAGACAGAAGGTTAAAAGCTGTTCCAAAAAAATCTGGTTACTAAATGTTTTAACTTACAGCTATTTCAACTTTTCTTTTGACCCTCCATTCCTATCTGATAACGTGATAATTTTTGGAAGTATGTAAGAATCTTTACCATTTTATTTTGAGAGAAATGGAATTGCCTGGCTAAAAGATTTGAGACTAAACTCTTCTGCAGTTTATGAGTTCAAATTTATGCTTAATGGATTCTAAACGAAATGAGTGATAGTGATACTTAGTTCCTTAAAGGCTTATTATTCTGCTTTGTGGAGTGTCTGACTTTTCCAATACTAACAACTTTGTGCTTTTTTTTTCATCCTTACAACATATTATTGAAAACCTTGGCCATTTCTCCACTGAAGGAAAGTTTTTTTGAAATGAAATCTTTGAGTGAATGTACTGTGGTGTTCATGGGCAATAACTCTTATAAGTTTAAAACACAGGTATTTCTTTCAGCAACTGTACCTTTCCGAAGTTCATCAGCTTGGCTTTGCATGAATGTCATTTACCTTTTAAGTACCAAAGGCCCACAGTACAGAGTTTGTATTTAAACAAAATGGGTACTGTAAGAGTGCTCACCTTATGATCTTAAGGGAGGAAAAATTAAATGTATTCCAACATTTTCTGCGCAGTTAATTGAGATGCAAACATAGTTTAAAAAAACAGTAAGACTTCTGTTGTGTTAAGCTAGAAAACCTTTTGGGGATGGGGAAAGCAAGAGAGAGGTCAGAAAACTTATTATTTTTAAATAAAGATTAAAATCTCACTTTTAAGAAGCAACAGAACCCAATATCCAAAACTGATGATATGGACATTCCCCCCCCCCGCCCCAAGTATATAAGTCCTGCTTCTCAATGTCACTACTTAGGACCCTAATAATGTTATTGGAATTCTTTTAGGAATCCTTCTAAAAGCACAAACATGCATCACACACATGCATCTTCCTCTGGCAGTATCTCCTGTGCTTTCCTGAGGATCAGGGGGAGGAATTCCTGAATGGAGATGGGGGAAAAGTAAGGTGATAAGGAATGGACCTATTCTAAAATTTGGCCCAGGCACCTTCTTAGAATGAAAATTTTAAAATCTTTGAAACATAGGAGGCTTTTATAATTGTCTGTGTTAATAAATCTATCGCATTGTTTGGTCCCCAATTTACAGAGATTTTAAGAAACGCTGAGAACTTATTAGAGTTAATATTGGACTGAAACGTCTTCCAGGATGTTAAGGTGAGAATAAATGTCATAGAGGCGATTTGGATCTTTTCTTGGAATTCAGACATTTAGAAAATAAAGCCGAGATTAAACGTCTAATAGAAAATATTTATTTCGGTACAAAAACAATAAATTCTGAATAGTTACATTTTGCTAAGAAAATGCGGCCGTTCCGGTCAAGAGTCAAGTCAAAGAGAATAATGGAGAATCAGGAATGCACACATGCGCAGAAGATCACATCACGTGTCCTGCTTGTATTGGAATGTACCATAATATTAGGATAGGGGTGCATCACCCTGCATAGACATACAACTGACAATATTCACTACGTGACACAGGATCAGTATGATTAATACAGAATGAACCTCAATAATAGAATCTCCCATTCCTATATGGACAAAACAATCTCATATTATTTCTGCAAAACTAAAAGAAACAAAAAAAGGGGGGGGAGCAGCTCTTGCATTGAGGGTTCCTTTCATCGCAAATATAATACAACCAACATGACAAATGAAAATGTAGCCATTTTCATTCACTGCCAACATAAATTCCGTTTAAGAATGCCTTCAGAAACTATATTTTTCAAAATCTCTCTTTCAGGGAAAGAGTTAACTCCCAGCCACTCTATATTTGTTATGTGTCCAGTTTTTCATTAACCACAGAATTGCCCAGGAGAACTGAGTTTGAAAATCAGGAGTGAAACTATGCTTGGTTTCATACCAGGCGCATCCTGACAGTCCCAATTTAACCTTAAATCATTACAGTTTAGATGTTCAGACTTTTAACAAACATCACCAATCTTTATTCCCCAATTTGATGACTAGGTCAGTGCAGGCTATGTGGATTGTGTGGCTGGCTTCCAACAGAGAACACAAGGGGGTCTATTATGAATGGTGTTTGCTGTTTTTTTGGAAGCATCCTGTATGTCTTCTTGTGAATTACATCTTTGAAGGAAGCGGATGGAAAGTTTCCATCAGTATGTACCACAGTGGACTCTATGTGGCATTGTTCTTTGCTGTAAATAGCCAAATCTAGATGAAATAATTATTCTATGCTGATATTAGCAATTATGAGTACTGCTTCACTGTCCAGTAACTTTATGGTGTGAGTTCATATCAACATATCTGAGGAATATACTATTTTTGAAAAGTATGTATACATACTATATTTAATTATTCTTTGTAATATTCAGTTTTCTTAAAACTTTGCTTAAATTCCTTCTAGGTGCCATGCAGAATTCTCTGTGGATGCTTGGAAGAAAGACCACACTAGCTGAAAATGTAAGGTACTTTGATGAAGTGTTGAATAAGAATTGGTATGAGAAGCATCCTAGATATCAGAGTCCGTTAGGCCATGAAGAGGGTGAAAATTATGAGCCCAATATGATTTGCTGCCTGTGGAGGACAAGTTATGTCACGATGTGAATATTGCCAGTTGAGCACCTCTGCAATATTTCTAGGTTTATTGTATTTACTAATCAAGCAGACATGTGATATGTTTTACTGTGCATGTGTGCATTCCAGGAGTCTCCTCTTTCCTTCTTCTCCTGTGAGCCTCGCCCGAGGCAGATGTGATTTCTTAGCTGAGACAATGTAGCTTAATAAGTTTTATATTCTTTTGTTACTTTTGTACTAAAATAAATATTCTGTTAATTAGAATTGAATCTCAGTTTTATTTTCTAAGTAAGAATGACTTCAAGGAAGCAAGATCCTATATCACCTCTTTGATAGGAATAATTTCCTATCCATCAAGTTAGGAATCCCCCCCCCTCTTCTTTTACACCAGCTGTTTCAACTGGCAATTCAGTTGTAATTTCTTAGCCAAAAAGTGCATCCTAAGTGTAGCAGAATAGCTTAGGTGACATAGGACAAGCTGTAAGAATCACTCTTTTCTTCATAAGCTTCAGCCATCATTGCCATCATCTGCTTCCTGAGGTAACTTCTTTACTCTGCCCAATGATAGAACTGGCTTTGTGCTCCAGCAAAGCTCTGCAGATAAATGATAGCAAAACTGTTTTTGTAAAGATTGCCCTAACAAGAGAGATGAAGCTACTCGAGCTTCTCTTCAGCCATCATAAATTTGGGATTGGCACCAGGGCTCTCTGTCTGATAAAAACAAAAAAAATCTATATCCCCCAACCCTCTCAACCACTCAAGAAGTGTAGCACTAACATGTTATCATATTGTCAGTGTATGAATGCTGTAAAAGCAACTGGCACCTCTGTTTGAAAACGGAGGTATTATAACTGATTCAGTAATGATTTGATTGATATAATCTGATTAATCAGTGCATATTTTGCAAGTCTCCAAGACATTTAATGCATTACTAAATGTAAGAAAAATGAAGCAAAATTGCAATTTAAATATGTTGACAAAATATAATGAATAATTAAATAATGATTGACAGTTATCACAGATTAAAAAAATACTATTATTTACAGTCTTTCATAAAGTTGTTAATTTACAGATTGAGAAAAGGTATCATGTTTCATGGGGTTTTTCCTGCCAATAAGATAAGAAATTTGTTTAACAAAAACCTGTTCCTACTAAAATGAATTAAAAGTTCTGTGGTCTGCAAAGGTCTTCTAGTTCAACCTCAACCCCACAAATCAGGAGTCCAGGGACTTATTTGTATGACTGATTGTTGTTGCCAGGAGGTGGCGTGTTATTGCTTTTTATTGTTTTATATTGGGTTTTTATCTTTGTAAGCTGCCCGGAGTCACTGAGAATGGCCTGGGCAACCATATAAATTTTCATGAATAAATAAATAAATACCTTATCATCTCAGACAAATGGCTGTCCAATCTTTTCTTGAAAACCTCCTGTGATAGAGCATCCACAACTTCAGAAGGAAAGCTGTTTCACTGCTTAATAGTTTTCATTGTCAGAAAATTCTTTATTATTTCCAGATTGGATCTCCTTCTGACAAGCTTCCACCCATTACTTCTTGACCTACCTTCAGTGCTATGAAGAACGAAGTAGCGCTCTCTTCCTAGGGGCAGCCCTTCAGTATTGGAAGACTGCTATCATGTTTCCTCTCTGTCTTCTCTGAATCTTCTCCATTAAATTAACATACCATGTTCCTTTAGCTGTTATTCATAGGATCTAACTTCTAGATTTCTTATCATCTTTAATGCTCTACTCTGCACTCTTTCTAGAGGCTCAGCTCTTTTTTGTATTGTGCTGACCAGAATGGGATGCAGTATTCCAAATATAGTCTCACCAGTGCAGTATAGAGTAGTACTATCACTTCCCTTGATCATGAATTTCCTGTGTTCCTATACGTTGTGGTGGTAGTTTTATCACCCATACAAAAGAATGATCTCTGCTTTTCCTTGGTTCATATTTGAAAGCTGATTTACACTTCAAAAGCTAGCTGTATGTACAAAACCAATTATCGTTTGGATTTGAATTTTTTTAGGTTCTGCAGTCTTCAGTTCTATATGTAAAACATTTTCCCAGTACATCTTTAGAGGGGTAGCATTATAGGGGTAGCAAGTATACCAGGCCTTCCTCCTTGTTCCCAATTACCTCACCCAGAACAGGAATATTATTAAGGGGTAGAAAATAATTTCAGGACCCCTGCTCTGTCTGCTTTCCATACCTTGTTTTTAGTTATTGTTCATTATCATATATCCTCATGGATAAAATAGTCAGGCTACATAGCAGCTGGCCCTAAAATAAGCAGGGGATGGCTCGATAGTCTTACCAGTTTTCTGAACTATTTATTCTCTTACAGAGCAATAGCAATAGCACTTAGACTTATATACCGCTTCATAGTGCTTTACAGCCCTCTCTAAGCGGTTTACAGAGTTCAGCATATTGCCCCCAACAATCTGGGTCCTCATTTTACCCACCTTGGAAGGATGGAAGGCTGAGTCAACCTGGAGCCGGTGAGATTTGAACAGCTGAACTGCTGAACTGCAGTTCAAAGGGATATCAGAGGGATATCTGAGTCAATCCTATGGCCAGAGGCAGCCTTTGCAATTTGGTTTCTAGCAAATTTTAAAAGACCAGCAAGGACATTTGTGGTTTTTGATAAACTTCACAGCAGTAACTTATGTCATCATCACCACACAATTAGACTAATGTTATGTGCTCCTGGGGAACCATCTCTGAAGATCACCCAAAAGTTCTAATTGGTACGAAATGCAATGACTACTCTGATGTCAAGTATTAACTTCCTGGACCATGTCCCATCTGTCCTTAAAGCCCTGCAATGGTTACAAGTAGGCTTCCAAGCACTTGGACCTACAAAGCCCTTACTGGCTTGGTGCCAAGCAACCTACGAGACCACCTTCTCCAGCTAGAATGGATTTGTCTGATATGCTCATTGTGGGAGAAGCCCTTGGGTATCCCATTTTTTCATGAGATCAGAGGGTGAAGCAGAAAAAAATATGTCTTCCTGTAATGGCGCCAAGATTTTGAAGCAGCCTTCCTTTGAATGCCAGTCTTGCCCCTAGTGTAGCGGCCTTCTGTAAAATATTAAAAATTGAATTGTTTGAGAGGGCCTTTGGTGGTTAATGTCATGCTGGTGTAGCTGATTGTTAATTGTGCTCTTTTCTTTTATGCTATTGTGTGAGAAGCTATTAATTACAAATTAATTTGTTTTTTATTTTGTGAGGTTGGTGCTATTTGTCTTACAGTGGATATTTTCATGTTGTGGTGTTAATGTTGTTTTAAACCCGTTGTGCCTGTTTTATTATTTATATATTTATGTTCTATAATCAGTGTTTTAATTCTGCTGTCAGCCACCATGAGTCTGTAAAAAGTTGGTGGCATAACATTCATGAAGGAATGAGTTTGGTCACTACTTTTGATCTTTCTATGAGAAAATAATTCAGTGGTGAAGCTCAATTGTTTCACATGGGCTAACACAATTGAAACTCAATTGTATTAGCCCATGTTCTTGAGGAAGTGTCACAATTCCCTTTCTGTTGCAAGGGTCCTTGAAGATACAAATGGTGCCTTCTATTCTAAAAAGCCTTTTGAAACCGCCCTGGAACTCGGGGTCCCTGGAGCAAATGTGCTGTGTGAGGGCTGTCATGCTTTGTTTGTTTTTAGTCCAAGCTCTCTTGTTTTGTCTTGTCTATGTTTTAATTGTTTTAAGTTAGTAATCCACAATATTTTGTAAGCCACCCAGAGTCTGGGCAGCTATAATAAATTTAATGAAATAAATAAATAGTGGCAGACAAATTGGTGTAGAATTTTGGACATAAGAACTGTACTTTTGCACATGTGATATTCTATCAGGTTGTTAAAGGCTGAGATACCGTATTTTTGGAGTATAAGACGCACCGGAGTATAAGACACACCTTAGTTTTTGGGGAGGAAAATAGGGGAAAACAATCTGCCTATCAGGTATTCATCTGGCTAGCATCCTTAGTCTGGTCAGCTTCAGCACATTATTTTATCCCCTGGTTAGGACTTTAAAAAACCTTCTTCTGAGAGAGTAACAATGAAAGAGCCTGCAAGCCGGTAAGAGCTGGGAAGATAGTTAGCACCTGGTTAGGGCTAGAAAAAAAAACTTATTCAGAGCAAGTAGAGCAATGAAAAAAAATTCTGCAAAGACTTAAGGCTGGAAAAACATTCTTTGGAGAGAGTAACAATGAAAAAGCCTGCCACAGAGTTGGCCTCCTCCAGGTCCCGTCGGCCAAGCAATGCCGGCTGGCGGGCCCTAGGGGGAGGGCCTTCTCTGTGGCGGGCCCCGCGCTCTGGAACCAACTTCCCCCAGAGACCCGAACTATCCCCACCCTGCTGGCCTTCCAAAAAGCCGTTAAGACATGGCTTTTCCTGCAGGCTGGGGGTTAGAGCCTAATCCATCCGAGCTCACCCCCGGGTATGTATGGTTGCTGGATGGTTTTAATATTGAATTTTTAATTTTTATATTTGATTTTAAGCAATGTTTATTGTTGGTTATTCTTGTATTTTTTTTGTTGTACGCCGCCCTGAGTCCCTCGGGAGTTGGGCGGCATATAAGAAAACCAAAATAAATAAATAAATAAGATAAGAGCTGGGAAGATCTGTTAGCACCTAGTTAGGGCTGGAAAAAAGCTACATTCGAAGTATAAGACGCACCCAAATTTTCAGCCACTTTTAGGGAGGAAAAAGGTGCATCTTATACTCCAAAAACTACGGTAGCTAAATCAGTGCATTGATGTTAAGAACAGCACTGCTAGCTAAAACAGAGCTAAGAGCAGATGCATCATACGGAACATGTGTTTACTAATCATAGTTTGTATGCTACAAATTTAAAAACTTTCTTGAGCCCTAGATGCATGTGTGTGCTTGCATAGTGCAATTACTAATATAGGACTCAGTTGGCCTGCCTGAAATCTCTTTAGCCATGTGATGAAGAAAGTGGTTGTCGTACATAATGGGAAAATATTTTGATTCTTCTTCTTCTTCTTCTTCTTCTTCTTCTTCTTCTTCTTCTTCTTCTTCTTCTTCTTCTTCTTCTTCTTCTTCTTCTTCTTCTTCTTCTTCTTCTTCTTCCTCCTCCTCCTCCTCCTCCTCCTCCTCCTCCTCTTCTTTCCACCAGCTCATTTCTCGGATTCTATTTAGGTTTCACACTTCTTCTGGAGCCTTCAGGCTTCTATCCAGGCCAAGATATGCCAAGATTGACTTGGATTTTTTGAGGTGAATGATCTGTTGCATCAGGCAGTGGTTGGACCAAAGACGGAGCGCTGAGTAGCCTAGCTTTGAGTCCTGCCAACCTGACATTGTACACACTAATGGAATGTGAAGGAGCACCTCTAAATAGCCTGTCAAAGTTTTTTTTGATGTTAGGGAGCCCACACATGGAATTCATTTCCACACTGTTCAAAAAATGTAAATGATACAAGAACATTAAAGAGCATTAAACTACTTGATGACATTTTGGTCACATTAATTAAAAGTGGCATTTATATGTTATATAAGAAATCATAAAGAGAAGTATGAGCATGTGGCAATGTGTACTGATGTATATGTGGGAGACAGATGGATCTGGAATGCAGATCATTGTTTTTTTTTAAAGCAACTTGAATTGCCCTGCAATTTTGTCATAATGTTTAATAGCACTTAGACTTATATACCGCTTCACAGTACTTTACAGCCCTCTCTAAGCGCTTTACAGCATATACAGTCAGCATATTGCCCCCAACAATCTGGGTCCTCATTTTACCGACCTCGGAAGGATGGAAGGTTGAGTCAACCTTGAATTTAATTTTCATACTTTGAGGATTGCAGACTCAAACAGGGGTGGAATAAGATAAACCCATACCTGTTAAAGCCTGATCTGCTTCCCAATGAAATTAGGGGAGAGATGATAGTATATGGGCACTGCATATACTTTGCATTCAGTAGTCCCAAAATCTTAACTGTCCAATCAGAACCAACAAAGGAGGTCAACCAATATTCAGCCAATATAAGGTAACATCATACAGCACGGGTGTCAAACTCGCAGTGTCACATTGCTGTCATGTGACGTATCACAATGTTTTCCCCCTTTGTGGTAACATCATACAGCATGGGTGTCAAACTCGCAGTGTCACATTGCCGTCATGTGACGTATCACAATGTTTTCCCCCTTTGTGGAGCTGGGGTGGGCGTGGCCTGCACGTGATGCATCCAGCCCACGGGCCACCAGTTTAACACCCCTGTCATACAGGTACTGTGCCAGAAAGGGAAGTCTTACTGTGAAAGTACAAAAGCTTCTTTCACAGACACACACACACACAAAGACATACACAGAGACACACACAGACACACACACAGACACACACAGACACACAGACACACACACACAGAGACACATATATACATATACATATACATGTTTTTCTGTCGTGTTATCCTGGTGTACCCAAATATGGGAGAGAAAGCATCACAGCTTCCTTTTTGCCTTTCAGCCCCTCACTGGGACCATCAAGGCTGTTTTTAATATAGCCGACACACTAATCTACACACACACACACACACACACATACACACACATATGTAAATTATACTGTACTATACTATATACTGTATATAAAATGAATTTTACTATATTTAAGAGGATACTACAAATATTTAGATCATCATTAGGGCTAAATGGGGTCAAGATTCAGAGTCAGAACTTGCTTTCAGTTCCACAATTTAGATGTGAAACACCAGAATGCAAGACTAGGTAATAATGACATTGATCACATATCATGTACTTTCTAAGATGCATTCATGAACAGCTTGTCCAAAATAAATTTTTCAGAAAATTTACTTGAAAAAAAGACACAGTGCATTCCATGGGATTTAATTCTGATTAGACAAATGCTGCAGTGTATTGTGGATTTCTGATTTCACACAAACTTTAGCGCATATAAAGCATGTATGGGGTAACCTTTAATCCTAGAGTGTTACTCTTAAATTCCTTTTCATGTTTTATCAGATACACTTATTTTTTTGGATGATATATCAGCCACTGAAAACATGCCATTTTTTATCCTCCTGCTGTGGTTTTGAAATTTAGTATTGATATCCAGAAGCACTCCTGGCATATACAACATGCCACCACACATTTAAAGTGACTAGTAACCAGGTTTGAATGCTGCCCCGTCTATTTTTCAATAAGCTATTTAGGCAAGTGCTTCTTTAAAGGCTTATATAATTTCAGGAGAACATCCATATTTTATTGCCTCTTCCATATATTTACATATCAAACTGCTTAATAAAACTCTCTGCCATTAAAAAAAAGCTTGCCATTAGAGCATGTCCCGTTGCGTGTGAAATATTATTATCACATTTCTTGGGATTGTGGTTCATGAGAACTAGAAAGTTATACTCTGTGATTTATGAAAAGGCAAACAAAGAGGCTTTGAAAGTTTGCAAACTTACAGCCAAATGAGCCTTTACTTAACCCTCCTTATTCAAACTGCTAGAAAAACCAGGAGTTTCTGGAAGACTTATTTGCAAGGGCCATGGAAGTGTTATTGCCTGAGCCCTTGTCGTGTACGAACACAGAAAGATAGGAGACTAAGGGCTCCAGTTGTATTGCTCCTATTCATAGAAGACAAGTATTTTTCCAGTTTTCGTGGTTACATTAATTGTTAATGACAAAGGCAACCTTCACTCTGTGTGGTTTCCTGCCCAGGTTTGGATCCCATACAAGGCTCTTTTCTCTCCCACCCCACCGTCCTCCTTCTCCCTGATAGGAAATGCAATCTGAGATGTGCGAAAAAACAGTGCACACATTGTCATCTAATTGGCCCTCATTCAGGCGCATCGGGCCTCAGCGGTGTGCTGTAGAGTGTCTGTTCCACAACAGGAAAGAATAAACCCAGGCTCAAATCATAGGAAATTCATCAAATATGCTTCTTAGAGTTCTGTCTTTCAAGGTCTGTTTCCTTGCCATATGATCTCTATAAACCAAATTACTGCTGGCCTGAGTACAAGACTGGAGGCGCCTGGGGCTAGCATATAATGAATGCCAAATGGATGTGACAATAGACTGATCATGTGAGAAGAATGGAAATTTTTTAAGTACTTCTTTTATTTCATTTACAGAAAGCAAACTGACTACACTTAATACATTTCCAAAGGAGCCAGTCATTTCCTTGTGGTCCCAAACCTGTGGACCATGTCTTTTCATATCAGACTCATTAAAGCCATAAAATGTAAGATTTCTTGGTAGACGTCTTAAAGTAGGATAAACATAAAACAACACACACACACACACACACACACACACACACACATCATATTAGTCAGATTTTTTAAAATCTTGCACCCGTTTTGTGAGAAAGATTTCTTTGTTAAAATGAAAGATGACACAGGAACAACAATCAAGGGGTTGTCCTCACTGTCCCATTTATCCAATGCAGCCCAAATTTATCATAGCAGAATTGCTGTATTTCTAAAAGCCTGTTTGATTGCCTCTTGCCAGGATTGCCTAAAACTTCCTAAGAAGCGTATTCAAGAAAGGGTATGTGTTATGTATGTGTGGGTGCATGTATCTGCATGCATTTATAGATATAAAATATCATTTACCATACCATATGTAGAAATGAATTAATTATGCTTTTTAGTCTTTAGAAGATATTGCACTTAAAAATGCAAGGCAACAAGAGATTGTCTATTACCTTCCAAATTCACAGACCTCAGCACTCTTACGTACATTTATACTGCCTGTTCTGAAAAGTAATAATACATGTTAATGGATGACTTTTTGTCCTTTGGGGAGTATATATCTGAAAGGGTTAAGACAGCAGTAATAGCTCCTTTAAGATCTCTAAATGCTTTAATTGTTTTATATAGGTTATAGTGCTAGTATTAATTAATGATGAATGTTTTGTGTAGGTTTGTATTTTATGAATACACCCAGAGGAAACAAAAAAATATAGACCTTCTTTTAAGCTGCTCTTTTTTTCACTGTTGAAATGTTTGGAATTGTTTAAATACAAAATGATTTTAACCACATTTCAATTAGAACCATGAAATATAGTCTATGAGCTCATGCAATTCAACAGACTTTTATTCCATACTGAAGCTTAAAGGAACATATGGAAACAGCCCAAATATGATTCCAATTATGCTTTAACATATATCCCTAATGAAGTACTACTATCAGCCTCTTGTCTGTCATAACAGCACTAGAAATCTATTATTACTGATGAACCACTGGCAGAATAAGAAAATAGTTTATGTTAAGTTGAACTTAGCTCTTAAGCATTATATGAACACCAACACTATTTTCTTGGGAACAATGTTGAAAAGGTTTGCCTTCTTTTAGAAAGTTTTTTTTCCAATTAACCTGGTGGTCTCCTGTTCAGGTGTCAAGTAGGTCCAACCCTACTTAAATAACTCTGTCGTTTCAGTGTGCATTAGAATAAATATGCAGCCTCTTCTCTATGCATTGATGAGATCTTGCTTCTATGTGCTGTATGGAAAGGATGACCAAAAGGAAAAGCTCCTAACTCAATCTCTCTGGGGCAAATTTTATTCCATGTTCTGTAACCACATGAAAAGTCGCCACACTACAATGATGTCAGCTAACTTGCTACATTAATAAGGATGGTGATATAACCCATGACATGACATGGAGGAAATGTTGGCTGTATGAGTAGAAAAAATTACCATGAAGTAGTAAAATAGTATTCCTATCTTGCAAGTAATGTAGTATGCAGATCAGTCCAGACTATGCTTTCTGGATACATGTATTTATGTGAGATGGAGGATAAATAGTGCTTTTCTAATCTGACATTTGTTTAGATTTTTTTGCCAATAATTATGAGAACACAGCCACTGTGTATTGATTTTATCATGGGAAAGCCAGAAGAATAACACAACTATTCCAGTATGGTCTCTGTTTTTATAAAGATTAAATGGGATGGAAGAAACCCAATGTTTTGAATAAAATAAATGATGGACCGTCATAAGTAGCATTATATATCTGATAAACATGATAACATCAACAATAATATTTGAATAACAGTAATTGTCTTGATGGAGAATCTCAGCTCAAAGTCTTTAATTGCTCTTGGAATTGAGTAAGTTGCCTTTATCTAAGGTTTACAAAAAGCCTTAAAATAATTTTATTTACCCGGGTAATGTCTATATATACGGGACCGCATCCTACCACATACCTCCCTAAGACCGGTTAGGTCCCACAGAGAGGGCCTTCTCCGGGTCCGGTCGGCTAAACAATGTCGATTGGCGGGGCCGCGGGGGAGGGCCTTCTCTGTGGGAGCCCCGTCCCTCTGGAACCAACTTCCACCAGAGATCCGGACCATCCCCACCCTGCTGGCCTTCCGTAAAGCCTTAAAAACATGGCTCTTCCGGCAGATGGGGTGAATAGGACAACTAGATTCCCCCTGAATGTTGCTCTTACAATGTCTTTTTTAATTATATTTATAATGTAAATTATGACTATTGTTTTTAAAATTGTACGCTTCTTATTTATGTTGTACGCCGCCCTGAGTCCCACGGGATTGGGCGGCCTATAAGAGCGTTTAATAAATAAATAAATATATGTTATGCTTTTAATATTTTTATAAATGTTTTTATTGTATCTTTGCAAACTACAATGTAAAAAGGATGTTGAGACTCTAGAAAGAGTGCAGAGAAGAGCAACAAAGATGATTAGGGGACTGGAGGCTAAAATATGTGAAGACCGGTTGCAGGAACTGGGTATGTCTAGTTTAATGAAAAGAAGGACTAGGGGAGACATGATAGCAGTGTTCCAATATCTCAGGGGCTGCCACAAACAAGAGGGAGTCAGGCTGTTCTGCAAAGGACCTGAGGGTGAACAAGAAGCATGGGTGGAAATTAATCAAGGAGAGAAGCAACTTAGAACCAAGGAGAAATTTCCTGACAGTTAGAACAATTAATCAGTGGAACAGCTTACCTCCAGAAGTTGTGAATGCTCCAACACTGGAAGTTTTTAAGAAGATGCTGGATTACCATTTGTCTGAAGCGGTGTAGGGTTTCCTGCCTAAGCAGGGGGTTGGACTAGAAGACCTCCAAGGTCTCTATTCTATTCTATTAAGGTGATGGATTGCATAAACATTTTCTTGTTAATGAAATGGCCAAATAATTTCTGAATCAGCACTCCTGTATAGCTATTGGCCTAAAGTTGATGGAATTAACTAAAATATGTAAAAAAAACCCAACCTTTTTTTCCTCTCTCTCTTCAAAAATAAATATTTTCCTTAATAAATATTTCCCTTTCCAAATAAAACAGGAGAGTATGTATTTGGTCTTCAACACATTTCTTCTGAAGAAGTCAAAGTACAAGAGATACATAAGCTTTTCCTAGCATAGCTTCCTGGAGGTGTGCTACCCTGCAACCTCCATTGTGCTTAGTTAGCATGATTCATGACTCTCCTATTGGGAATGTTGGAAGTTGCAGCTCTTACACACCTAGAAAGCAGCAGGTTGAAAGCAGATATTTTAATTATACATAGCACAAAGTAAAGTGCATATGTAAAAACTGTGATGGGTATGCCATGCTTAGATCAAAGCAAATAAGTGCCAATTTATTTCAAATTAACTAAAATACGATGTATGTAATTCAGCAATGTCTTCAGTTGGGGAAACACTCAGCAGGAAATGCATCAATATTCATGTTGTTAAAAGTTTAGTTTTAGAATTAGTTCTTTTGCTCTTTGATGGGATACAGTAGTGCCAAAATATGCTTTTAAGCAGAGGACGAAAATAGTCAATTTACTCAGCTTTTCTTTAAGGAACGCCATCACATACATCTGATACTGTCACTTGCCCTCAACAAATTGCACACATACAATACATATGTGTAAAACAGACATATGGTGAGGATGCAAAATTTCCTAATGTCATAACTAACCATATTTTGTGATACTCGGTTTCTACACATATCTCTTTTAGTTGTACAACCTAATGCTTTTTCCTTCAGAAGTTTTTGAAATGTATATTAAAGTGCTGATGGTTATAGCTTCTTGAAGCTTTGCTGTCTCCTGAAGCTTTCAGCCAGGTGTTCATCATTCGCTGCATGAAGGCATTTCTTTTAAGTTCTTTTTGATGGCTGACAATTACTATACATCCTAAAGCAAATGTTCTCCTTTTGAATGGAGTTACAAAGTGTGATATGGATGCGCATATGTACACAGCAAACAGCCTTATACCAAATCAGGCTGTTACCTAATCCATCTAGCCCTGTACTGTATTGTCTATGATTGCAGTCCAGAGTTTGAGGCAAGATTCCTCCCCACCCCCAGCTTTTCCTAGCAATGCCATGCAATGCAACCTAAAACTCTTGAAAATAAAACATATGTTCCACGACATATGAACTGCCCACATTCAAGTTGCTTTTGATTTGGTTCACTTTAATTTTTATGTGTTTTCATACTAGAGAATGCCAGGATAACTTTTTTAAAAAACCTTCTTCTCTTTTTAATATATATATCATTATGCATTATATAACAGCACTTCAAAACAACAACTACTGCAAGCAAAAACAACTAAGCCCTTCAATGCAGGTAAAAATAATAGGCAAGACTGCATGCCTCAATCCCGTCGCTTTAGGCAATGCATGGAAAGTGGGGGTTCATAGGGATTTAAAACCAGGGATTTAAAACGCTGCAGTCCAGTGTTAGATAGCATCAGATCAAATTCTTCATTTGGAGTTTTCCTGGCCCCGTTGCTTGTCTAGACCAGCCCAGAACATTATATACTCTTAGCCCTTCAGCAATACGGAGTTGAAAAGTATATGCTTTGAATTTAATAAGGAAAATATTTGGCCTTGCTCATGCAATACCTAGCTCTCAGCCTATCTGATAGCAAGGAAGCAGCCAATACTCTGGAATATTAGCTAGTTTCAATAATTGACTGGAGGAAGGGTGATTGCCAGAAAAGTCCTGTCTTGTATTTCCCTAAAAATGTTGATTTATAATTGGGAATACTTCTTGATCCAGTGTCATAGATAGGTATTTAGTACTACCATTCCCAGGACAATTTATCACTTGCCATGCTATCAGGAACTTGTAAGAATTATAATTATAATTATAAACCCCCAAAACTTTAACCTCTGACTGTCTACAGTCGACCTCTCCCCATTTCTAAGAGGTCTGTAAGGGGCGTGCATAAGCGCGCCACTATGCCTACCGTCCCTGTCCAATTGTCCTATTGTCCTCTTTTACCCATACTTTTTACTTATGTTTATACAAACAACTACTATCCTGTACATGTTTGACAAATAAAATAAATAAATAAAATAAATAGAGCATGTGAAGATACAGATTCCCACCACTCAGTATAATGTGCCAACTATGACAATTCTGGGGTTGATACACTGATTTGGCACTATGTATCTACAGCATGATTTCTTCAGTGATTAGCTTATTACAGCTGCTGCAAAATGCAGCAACTGAACTGCTAACTAGTGCATAATATTAAGATTGCATTATGTTATTACTGAAAGGACTACTCCCTAATCCGTTTTACAGATAAAGAAAAGCCCCCCAAAATAGATTTGATAACAAAGTAATAGAACCTACATGATAAAATTATAGAGGTGCAGGAGGCTTCTAGAATCAGTACAAAATGAGGCTTTCATAAAGAATTATAGAAAAATGGTGCAATCAACTAAATCAGGAGTCCCCAACTGACACCTGTCTGTGGCATGCCAGAAACCGGGCAGTGCAAACAAGCAAAGCCCCATCCTTGGGATGCAGGCAGCACACAAAACCACATCTCCCCCTGTCCACAGAAAAACCTCTCTCTGTGGAACCAGTCCCTGGTGTTCAAAAGGTTGGGGGCTGTTGAACTAAATAATTAATACAACAGGTACACATCTATTTACTCAAAGTGCAGCTGCTAGAACCCCCATTTAGAAGGGTATTTGGGTTAGAAAGTTTGGAGACACATGTTTGCATACATTTTTCATAAAGCCATCTATGCATGGACAGGGGAAATTGTAGTATTTAGGGAGACGCAATTGTCAGGGAATTGCGCAGCCAGTGTCCAAATAGAGTCAGAGATGCTGACACAAACTTGTAGTTTTATATAAATAAATATATTTAGCATCTATATTTACAGCAGACAGGCTAGTCCAGAGCCACAAGGACAATGAAACTCGATTTCATTGAGGGCCACATCAGGGTTGTATGTGACCTTGGGGGGCCAGGTGGGTGTGGCCAGGTGGGTGTGGCCAGCTCAACATCACTCGTGTCGGGGGTACCTGTGGTGGCCCGAATACTCTGCCAGTGAAAATGGAGCATGGCCCTCCCGAGCTTTTTTTTTCACCAGCAGAGGGTTGCAGGAGGCCGTCGCAGCTGAAAATGGAGCTCGGGAGGGCAGCACACAGCCCTCCCAAGTTCCATTTTTGCTGGCAGAGGCACCATGGGCTGGTCCTTTGCTGTTTCCAAGGCAGCCCCATGGGCCAGATCTAAACCCCCTGCAGGCCTGATCCAGCCTGGGGGCCTTGAGTTTGACACCCCTGGGATAGTCAGGCACATCACTACATCATGAGGTAAATCATGAGTATGAATCACAGAACAGCACACAGAAGAAAATGGTGAGGGAAAAGGAAACTCCCCATTTGCACCCAGCAACCAATCATAACATAGATTGATTCATACAGGAGCCCGCCACTCTCCCACCAATCAACTACAACTGTGTGTTCGGGCGCAACAACTGTTCCAGATGATAAATTAATTATCTTAACAGTACTTTATTAAAATTAATGTTTCTGTAACTGCACAGATAACCAAAATAAAAATAATAAAAATAATTAAAAATAATAATTAAAAAAGACAAAAGACAAAGCTGAAAGCTGGAACAAAGTTTAGTCCTTATATTTCTGTAGTATAGGAGTTGTAAAGGAGGGAAAGGGTTATTATAGAGAGAGAGAACAAGAGCAAAAAAAAGAGCCAAGGAACATACAGCAGCTGAACATGTGCACTTCTTGTTTATACAAGTTGCTTTGGAGGGGGAACTTCCCCCACTTGAAACATCTAAATACAATTAGGAAGGCTCGAACACTTCATTTCTCGGTAAATGTCTTGGCTGCGCTCTGATCAGGAATTTAGGCTGCTACTGGAGAACCAGGCAGGGAGGCTTCTCTCCTCTCCTGAGGCAAATTAGATTTCATTCTCTTAGTAGGGCTGACAATTTCATTTTTAGCCAGCTTTCCCTTTTCAGCCAATGTACACTTGAGGCCATGTGTAAACTGCTGTGTTTTTTTGCTGGCACTCTGTTCATTCTCTCCCCACTTTCATGTTGCTAGTGGCAGCACAATTTAAAAAGAGGAGGGGGGAATGTGTGAGATGAGTGTTTCTATATTCTCATGAGATCCAGGGCAGGCAAATGGCAAGATTGTGGTTAGCCAAGGTAAAACAATGCAGCTGATTGAAAAAGCTGCCTCCAAGCAGCATGGATGCTAATAGCTATAAGAAGCCAGTAGGACTGATTTAGGATCATTTCCTTTTGGCTGGGGCTCTTAACACAGCCAGCAGAAGTACAGTGAAAATGCAACACTTTTTCCGGGATGGATCCAGGAATCTCAGTGGAACCATTCTATGGAATGCAGGAGTCTGCCAGGGATGGGAGCATTGTGCTGTCCTTGTATCTCAACCATGGTTGTTAGCGGATTGCCTAAATAAACAGACTGAATCCCATGAACTTAGAACTTAGCAAACTTGATTTAATTGATTCAAAGCAGTAGGAAACCAATTAAGAATTAGCATCTGTCTGTCTGTCTGTCTGTCTGTCTGTCTCTCTCTCTCTCTCTATCCCCCCCACCTCTTATCTATTCATTCATTAAAATGTGTTAAAGTTGTCCAATTCCAATGGATTTTTCTGATACAGAAGGGGGGGAAGCACCATTTATTAAATACACCATACAGCATTAATTAAAACATGACAGCTTTTGGCAAAGTGGTGGGTATTTTACCTCTGCATCTTGAATGATCTCTGCTAGTACATTTACAAGGATTCTGTGCCTATGGAGAAATTGCAATGCTCTGCTCTCATTATTCTCAGTGGTATGGGCATTGCTACCCAAAACTCATAGCAGCCAGTGGATGCTTACAACGGATCAATTATAGATCAGCAGCCCATCACCTTCAAAGAGTGGATCTTACCCCACTCTCTGCCAGTCTGCTGCTTACCCACTAGGTTTCTTAGCAGGAGATGCTTAACATTAATGTAGCTGCTACAAGGCATTCAACTCATCATTCAATCTCGTCTTCTCTGTGACAGCCCCTCAAGTACTGGAAAACAGTTATCATGTCCCCCTCAATCCCACTCTTTGATAGAGGGCAGAGAGGGAAGGATGTAGTGCTGGCTGAGTCCACTCACAAAGGTCACTGTGGTGGTTTGGTTGCTATGTTGAAAGCAGAAATTAAATAAAAGTCAGCTTCTTTTATTACTGCCAATCCATCCAGATGATTTCAATTTGTTAGGATCTAACTGTAGTAGTGTCTAATTGTCTAACCAATTGTGCCAGCAGGCAATGGTTGGGTTTCTGCTGCAGCAGACTTCATTTGGGAATGGGCTGAACCCCTATAGCAGTGATGGCGAACCTATGGCACGCGTGCCACAGGTGGCACGCGGAGCCATATCTGCCGTCACGCAAGGTGTTGCCTAGCTCAGCTCCAGCACGCATGTACGTGCCAGCCAGCTGAGTTTTGGCTCACATGGAGACTCTAGGACGGCGTTTTTGGCTTCTGGAGGGCCTCCGGGGGGATGGGTGAGGGCGGTTTTGCCCTCCCCAGGCTCCAAGGAAGCCTCTGGAGCATGGGGAGGGCTCACCAGAAGTTGGGAAATGGGCCATTTCCGGCCTCCAGAGGGCCTCTGGGGGGCGGGAGAGGCCGTTTTTGTCCTCCCCAGGCTTTGAATTATTGGTATGGGCACTCGCGCATGCGTGATAGTGCACGCGCATGTACTTTTGGCACCCGAGGGAAAAAAGGTTCGCCATCACTGCCCTATAGAGTAATTCGTTACCCACCTGACTAGACTCTTTAACCGGCTGCCAATGCAGTAACCACCCATGCAAGGGGTTATTTTGTGGCTCCATAGCTAGTTCCTTTTCTGGGACCCTTTTTTATAGGAAAAGAAGGCTTTTGGACAGTAGCCTAGCTTCAAGGGCCTGTTATGGAGTCCGTTTTGAAATACAAGCATGGTTGCCACAGAATTTAACAACATGATATTTTTAAGTCACTCCGGTTCTTTCATTATTGGTCTAGTCAGTAAAGACCCAAAGAACTGACCCTATGTGTGTTTTCTGAGGCACTTAAAATAGTTGCTGATGGATAGTATTACCAGGAGGCCTATTTTTAACCAACATTGGCATTTTGGTTTCCAAGTCTGAAAATTTCTTGTGTGCCTCCAGAAGGATGTATGGATCCCAAACATGTTAAGCATTTTAGAGGTGCTCCGTGAAAAAGAAAAAAGAAAATGCTGTTTTATTATGCAGTAAAATAAATGAAATAATCTTGGCATGTAAAAGTGGTGGGGTTCAGTGATTTAACTATCAGTGTGAGCCTAACCTCATGTTGGCAAGAATTGAAATGTTCTCAGAATTTCCATCTATTTGTTACCATTTTATTAAGGAGAAAAGGGTAGAGGAAATGAGTGGGTTCTCTCTCTAGACGTTTAGACTGTTGTACGATTGTTAATCATCAAAGGAATTCAATGTTTCTTTTCTTTTCTTTTTCCCTTCAGAACCCTCAGACTACAGAATAAAGTTTAGATGAGACATTTCACTGTTAAGTACTATATACATATTTGGAAAAGCAAACATCATCACTCATGCTGATCATTAACTCACTATGAGAAACACAATTTTTTCCCCCTCGCAGATACTTGTAAGTATTTTAGAGAGGACCCAGGGACATCGCTGAAAAATGAAATGAATGTCAACAAACATAAGGAGCATTTTTTGCTAGGGATTTAGAGCAAATTCATGGAGCTAGGGGGACCCTGCAGAACTTTCAAATAAGGCTTCATAATGCTTAGAAACATATATGAAGGATCTCTTTATGATAGATTAAAGAAGTTGCATTGTTGCAAGGCATTTGCAGCATGGTTGCTTCAATGATTTGACAAGCGGTGCTTTAGATGTACTCCAGGATTTATTATTTATTTAATTAAATTTCAAGGCTGCCTAAATCCTTGATGACTCTATGAAACTTCCAAATAAAAGCACTCTATCTATCTATCTATCTATCTATCTATCTATCTATCTATCTATCTATCTATCTATCTATCTATCTATCTATCATCTATCTATCTATCATCTATCTATCTATCTATCTATCTATCTATCTATCTATCTATCTATCTATCTATCTATCTATTTATCTATCTATCTCACATCTCACATCTATCATCTATCTATCTATCTATCATCTATCTATCTATCTATCTATATCTATCATCTATCTATCTATCTATCTATCTATCTATCTATCTATCTATCTATCTATCTATCTATCTATCTATCATCTATCTATCTATCATCTATCTATCTCACATCTCACATCTATCATCTATCTATCTATCTATCTATCTATCTATCTATCTATCTATCTATCTATCTCATCTATCTATCTATCTATCTATCTCATCTATCTATCATCTATCATCTATCTATCATCTTCTATCTATTGTCTGTCTGTCTGTCATCTAAAACTCACAACTAACTGGAAGAACAGAACACCCACTATAAGCTACCCACAACAGAAAGGATTCCACCATTTTTAAGGCTGAGGGCCGTTTTTCAACATTTCATGATAGAATATTTGTAGCTCAGGGTTGAACTGTGAGGTCCTTGCTCATTTCTGAACTTGCTTGGGGTTGTTGTTGTTGTTGTTGTTGTTGTTGTTGTTGTTGTTGTTGTTGTTGTTGTTTTTGCAGACGTTTCATTACCAAAATAGGCAGGTAATATCAGTGCTAGTAGGGAGTGGGGTTTGCTCTCATTTTATATACTAATAGCTTGTTCTGTCAATGTTAGTGGGAGTGGTCTTGATGGTTCTTTGATTGAGCTGTTGTTTACTGTTGGTTTATTTGTCTGAGTTGGTAGTTCCTTGATTGGGGTATTATTTGCTTCCTGATTGTTGGTCTAATGTTAATCTTGGTGTTAATCTCTGCTTTTTGATGTTGTTGATGGTTTTGTGTGTGTTCTCTAACTGGTCCTTTTTTATTATGACAACAATTATTTAAGCAACGTAAGTGTGGGAGACACAAGAATCTCTGAGGGGCATCATTCCAGAGGGCAAGTATACAACTTCTTAGCTCCAACAAGATACTGTTGCTTAATTGATACTACATAGAGTTTAGGGATGCAGAGACAACTTCAAATGCTCAGTTTTTCAGCCAGCCAGATCCTAAGCCATAAATGTTGGAGAACATGTTTTTCAAAGTCTTTGAGCAGACATAAAAACTTACCTTTCTTTCTTTGGCTCTGAAAGCAGAAAGCCTGTAAGAACAGAACAAAGATTGAGGACCCCACTCATAGGCCATCTTGTCAGGGGTCTGCCAGAGAAGCCTGACCTAAGAGCCCTCCCAGGACAAGGGTAGGGCTGTTTAGATAATGGATCAGTCCATTATCATACTCATAATTAGCTACCATATTCATAATTAGCTGTATAGCTGGGGAATGCTGAATATACTGTAATACTCAAGTAGTCCAAAAGTTTTCTATGCTAATCCTAAGGAAATTTTACATGGCTTTCATTGTTCAAAATATGTAGTGATCACAGGTGATATTCAGCCGGTTCGGACCAGTTCAGGCGAACCGGTAGCAGAAATTTTGAGAAGTTCAGAGAACTGGCAAATACCACCTCTGGCTGCCCCCCCCTGTCCCCGCCATTCCCTGTCCTATATTCCCTTGTTTTTTTCGCTCAGCTGATTCGCGGGGTGTGGTGCCCACATACAGGTACTGAGTGTAAAATAGTAAGTTATTGTATAAAGTTATAATGTTGTTAAAAGGAACTGTTTAAGCAAGTAAGTATAGAGCCAGACAGCTTTAAAATACATGGTAAGTAGAAAGGGGGAGGTGTTTATCCCAGTGCTCCAGGAGGAAGGAGGGATAGATGACATCATAAGAGACAGCCAATCGGAGCATAGATAGCAGGGCCAGGAACTATAAAAGGCCTGGCTGAGAGAAATGTTGAGCTCTCTGTAATGTTATGAAGTAATTGTCAAAGGAGGAAAGCTCTGTTATGTTATGAGGTAACTTCCAATAGAAGAAAGAGCTAGTGAGAAGAGCTAGAAGAAGAGCTCTCTCTGATATGTGGTAATTTCCAGTAGGGAAGGATTTAGTAAGAAGAGCTAGAAGAAAGCTCTCTGTCTGTATTAGTGAGAAGAGCTGAGGAGCTCTGTGTGTGACTTCCAAAAGAGGGAAGATTTATAGAGAAGTTAGGCCTTAGGCAGTTCTGTGGGAAGCAGAAGCCAGGGTCAGGGAACAAGAGTGATTGATATATATTGAATAATCTGTGGATAGAGATAAACGGTGAAACGTGCTCTTATCTATAGGTCTAGAAACAAAGAAGAATTAGATTTGCTTAGGGTTAGTCAGGAAAGCAAAGAGAGTCTCAGAGAGTGAAGAAAAGTAAAAGAAAGAATTGAAGAGCTGGTGTCTGTAACAAATTCACTTGACAATTACTGAGAAGTTGTAGTTAAATAAACTGTTTAATAGTTTGTTCAAGAAACGTGTCAACGTCTGTCTATTCCTCACATAAAGCAAATCTTAAACAATCCTGCAGAGCTTAGAGATATTCCAAAAGAAGAAGCAAGCCTCTAAAGAGAGAGAAAAGTGAAACAGGGGGTGCAACCCTTGGTCAGGGAGATATAAAAGGAAAATTAAACAAAAACGCTACCAAGACATAACTAACGAATATACCTGTGACAGGGAGGGGGCTGGAGCTGTACCCCCCCCCCCCCGCAACTGGTGGCAGCGCCGGGATTTGAACTTGTGGAGAATGAAACAATATTTAGTACAAAAGGCTGAGAGAAAAATTCTTGAATTTTAAAATTTTAAGGCTGAAGCTCACATCTCCTGAGGTAAACGAACAAGGGTAAAGTAAGGAGATTGACTTAAAGTAGGCAGAGAGGGTGTTTTGAGGTAAACTGAGACTGGTAAAGTAGAAACACCACTCGAAACTGCTGGACATTGAAAGCCTTGGGTTAATCCACGAAGGACTCAGGGTGCGAGTTCGAGTAGAGTCAAAATTTAGTTTGAAAGGTGTAGATTGATCCTCTCTGAGGTAAAAGTTTGATTGGTTTTGTAGGAGAGGACAATCGTATCACTGTGAAAATAAAATAAACAACTTCCCTATGCCCAGGACAGATGATCTAACAGAGAGAATGGGGAAGGCAGTGTATCTGTCCACCCTAGATTTGTCTAAGGGATACTGGCAGATCCCGATAAGGGAGGAAGACCGGAGCAAGACCGCCTTTTCAACTCCCAACGGGTTTTTTCAGTTTGTTAGAATGCCCTTTGGTTTAAGAAACGCTTCTGCAACTTTCCAAAGATACATGAATAAGATATTAGCAAGTTGCAAGGCATTCGCCGAGGTGTATATTGATGACATTGGCATTTACAGCAATAGCTGGGAGGAACATTTGAAACACCTACAGGTAGTGTTAGAGAAATTAAAGGAGGCGGGGCTGACCATAAAAGCTTCCAAGTGCCACTTCGCGAACTCAGAAGCTCAGTTCTTAGGCTTCATCGTAGGAGGAGGCAAAATAAAGCCAGATCCTGAAAAGCTGCAAGTAGTGGATGGTTGGAAAATACCGCAGACTAAGAAGCAAGTAAAACCATTTCTGGGTTTGGTAAGCTATTATCGCAAATTTATTCCAAGCTGTGCTGAGATAGCAACGCCCTTGTCTAACCTTACCAAAAAGGGTGGTCCCAATAAAGTTCTCTGGGATGGGAGATGTGCTCAAGCTTTTGAAACATTAAAAAGGAAGCTGATGGAGCATCCGGTGTTGGCGGTTCCCGATTTTGAGAAGCCATTTACGCTGACCACAGATGCCTCAGACTCTGGTTTGGGGGCGGTGTTGAGTCAAGAAGGCAGGGACCAACGAATGCATCCAGTGTTGTACATTAGCAAGAAGCTCACACCTGCAGAGGCCAAGCTGTCAGTAGTGGAGCGCGAGTGTCTGGCCATTGTATGGGCAGTGAGCAAACTTAGACCGTACTTGTGGGGTCGGGACTTCACCATTTGTACTGACCATGCTCCCTTGCAATGGCTGCAGCGGGTTAAGAACAACAACAGCAAGCTTTTGCGGTGGAGTCTTGCGCTGCAAGAGTATTCATTTAAAATCCGGGTCATTAAAGGAAAAGAGAACCGGGTAGCAGATGCTTTGTCCAGGATCGACCAAGAAGATCCTGTGGACGGCGGTCCACTAGGACGAGGTGAGGACGAGGCCGGAGAGGACCCGAGAGGGAGCCCGGACGATGCCAGGACGATGCGGAAGCAAGTGGAACCGAGACGGATCCCGGACGATGCCAGGACGACGCAGAAGCAAGCGGAACCAAGACGGAACCCTGACGACGCCGAGGATGACAAGGAACCAAGCAGACCTGCACCAGATTAATAAAGACTTACAGAGACTTATCATGTAATGACTGTAAAAATTGCTCTAATCAGGACAGTTGGAAAATATTCTCTGTTTAAAGTTTTATACCCACAGGTAACTTTGAAGAAAAAAAATGACAACGTCTGTCTATTCCTCACATAAAGCAAATCTTAAACAATCCTGCAGAGCTTAGAGATATTCCAAAAGAAGAAGCAAGCCTCTAAAGAGAGAGAAAAGTGAAACAGGGGGTGCAACCCTTGGTCAGGGAGATATAAAAGGAAAATTAAACAAAAACGCTACCAAGACATAACTAACGAATATACCTGTGACAGGGAGGGGGCTGGAGCTGTACCCCCCCCCCTATCACATTTACACTTTCATTTGTTACTGGCAAGTTAAGTTGCTAGTCCCTGACAAGCAATTTCAAAGAATAGAAGAGGCAGCGCTGTGGGCAGATTCTATGATGCAGGCATATGAAGAGAGTTTCCAGAACCAGTCACTCCAGACATAAGAAATAAACCATATAGAAGTTCAAATGAATATAGGAAAGAAGTGAAAGGCCAAACATACAGGGAACCTTTACCTCAGAAAAGATTGCCGCACCTCAGCTGAGCTAAACAACAGCTCAGCTCACCAGCGCTGACACCAAGGGCGGTCTTTGAGTGCTGCGTGCGCACGCAAGGTGCATGTTAGGCATGCGCGCATGCGCACGCAAAGCGCACTCTCATAGAACTGGTAGGAAAAGATTTGGAATCCCACCACTGGTAATGATGCAACTAGCAGTACTAATCTTCCTGTTCAGAGCAAGCATCTGCTCCTGAGCTCTTTCTCATAATATGACCTAGCAATGTCTGCATATGCTTAAAATCCGTTATTTACCTTCCAGCGATTAATGTGATATCTAGTTTTCATTCCTCTGTCTGAGATGCGGAAAGGATGAATTCAGTGTCTCACCTGCATAGGTGAGGTCATGACTTTACCAAATCAGGGCCTACATCATTGCCTAATTTACCTTCTTTTTACAAAGGGCCATCCATTCAGGCTGCAGAAAGGAGAGGCTGAAGTTCCGTGTATCTGTTCTCTCTTCGAACTTCGTCACTGGAGGTTTTTTAAGAAAAGACTGGACAGCCACTTGTCTCAAATTGTAAGGAGTCTCCTGCTTGAGCAGGGGTTGGACTAGAACATCTCTTCTAGCTCTAACATCCAACATCTCTTTTAGCTCTACTCTGATCGGACAACTGAATGTATGAGGTAGAGTATGACTGGGCATATGTAAATGAAGGGGGAAAGGCTGGGGGTTATTGTCATAGGAGCATGCAAAACATGTGCGTAGCAATGAGCAAAGTGATGCCAACCCAAGCTCTGTACTATGTCATCCAGATCCAACCCACTGTTGCTGGCTCTAATAAATCTACACCACCACGTTTCTTCCAAACTTCTTCCTGCTGTAGCTCTGGAAGAGACTAGGGTTTGCCTATACTTACTTTTGTTTTGAATGGCGGTTTGAATTGGTTTCCCATTTTCATATTCATTACTAGCTAGATTTTCTCTCTTCTATTCCTGTTCATATCTGAAATAAATGAAACATTGCAAATTCAGGTTCAACCCCAGTTTACTCATAATGTCCCTAGACCCACCCTCCCCTTCTGCCCTGAACTGGTATTTTGAGCTCAGATTAAGGTTTGATTCATTTCCCTGATTATAATTGTGCCCCTTCTACTAATGGTCTTTAAAAAGCTTATTAAATTAGGAAAACTTCATGCAAACAGGAAAAGGGAGATAGGGGCTTTTGGTTTTTTTTAATGGAGAAAGATGCCTGCAGATGTTATTGTGCTTTACTGCATCATATCAATAAAAATGAAGCTGTAATTCTGAACTCTGCTTATTATGATAGCTATTAGACAGGATGGAGAATACATATTTCTCTCTCCCTGAAATATCTGTTTTGATCTGCCCAGACAGGCAACACAAGTCCAGCTTTGGAATTGTTTATAAAGTAATCAGCATTAATTTGTTCTGTTCAGATTTAAATTATATACCTTGGGTCTCTAGGATAGGATGCCACCCTAGCAATTGCTGTCAAATACAAATTAATTTGCTGGGATGGGGGTGGGTGGGTGGGAGGTGACCGTCAATTTCATAAATAATTCATAGATTGTCCTTGCATGTAACCAGCATTCAACAATTTCTTCCATATTTAAAAGAGGTGAGAGATCCGACAACATAAGCTACACAAGGAAGCTCAGGCCTCAGTGCATTGGTTTGGGCTGAAGAGTTCAGGAAGGATCGGACAATCCCTATTGTGTAGTGGGCTTCAGCAGGCAAGAAACAGACCATAATAGATACAACCACATATATTGACTGAAAACTGGAACTAAGGAACTGCAGGCAAATCCCTGTAATTTATACCCTGGGCCCACAGGGCCTTAACCAATCATAATACTTGAAAAAGCCTGCTCAAATATGAATGTTCTAAGTTTCTCTCCAAAACAGTTGGAGTTAACAGTTAGGGTCATCTAAAGGTTAGTTTCACTTTAGCAGGGCTTAACACAATTATATATATTCAATACATAACACCCCTCCCCCTTAGGATAGTTCTTACCCTCAGTCTGTTCAATATTCATAGTCTTTGAAATAGGCTGGGGGCCCATGGATCCTGGTGGACCACCGCAATGTTACTGGAGAGTCCTGTTTAAGTGGAGTATTGTCCATCTCTGATTGGACAGAGTCTTGATTGCTGTTTTGGTCACCCGTGAGTGACGGTGGATCTATGGCCCTTGGTACCTCTGTTTCTCCAGAGGCGGCCATGGGTGGTGTAGGCAAACTCAAAGGAAAACAGTTCTCTAGTGGGTCTGATAAAGTCTTGGGATCCTCATCCGGGACTGGCCCAGCCTGCCGATGCCATAACTGATCAATGTGGCATCTGATTGTACAACCATTCTCCAGAGTAACTTTGTATGACAAGGGGCCTGCTACCTTAGTTACCCTAGCTGCCACCCAAGGTGCCCCACTCCCATAGTTCCTGGCCCAGACCAATTCACCTGGCTGTAAGTTCCTGGGGAGGTTTGGCTGAGCCATCTCCACTGCTACTCTGTCTGGGTGCAGTCAGTCGAGCTTCATTGTGAGCCGGCGGCCCCACCTCAGCTCCGCTGGGCTGCAACCTGTTGCTGTACTGGGAGTTGTGTGTTGACACAGGAGGAAGTTCGCCAGGCAGTGATTCCAGTCCCCATTCATCATCTGCTTGAGCGCCTCCTTCATGGTACTGACCATTTGTTCGGCCTGACAATTGGTCACGGGGAGGAATGGAGTGGATGTTACGTGTTGAATCATGTTGGAGTTAAGGAATGACTGAAACTCTTCTGCTGTGAATTGTGCCCCATTGTCAGAAATGATTACATCTGGCAGACCATGTGTGGTGAACAGCTAGCACAACTCCTGGATGACCCTTAACATCCAGTTGAGAACACGGCTAAGCTTTCTGTCCATAGTGGTTTCAGCTGCAATGTTCCCTGCATGTAGAGGTGCTTCAGGCAGGTCCTGGATCACCAAAATGCAACAAGCTGGGGCCGGATCCGGCTCAGTCTACGGTAGAGGCAGTCATCTGAGAGTGTCGGCGTGGTCCATTTCTTTGCCCAGTTTGTGGACGAGCCGGTACAAGTATGCAGCCATGAAAATGGACCATCATAGCATTCGCAGTGACCGGATCTAGGGTGTCTGTTTGTCTGCTGTAAAGAGACCAAGCAGAGGTTTGTGGTCTGTAAAGATGGTGAAGGTTTGTCCATATAAGAAGTCGTGGAACTTCTTAATGCCAACTACTATGGGTAGGGCTTCCTTGTCTATCTCGGCATAGTTCCTTTCAGCCGATCATAACATTCTAGAATAGTATGCAATGGGGGCCTCTCTACATCTGGCATCCTGTGGCTTAGTACTGCCCCAGCGCTGTATGGCGAAGTGTCACAGGCTAGTGTTACTGGTAGGGTTTTGTTGAAATGAGCTAGGACGGAGTCCGAGGATAGCAATGATTTTACCACCTTGAACACTTTCTCTTGAGTGCTCGACCAGATCCAGGGTGCTTGTTTGTCTAGAAGGCAATGTAGCAGTTTTGCCAGGACAGTCTTGTGTGATAAGGAGTGGTAAAAATTGAGCAAGCCCAGGAATGCTTGAAGCTCTGCCTTAGATTTTGAGCTGAAGTGGTGCAGTGGTTAAATGCTGCTACTGCAGGCTGACTGCTAGTTCAGCAGTTCGGCTGTTCAAATCTCACTAGGCTCAAGGTTGACTCAGCCTTCCATCCTTCCGAGGTCGGTAAAATGAGGACCCAGATTGTTGGGGGCAATATGCTAAACTCTGTAAACCGCTTAGAGAGGGCTGTAAAGCACTATGAAGCGGTATATAAGTAAAGTGCTATTGCTATTGCTATTTTGGTGGATTGCCCTTAGCTTTGCTTCAGATGGGTCAATTATGGCAGTGTCAATGTGGAAACCTAGGAATTCAGTGGATTACATGCCAATCTGGCACTTTTCCCTCTTGAGTTTTAGGCCTGCCTCGCAAAAACGTTGGAGCACTGCATGGAGATGTTCTGCCAGGACTTCCGCTGATTCCCCTGCAATCAGGATGTCATCAAAGTACAGGCAGACACCAGAATGTTCTTCAGTGTTTGTTCCATAATACTTTGGAACAACCCTGGTGCTGTGCTTACCCCAAACTGCAAGCAGCGCACTCAGAATGAACCCCTGTGTGGGACTATTGTTTGTGCTTCTGCAGTAGCATCGTCTACCGGTAGCTGCTGGTAGGCCTGGGCGAGGTCTAGCTTAACAAAGATTTGGCCTCTCTGGTACAGGGTAAGCATGCTGGTGTAGTGCCCTGTTTATGGTGCACTTGTAGTCTGCTCAGATGCGAACATCCCCGTTAGGTTTAACTGGAGTCACTATGGGATTCTCCCAATGGCTACAGTCCATGGGTTGGAGCACTCCCTGTTGTACCAGCTTGTCTAGTTCCACATCAAATTTAGACTTCAATGCAAAGGAAACCCTGCATGGTTTTAATCGAATTGGAGTTACTGCTGGATCAAGGTTGAGTGAAATGGGTGCCCCATTGTATTGTCCCAGCTCAGTGCTGAATACGTCAGGGTATTGTTGGCATACCACTTCTAGATCGGCTATTTGGGTTCGATGGATGCCCAGAGCCTCGAACCAGTCTAGCCCTATAAGTCTGGTGTGCTGCCCCTCTACGACCACTATGCTGAGAGGACCCTCGAACTCTCTGAATTGTACCCTAATGGTAGCTTCGTCCCTTACAGGAACACAGCAATTCTGGAAGTCCGTTAGCACTAAGCTTGATGATTTGAGCGGGACCCACCATCGGCTATGTTTGCAAATGTGGTCGAAAGCCGTGAAGGAGATAATGGACAGGGCCAATCCAGTATCTAGCTCCATGGAGCATGGGACCCCTTGAAGTTTTAGTTGGAGTCTTATCTTTTCTTTGATGGGACGTTGGGCCCCTGTGCGTTGGATGCTATTTATTTATTTATTTATTTTGTGAGATTTATATACCGCCTCACAGTGCAAGCACTCTCTAAGCGGTTTACACCAATAAGCAATGTATATTTATATTGCCCCCAAAATCTGGGTCCTCATTTTACCTACCTCGGAAGGATGGAAGGCTGAGTCAACCCTGAGTCGGTGAGATTTGAACCGCTGACCTGCGGATCAGTGTCAGCTAAAGTGGCCTGCAGTACCTGCCTCTAACCGCTGCGCCACCTCGGCTCTTATGCCTTCCTAAGCAGCATTCAACTCTGTTCTGACCTGCAGGCCTTTTCCCTGACAACTTCTGCAAACTCTAGCAATGTACCCTTGCTTTCCACAGACACGGCAAACTGCTGTGCGGAATCTGCACTCCATTCTTTCATGCTGTCCCGCACAGCTTGTGCAGCTCTGTGGGGGAATTGCTTGCTCTGTGGAGTGTGGCCGTGTGGGTGGCTCTCTCTGCAAGCAATTGATCTCTTCGCTCTCACTGACTTCCCCCAAGCATTCTGTGGTCTCTTGGTGGATTGCTGGGGGGCTGGTGTGTGTGGTTTTGGTGGCTGAAGAGCTTTCATGGCCCCTCCGGCAGCCTCATCTGCCATAACTTCCTTCATTCTTCTTGGAAAGTCAGTTTCTCCATGATGAATAGGCGCTCCTGTAATTCACTATTATGCAGGCCGCAAACGAGCCTGTCTCTGAGATGGTCTTCCAGATCAGGGAACTCGCATTTGTGTGAAGCTTGGCGAAAGATTGCCACAAACTCTGCTGCAGATTCCCCGGATCTCTGTTCACGTTGCTCAAATGCATGGCACCGGGTGATGACCGAGTGTTTAGGCTCAAAATGTTCACTTAATTTTTTCTTGAGATCTGCATAGGCCACTGTCTCTATGCTTCCGGTGCTATCAAGTTTTCAGCAATATCAAACAAGACTTGTCCACAGACCCATAGTAGGGTTGCCGCCTTCAAGTCATCGTCCGTGACCTGGTTAGCCTGGAGATAGGTGTCTACTCAGGAGATGTATGAGTTCCACTGTTCTGGGTGATTAATATCAAACTCGTTGAGTCTTCTCAGTTTGGCCATTTTGAGAAGGCCCCTGTGGTGGTGGTGGTTAATGCCTGTACTGCTGCGGTTGGAGCTGGGCTGCACTTAGGAGTCCTGGGGATGGATTCCTCAGGTACATCTGTTCCTCCAGTGTGTCTTACTGGCAGGCAGGGCGGGGAGCATGGTACCACCAGGGCTGTTACCCGGTCTGACGCCCAGTGAGTTCAGTCTCTTGGTTAGCAGCAGCTCTCTCCTCTGCAGCATCCCACCTTCGTCGCCACTATTGTGTAGTGGACTTCAGCAGGCAAGAAACAGACCATAATAGATACAACAACATTTATTGACTGAAAACTGGAACTGAGGAACTGCAGGCAAATCCCTGTAATTTATACTCTGGGCCCACAGGGCCTTAACCAATCATAATACTTGAAAAAGCCCGCCCAAATATGAATGTTCTAAGTTTCCCTCCAAAACAGTTGGAGTTAACAGTTAGGGTCATCTAAAGGTTAGTTTCACTTTAGCAGGGCTTAACACAACTATATATATTCAATACATAACAAACCCTAAGCAGCTTTCCTCTCTAAAGCCCATGGAAAATTTCATGGCAAATAATGTACATGTCAAGTTGTTACCAATAATATCTGAAATACATCCAAAGTGGCTTTCTTTTTTCCCCACACTGTTTTGGTCCCAGCCTCTTCCTTTTCAATAGCCGTAACTACTATATGAGCAGAAAGAGGCTAGACTGCGGCATTTATTTTTAAATGCAGAACTGATGGCTCGATTTACATTTGTTCTTGCAAAGAATCAGCTTGGCAAACAAGCATTAGATTTCAGACATAATTCTGTTATTCAAATGGGAGAAGAGTTTGATAGCTATGCTAATGACTTTTATCTGAGAAAACATAACTAATAGCTTGGTTTACATTTGCCTACATTTATGGACATAATTTTAGCACATAATTTTATTGCATCATAAAACATAATACTGCATTAGCCTGATCTTTAAAAAAAGAAAAAGAAAAAAAAGAGAGATGTACCTTCAAGTGATTTGCGCTGAAACCTTCACACCGCATTTAAATGACAGAATCATTTTAAAAAGCTGACCTGTTTGAATTAATATAGAATTCTCTTGTAACCATTAACTAGTTAAGGCCATGTCACATACACTTTATATTTAGCCAGAATGTTTAAAACCTTTATATGGCTGTTGATTGAACAGAAGGAGTTTTAGTCTGCTATTCTTTAGCCCTATCACACTGAGGCATATTCCCTTCCCCCATTTTCACATCAGATGGAGCTTTTTGAAGCTTTATTGCTATATCCAAAAGCTAAAACTTGAAAAGAAGGCTAATCTGCACACAATATTTTTTTTATGTGTGTGCCAGATATGCACGGACCAAATATGTATTCATGACTTAAGTACTGGAAACCTGATCAAATAGTTCGAGGATCCAAGGGCATCAGATATTGCTACTGAACTTTCTTCTCTGCGAATATAGAGTAAATGTTCTAATAAAATGCATCTATAATGTATATTTACTCTAGGGAAAGGTCAAATAGTAAATATGCTATTAGGAATAGCTTTCATTGCAGGAGACAAATTGTATAGGAAGTACCTTTCATCACATTCTGTGTATTCCATTAGTACTGCTCTCTTTCTGTTTGCCTAAAAAAATGCTGGCATATAAATGGATGGAGCCAATCATGTTTGGTGACTTTGAAAATATGTGTCACTAAACATGATTGTCTCCATCCATTTGACCATCCAAAAACATGGAAAAGATGGAGATGGTATGCCTATTTGTAATGAGCTCAGAAAGTATCACACATGAAAACAAACCATAGGTGGGAAAATTATATTGTATGTATATTTAATTTCTGACGCTTTAATTATACTGAAGCAGTTGGACAGCAGCAAAGAATGTTTGATCCATTCCAAATTCCTCTCCTGGCCACATGACCCAAAATGGAAAACAGGCAGCCTGTTATGTGCTTCTACTGTTGGTAACACTGCTGGGAAAACCATATTCTGTATTATTTCCCTACTTCATTCTTTATTTTCATATGCTTCATATCATTTTGGAAATTGGATAAATTCTGTAGCTTGTAAGTAATGGAGTAGGAAATTGGAGAGACTTAAGCTAAATAAATAAGGAGCACATGTATCAAGAGATTTTTCACTAGGATAGGAAAACAAGAGATTCCATTGTGGTCAGATCATAACAGAAGTCATCTTCAATCTTTAACAGTGCATATAACACTAACATATGAGAGAGGAATAGTAGTGAGCATACTAGTTTTGCCCCTCTGTCCATCATTCTTAAGCCTTTCATATATAAAAGGCCTACAGAGAAAGGTTTCCACACAAATTAGAATGCTGATGCCATGAAGAAAATGTATAGAGGCTACCCATGTTGTAAACATTTGATATGGGTCATAGAAAAAAGACCCTAAAGACTTAGCACTCAACAGGACTTCTACCTGGATAAGATTATATCAGTTTATCATAGTCAGTTATGGTTTTCCTACTGCCGTTTTGCTACTTTCTGAAATATGTATATAGTTCAACAACTATATGGGCTATATATTGAATCTAATTAATGTGTCCAAAGTTAATTCTTTAAATCTGAGCAGATTATACTGAATTCACCTAAAATAATGAAGGCAATGGATGTGGTATCTTTGAGTTTAGTGGCATTTGATTTCACGGCCTCTTGATTTTAGTTGTGCTCCTAATGTAGGATATTGCATTAATTACAGTCCTAATAAGGCTTAATTGTATAGTTATTATTCCATTACACTTGCAGCCTCTAGCAGTCTAGGGATTTGAGAAACATGCATGCCAAGGTCACTACTTAATTAGTGCTTCTTGCAATTAAGAATGAGTAAATAAAAAGCCCAAACCTTAAAATAAAAATAGTTCATGTTTTACTATATAAAACTGAATATTGTGACTCCTTTCCAAATCCAGAAGTAAGCTTGAAATTTCCCTTTACAGGTCAGTAAAAATAAACCTATCAATACAATTTATTTTTCACAAGGAAACCACCTATTTCATTCTTTATCTAATCTATGAGGCCTTTCAGATATGTGGACTTCAGTTCCAAGGACTCTAGAGCCACTATTGAGACCTTGTGGTGATAAGGCAGCAAAGTATTGTTACTTTTGTGCCTTTATTGCATCTGCAGATGATCATGCAGTAATCCTGTTTCAGGTGACTTGATTTCTTCTGAGGAAGTCCAAGCCAAAGATCCACTTAAAGGTATGGGAGGAATATGCTACATAACTTAATATCTTAATATTAATATTAATACATAATATCTCACCGGCTCAGGGTTGACTCAGCCTTCCATCCTTCTGAGGTAGGTAAAATGAGAACCCAGATTGTTGGGGGCAATGTAAATATATACATTGCTTAATGGTGTAAACCACTTAGAGAGTGCTTGCACTGTGAGGCGGTATATAAATGTCACAAATAAATAAAATAAATAAATAAATAACTTGAAAATAAAATTGCTCAGATTCACTCCAGGTTGGTCTTTGGCCTTGGTGTAAATCCAATGAATTTGATTGAAGCACTTCCTAACGCAGTGTAATAGTTGGAGGTTAAGGTCTCAAGGAAGTGGACAAGGTTCTATATCTATGTTGACTGATTTAATGAACAATATATTCAATACTTGTTCTATAAACCTCTGGGAGAAGAGAATATTTCTGATAGAAATATTATTTCTTGCTTATCCCAGAAATAATACATAATGTTAGGAAGAACTTTTTACCTGTTAAGAGTGCAGTAGTTTTAAAAAGAAGGTTCCTCAACCCAACATATGGGGATTGGTTTTATTTTACCATTAGATCCCCTCCCAAGTGTTTTTTAGAATGCCATGTAATTCCAGGAAAAGGTGCAGCTGCTTTAAAAAGTTGAAAACAGGGGTGCTCTCTGAAACATACTTTTGAAATATTGCATAGCCACCAAAGAAGCTTGCAATCACAATTATTTAGATTCATGCCCTAGGCCAAGGGTGTCAAACTCGATTTAATTGAGGGCCGTATCAGGGTTCTGTTTGACCTTGGGGGGCTGGGGTGGGTGTGGCCTGGGTGGGCATGGCCAGCTCGATGTCACTTGTGTCGGGGGTGCCTGTGGTGGCCCAAGCGCTTTGCCAGCGAAAACAGATTCTTGAGCTCCATTTTTGGCTGCAACAGCCTCCTGCAACCCTCTGCCAGCGAAAACGGAGCTCGGGAGGGCCACCTGCAGCCCTTGTGAGTCTGTTTTTGGCTGCAATGGCCTCCTACAACCCTCTGCCAGTGAAAATGCAGCTCCATTTTCACGGGCAGAGGCAGCGTGGGCTGGTCTGTCGCTGTTTCCAAGGTGGCCCCGTGGGCCAGATCTAAGCACCCCACGGGCCAGATTCGGCCCCTGGGCCTTGAGTTTGACACTCCTGCCCTACACTCTACCAAAACCTCACATTAGCTGCAGTCAATAAAGCCAAGAAGAGTGTCTTCCCCACTCTCTGAACAAACCATGAAATGTTTTGTTTTCAGCTCCTTTCCCTTTTCTTATCTGCTGCATTTAACCTTACTTTGTTCATTCATGCAACTCCATTATATCTGTAGGAGACAAAGTTGCCCACACTTACTATACATGATTTCTGTACATCTCTCATAGAATCTACCTCTTCTATTATCCTTGGATTTAACTCCTTGGTATTTAGTGAATCCAAATGTAAACAGAGGAGAGTGTGCTAGCACATAGGAGCAATTTATAGGGGAAGTAATGAAGTTTTAATAAAAGAATGTTAGCGTGGAATGAAAGGGTGTATGTGTGTGTGGGTGTTGTGTGTGTGTGTTTGCATTAGTGCAGGTTTCACCACCACTACCAAAACGACCTTTAAAAGTATGTAATGCATTTTATGAACAGCCCTGAGGCTTCTGCTAATTTGTAGCCTAGGAAACCAAATCCAGTTGAAATGAAATCCTAAAATTTAAAGCAAGTTATCAATAGGACTATTTTGGCTTAAAGCCAGGTACTTCAATTTCATTGTGATATGCATCATGCCAAAAGTTTTCGTTTGTATGCAGCAATCAAAAGTTAGTGCAAAGAACCACTATTTTCATTACATAAATTTACAGCAACAACTTTTCCAGACTTGTGTGAAACTTTGAGTGACAATACCATGTGCATACACACAAGTAATGATTGCTGAAATGGCTTTGTTACTTCTTATTTTCTTCTTCTTATATCCCTTATAATTATGGCTTACCTGTCAGCAATCATAAGTTTTCCCTATTACTTAATGAGCATTATTAGTTACTTTTTCAAGGTGCTAATCCTGAAGCAGGCAACCTCTCAGCCAATTCAAATCAATGGTAAAAGAAAAAGTTGTGAAAATGCCTCCAATAAACAAAGATTGCAAAAAAGACTGTTGCTAAGAAGCTTAGTCTGCACTTTATGTTCACAGCGTGGATTAAGTTTTTCCATGTTGGCTTTGCCAAATAAGAAAATAAAAATTCATCTGGCTGGCAAATCCAATTTTTTTTTTAATACGCCGACATCCTGTAATTATCTCCTCGTTTGATCCAGGAGTAGAAACACAGATTTCAAAATCTGTGAGAAATTTTAAAAAGTCCACACTCCCCAACTCTGAAATTGTTTGGTGGGTTACCCATTTTATTTTGCATTTTGAAATGGGTAGCAAATACATTTATAAAGCCCTTGGTCCGGATATTGTTCATTCTTCAGCCTTGATGCTATGAAATAAAACAAAGGACAAAGTTTCTGTGCGCTAGCAATGAGAAACATGAAGCCCAAAGTGACTTGGTATAAATTACAGTACAAGCAGCAGACATTCCATCTAACATAATCAACCCTATTAGTTAAGGGGGGGACCCAAGTGGGTGGTAGACTGCATGTGAGTTCACATCCTCTTTGAGATTGGTTGATTAAAACAGTGCCAACTGAGATTAACACACCACTGGGAATATCCTTATTTACTCCCAGTAAGAAATGAAAGTGATCAGAAGGGATTTATTGCCAGCATTCTCATTAAAAAATAAAGGATAGAGGCTGAGATATCAACCAATAGCAATCCCGTGTAGGAAAAAAGAGAATAACTGATGGTGGTGGATAATGAACGTGGCAAATCAAAATACAATGTGCATATCCCAACTATTGCTCAAACTGAGTAAATCTCTGGAAAGGGAAATTGAAAGAAAATAGGAAGTGGCTGCTACTGATCTGGCCATGAAACAATACACTACTCAAAGTCAGTATCTGTTCTTAATATCAGGAGACAGAAGAGAATGGTAGAAACAGTTGAAGCAGGGAGTATTTGTGTCAGTATCAGCCTAAAAAAGCTGTTCTGTAATATTTCCAGGAAAGAAACTGAATAGACTAAATATATTTTTTTAAAAATGGAAATCATTTAGGAACTCTCTAAATGTTTTAACAGTGGACTTGGCCATGGCTTGTTTCAGGAAGCAGTATTTTACCTGAAGCAATAGATTTCTCTGTTTTATTTTTAACTGCTTGGGTTAAATAGTTTGAGAAACATGCATCAGAGTCTGCCACAGGTTTATTCAGAAATAAATCCTATCCATTTTAGTGAGGCTTGCTCCTGAGTAAGACCCCTTGTATTATGGTATCATGTGGAATCCTATCTTGTTTGCAGAGAATTGCATTTTGAATTGCAGCCTTACAGGCAATGAGGTCCCTGTGGAAACGTTTGCAGTATTCTGACCAGTTTCTGACATAATAGAATTGTATCAAAAAGTTTATGGTAACTATGCATTTACACTATTTTTAATTGACGATCTACCAGGGTGGATAACATTTTTTGCAACTCATAAAGTTTTGCTTGCTCAACTCTTCCAAAGGATACAAGGCTGATTTGAAAGGGAATTATTTTTTCTGCTTATGGGGGGGGGGGAGGAGAGAAATTAGATCAGTTCTACATATGCATAACATTAATAAGGTTAGTATATGAAAATAGTTGATCAGGCTGAGTAACTTACTGGATTTGGCCCTGATATTGTAATCGGAAATTTGTATAGCTGACACTTTTTTCAGCTAATTGCAACAGCAATTCATCGAAACATTTACTCAGAAAAATTAAGTATTGAATCTTATATGCAGATCATAAAATTTTGTAATGAAATAATGAAGGTCTATTGAATAATGAAATGTTCTTGCCCTTCGACCTGTACTAAGCTGCTTAAGCAAATTGGTCACAGATACTCATATAAATCTTCACAAAAGAAGAAAAATAGAGATGTCTTGGTTTCTAATATATTTTCCATATGTTCTTGAAAGTAAGATCTAGACTTTGTGAAGTTTTATGAAATAAACCATTAAATAGGGTCTGCTTCTGAACGGAAAATAAATTTCTGGGGTTCTTGATGATAGCTTTAAAAATTTGCAGATGTATTTTATTTCCTTTTGTCTTTGAATTCAGAAATGGGGCGTTGGTCTTACCTGATACGCCTCTTCTCATAGGGTGGAGCTAGCATTCAGGATCGGTTGTCCTCTTCCACTCAGAATGAGGACCAAGTCTGTTACTTTTGACAGGATCTGCCCTGCTAGGACCCAGCTTTGACAAATCCGAAGAAGCAGACTCGACATGGCTATTCTCTGGATACAGTCAGTAATACGTAGATTCCAAAACCAAGATGAGCCAGTTAAAAAAACTGCTCCCGGTCCATTACTCGACATGAGAAGCCCCCAGGAATAGACCCTTCTTGGGCAGGGCTGAATGCTAGCTCCACCCTATGAGACAAGGCGTATCAGGTAAGACCAATGCCCCTTCTCCATCGTGGGTGGAGCTAGCATTCAGGATGGGACATACCAAAGCCAAACATCCCCCGGGTGGGAATAATCCTAGTCCATTTAGTGGGCCTCCTCGTGGCCCCTCTGTAAGACCCTCTGGATGAGGGCCACATCCACCAACAAATACGAGTCAATCTTGTAGTGGCAGATAAACTGAGAGGGCGATGCCCAGGTATCCACTTGACACACCTCCTCGAGGGATGCCTGGGTAGCCCAGGCCGCAGAAGTTGCCGCACTACATATAGAGTGGGCCCTGACACCCACAGGCCAAGTCATTGAAGAAAGCTTATACACCTTAGCGATGTTGTGGCTTGCCCGCGTCCCAAGCAGCTGGTCATGGATCCAGAGGACCAAGAGACAATTGTGGTGCAGTATCATCAGCCAGTGTACCTGGCACCTGAGTCTGATAGCGAGGAGGACTCGGTGCCAGAGGATGAAAGCCAACCAGGGCCTTCTGCACCTCCTCAGTTTGAACTGAGTGACTCAGGAGAAGACGAGGAGCCTCTTCTTGATGCTAGGGCACGCAGGGCAGCTAGCAGGCAAGACTGGCTCTGTAGGAGGAGGTCTCCTCATGAGTAGAGCTGCAGGCTAATTGGCCATGCCCTGAGGCTATTTAAGGCTTAAGCACGCTGAGCACCACCGCTGGAGACAACTTGTTGGATTTCTCTTACCTCGTTTTGCTGTTCTTTGAATCTCCTGCTTTGACTTCTGGATTTTTGGTTCGTGAAATAATTCATTCCTTTCTGCCAACTTCTGCCAACTAATTGCCTGTTTTCTTTGGGGGTTTGAACTCTGGCCAGTTCTTAAGAAGCGAAAGTAGCAATTCTGACTTTCTGAAAAAGAACCTTTTCTGTTCTTCATGGACTTTAAAACATATAGCTACTAAGAAGATTTATTAGTAGTAAAATAGTATTGTTTGCAAACAGTTGTGTGTGTGTCATTTCTGAGGAGACTCCGTGCTGGGACACAACAAGCGATCGTACCGTGCATCCAACAGCCAATGGTCGAGGGAGAAACCTTGAGGCCAGGGGTGAAATGCTCCCGGTTCGGGTGGGCCAGTCAGTTGTTGTAGAGCTGATAGAGCCAATAATGATCGCAGCACGAGCCTTCCCCCACCCGCTTCCCCTGCCTGCCTGGACGCCACCATTTGGGTTCTTTTATCCTTTGTGCATGCGCAGAACGCTTTGAATAGCAGTCTGGGCTATGCTCCCTGGCACTGGGACCAGGTCTAGAGTGAGATCTATCAGAACCCATGGGAGTGGTTCTCGTCCAGAGACTGCAGGCACACTGCCAGGCCCTGTTGGACCATCACCACCATCATCATCTGCAGATTCTCCAGGTCAAATGGAACTGGAACTACTCCTGAAGAGGTCCCTGGCTGTTGAGTGAGGGCCTTGGATCCCGACCCCTGGGGAGCTGCCTGAACAGGTGGAAGGATGGATCTGCTGAACCGGATGAACCCCAGATATCTGCAGTGTCCATCTGCAGTGCAGGATTGTCCAGAGCCAACAGCTCTCCTCTGGGGCCCTCGACGTGGAGCCTTGATGCAGGGGCTCAGAGGAAGTCTGTATAGAAGATTGGTCACAAATCTTCTGCAGGACCTTGTCCCTGCAGCGCTCTATTCTCTCCGTGGCTCTGGAGCCTTGTGCACCATAAGAAGCCTTGGCCATGACCTGGCTAGAAGGGCCAGGTAAATCGTCTTCTGGGGCTATGCGGTTTGATTTATGTTGTCATTTGCCTTCTGAGGTGGCAGCATCCGCCATTTTGAGAGGCCCGACCAACAGCTGATACAAAATGGCCACCTCAACTGTCACAGTCAATTTGGCGGGCTGGAGGGTAGCCAAGAAGCCGCTGGTGCTGACCAGAGCAAGCCCTGAATGGTCCAGGCACCGAAGGTAATAATTTTCAATAATAATTATCCCTCTGGCTAGAATACCGGCTAATTCGCCGTCAAATGCTCTTACTACAATCCGAAGGCCAGCAAGGAAGACAAGCGAGGAGGTCACATGAGCGGTAGGCTCCTGCGACTAATTAAGTCCATCTCCTCTCATCAGATCTCATCAGAGATCTGGTGGGAATTATCCTCCGCCTGTGCAGCGGCAAAAGAGCGCAGCAACAATAAAAAACAAGGGGGAGGAAAGGGCCCCATAGCCTCGTAGCCTCCTGCAATGGAGCCAGTCAAATATCCATCTCTGTGCCCATTAGGCAGCTCAACTGGCAAGTTTGGGTGAAAGAAGCCGGAAGAACTGAGCACAGCACTCCACAAAGCGACAGCCATGGTGATCAAATGCCTGAGGCCGCTAGCCCCTTCCCTTTACATGCCCCATCACTTGAGGGAGCGCAAGGCTCCAATGGCAGACTGGGCCAAAGCCCCTCATGGTCAGTGCCACCTACGGGCACCACAGCCGCCACTGCGGCAGGAGCCGAAGCTCAGCTGCCAACCTCCCCGGAATCCTCGATGTTGATTGAGAATACCGGGGAAAGACTCACAATTGGAAACTGTAAAAGCTAGAAGCACCAGTCCGATAAATTTAGCAATTTAGGAATGGAGTTGAATTAGCCATGTCCGTCCAGTCTGAGGACCGAGTCGAAGCTGGGTCCTAGCAGGGTGGATCCTGTCAAAAGTAACAGATTCGGTCTTCATTCTGAGTGGACGAGGACAACCCATCCTGAATGCTAGCTCCACCCACGATGGAGAATGATGTTGTGCACAACTGGTTTGAAAGCAAATACAAATAAAAGGTTTTAATTCATTATGGTTGATATTGACCTACATCCATCATTAAGAAAGTAGCATTCTATGTCCCCTTTGCTCTTTCTACAGTCTTGCAGTTTAATTTTAGATCTGGGGAAAAGGGGGTGCTCCTTCTGCTAATGAATGTACATTATTCATTGTGATAATTAATCATCTGATCCTCTGTAATCATCTGGAAATTTGCAGACTTTGTATTGGATCCAAATTTTCTCTTATGTAGGGCAAACCCAGTGAAATTTGTAATTTCTTACCCATGAATCATGTGTTCATTAATGAGGAATGGGATTAGCATAGAAATAAAAGTATATTCCTACTGATAATCTATGAAATTACTTCAAATATAAAGAAGGTGACAATTCATACAAGTTTTCCTTTCATTGGCATTCTTTCACACTTACTCTTCTTAAGGCAGCTTGATAACCTTAAGATCAGAATATAAGAGATGAACAAGCTACAAGGATCTCAGATATCTATGAGTTTCTTTGATTGTCATGTAGAAATAGAAATCCTTATATAGATTGCAGAATATCTTACCAAAGCCAAGGACACACTGCCAAAGACAGATTAAGCTTCTTAACAAGGCTTGTAGGATTTTCCCTATAATGTACAGCAGTTGAATGCCAAGATACACAAAACCCATGGTAACTCCAAAATAGAACTCTTTTTTTTCCTAAATAACAAGGCAAAAGGAAACAGTTGAATTGGTAATTCAACTGTTTTAGGCATAATATCTGTTCATGAATTGACAGATGCATACAGAATAAGAGAATAACAGAGTTGGAAGTGACTTTGGAAGTCTACTAGCCCAACCCCCCTGCTAAAGCAAGAAACCATATACCATTTCAGATAGATAGTTGTCCAATCTTTTCTTTAAAAACTCCAGTGTTGGAGCACCTACAATTTCTGGAGGCAAGTTGTTCCACTGATTAATTGTTCTTTCATGTTCAGGTCTGGCTAAAGTGTATTGAAAATAAAATATTCCCTTATTGTATGTCTATAATCTTTATCCTGGACATATTCAGGCTATCTGTGGCGAAAGATCCTGGCTCACCGGAAGGTTTCTACTGCTTTAAACAAACTTAAAGTTGACACATATGCAGTTGTTCATAACCTTGACTTAACCAGCAATTGCTTCAGGGCAATCTGAACTCCAGGACTTCTCAGCATGTGATATGTGAATTCCTCTCACATCTGTTTGGTATTCTGGGAAGTATCTCTCAAAAAGTTTTTGCATGTATGTTTTTGTGAATTTCCTTTGTTTGTTAGTTCTCATTCTTGCTACCTTTCCCTTTGTATAAGACAGGGGTCGGCAACCTTAAACACTCAAAGAGCCACAAAGGTCCTAACCGGAAGCCTCCCGTTCAGTTCTGGAGCCGACCGGAAGTCCAGTTCCCCCACCATAGAGTCTCCTCCTAGCATGGCGTTCTTTTTCTTCTGCCGACCGGAAGTCTGGTTCCCCCACCATAGAGTCTCCTCCTGCGTGGTGTCCGTTTTCCTCCACCTGTCCTAACCAAAAGCCCTATCAATTGTGGAGCCGACTGGCGACAGGGAGCAGCAGCAGAGGGATGAAAGAGCCACATGTGGCTCCAGAGCTGCGGGTTGCTGACCCCTGGTATAAGGGAACAATGTTATTACTTCAGTCTAAGGTAGAGGCACATCTAAAATAATAATCAATTTATTATTACAGTCATAGATCAGCATTACAAATAAAACATTCAAAACAACAACAATAATAAAAATGAAAATGAAAACAGACAAAATAATATATTACAATTAGTGGTGAATTATCAGTGAGTAGTTAGGGTCTGCCTAATTTTGCATACAGTACAACAAAATTTGGGCACATTCAAAGAAGCTACTTTGTACTGATCTGATAACAGCAATTGTAAAAAGAGATCAGTAATAGGCACATCTAAAATAAATTGCATAGCCAGTCAAATAACAAACACATTGATTTTTTTAAAAAATATTTGTTTAGTAAACCCAACTTGCATCTACAGTCTTACTATTTTCCAACATTCTCTCAGCATTGATGACTTCCATTTCATCTTTTTTTTATTAGTTGAAAAGGCATTCATTTCAATTGCAATATTTATCATACTACCATCATTCTCTACAGATCTCAGAAATACTTTTTCTAGCTTTTCTCACTTCAGTTCGATTAATTTTAAACATTTTTTAATCCAACTATGGGGTACTGAATCAAAGTAGTTGTTTGTTTACTTGGTATTTAATCCAAGCCATGTAAATATTTATTTTATTTGTTTTAGTTTTTTTAAAAAATATATTGTTTTATCAATAAAAAAGTTGTTTTATTTCACTTCTATAATTTTTGAAATTTTCTTTTTATTCTACATGATGTAATGAATTTGATATTACTGTCAATGATTCTTATTAGGAGTTTCAATGTTGTAGACAGATGAGTATTTGGCTAAATATATCAGGGTTTTGTTTTGTTTTTTTCTTCCACCATCAGAAACTTTCAACCTGTGGTGAGCCAGTCATCTAATCCTTGCAAGACCATTTGATGAAATGATTTGGAAGACAAGAATGTAAAATGGAAAGATGTTTGAGCCAAAATCCATTAAGTTCATCTTTTTCTGGTAAAAGGAAAAACTAATACTTTTACTATTTCTGCTGTTACTACAGTATATTCTATTAGTTCAGGTTTGACTTTTTATTTCAGGGAATTCAACTGGTTTTGTGTTTTCAGTTAAACTCTGAAATTGCTTCTGTTAATTGCTTGATCCTACTTTCATATTATTCAGGTTGACTCTGTTTCTTACTAGTAGCTGGATACCCATGCTTTGCTACGAAACCATGTGATTGGGCATATGGGGTGTTCAGGGAGGGGTAGCACCTCTGGTGTAGGAGCATGTCGTGTCTTTTTAGGGCAGCTCGTTTTAGGGCAGCTTTTAGGGCAGCTCATCCACCTTTGGTCCCCACCTGTCACTCAGCTCTCACCTGTGGCTCCTAGTAGCTGTAGCATGCACAGCGGCCACACCTTGGGCAACAGCTTCGACAGCCTGGCCAAACCAGGTTGAGAGTAACTGTTGGGTCATTGACTTTCGGTGAGATAGGGACTGGTCTATCCCGAGCATGTGAAGACAGATTCCGGTGGACTGAGTGGATGAAACCTACTAGAATAGGACAACGGTCATGAAGGTGGTCTCTGCAAGCAATGTGGTATGCTAAGAGCATGGCAAGACATGAAAGACGCCCTGGTCAACCACTGCACCCAGCCCATCTCCAATTGTCTCGACTCTTGTCCTGCTATTGGAGCAAGATGGAATCTGGGAAGAGAGAGTGAGGCTGACTATGCACACCTCTCCCTCACTTTAATCCAATTCACGCGCAAGTCTTGACATCCCCCCCCAATTCCCGTGAACCTTCAAAGTCTTGTGGCGGTGGGTGAGCAACAAAGAAGCAGGTGTCGATACACTGGGAGCTGTAGCCGTGGACCTGCACACAGGTGACTCAGGTCTAATGGTCGTCTTCTTGCTGACCAAAGCAACAGCTGAATTTAGCATCTACCTGAGTGACTGAGCAGCCCTCTTTAGGACCACACTGCTCACCTCCATAGTAAGAGGAAGGGGCTAGAAAAGGTGCCCTAAACATTGTTGCTTCATAGAACTGTCCAGCTTACTGTGGCTGGAGGGGATCCTATTTCATGCGGTGGAATAACAAACTTTCAAAGAAAACGTAAGGTGACACCATTCACCATTGGCACATGGAACGTACGTACGCTTCAAGACAATCCCTTAGCAAATCGACCAGAAAGAACAGCCCTGGTTTCCAGAGAGCTCGCAAGATTTAACATCAATATTGCGGCCCTTTGTGAAACTCATCTAGCCTACAAAGGTCAGCTCACAGAAACAGGAGGTGGTTATACATTCTTCTGGTGTGGACGCAACAATAATGAACGCCGTGAATCTGGAGTTGGCTTTGCAGTTAAAAATCATCTTGTCCGCAAAATTGCCAGTCTTCCCAAGGGAGTGAATGACCAACCATGACACTGCATCTCCCACTACCGAGAGGAAAGCAAGACACACTGATCAGTGCCTACTCACCCATAATGACGAACCCAGATGAAGTAAAGGACACGTTTTATGAAGATCTCGATGCTCTAGTTTCATCCGTGAAACACACCGACAAACAGATTCTACTTGGCGATTTCAATGCAAGAGTAAGATCCAATCACTCTGCCTGGGATGGCACCATTGGAAAAAATAGAATTGGCAAATGTAACAGCAATGGTCTATTACTACTGAAGACATGTGCAACTCACGATCTGATCATCACCAATACCATTTTTCACCTGCCCACTTGCAAAAAGACGTCCTGGATGCACCCATGCTCCAAGCACTGGCATCTTATTGATTATGTCATCGTGCGGAGGAAAGACAGACAGGATGTAAGGGTGACCAAGGCCATGCCAAGTACTGATTGTTGGACTGACCATAGACTCATCATCTCCAAATTAAGCTTTCACATCAAGCCAAAGAGACGTCCACAGGGAAACAAAGCTGATGAAATGGATCAATGTCAGTAAACTGAGGAACCCCAACACAGCAGCTTCACTAGCAGAAGATCTTGACAACCAACTCTCAGAGCTGCAATTAGAGGGAAATGCTGAGAAGGACTGGGAATGCTTTCGGGATATTGTGTATTCTTCTGCACTAAAGGTTCTTGGACCCTCACACAGGAAACAGCAAGACTGGTTTGACAAAAATGATGAAGAGATCAAGCTCCTACTTGCTGAAAAGCACCGCCTTCACCGTGCTTATCAGAATGACCCGTCATCAACAGCTAAGAAAAATGCCTTCAACAACACTCGCAGGACCGTACAGAGCAAGCTTCGCAAGATGCAGGACTCCTGGTTGAGTAACCAAAGCAGATGAAATGCAGAAGTTTGCTGATAGAAACGATGTTAAACGATTCTATGAAGTCCTCACATCCTTGTATGGACCTCAGCCCCCAGGGAGCTCCCCTCTACTGGATTCAGATGGTGCAACTCTCATCACTGAGAAGTCTCTGATTCTACAGCAATGGGCTGAGCACTTCCAATCCGTATTGAACCGCCCATCTTCCATCAACAACGAGGCAATCAATAGAATGCCCCAGGTGGATATCAACCACAGCCTGGACTCCCCACCATCAAAGACTGAAACCCTACAGGCCATCAGCCAGCTGTCCAGTGGCAAGGCCCCAGGATCTAATGCGATCCCAGTGGAGGTCTATAAGGGTGGCGGTGCAGTGCTTGTTGACAAACTCACTCAGCTGTTCCAGTCCTTCTGGAATCAAGGAGCCATTCCTCAGGAACTGAAAGATGCGTCCATCATACACCTCTACAAGAGGAAAAGTAATTGACAAGTCTGTGACAATCATGCACAATCACTGCTTTCCATCGCAGGCAAGAGCCTTGCATGAGTGTTGCTGAACCACCTGACTAACCACCTAAAACAGGGTTTATTACCAGAGGCACAGTGCTGTTTCCGCAAAGAGCGTGACACTGTGGACATGATCTTTGCAGCTTGACAGCTCCAAGAGAAGTGTCAAGAGCAGAATCGTGATTTGTACACCACCTTCATGGATCTCACTAAGGCTTTTCACACTGTCAGTCGTGAAGGTCTGTGGCACATCATGTCAAAATTTGGGTGCCCTGATAAATTCATCCTGACGGTACGTCAGTTCCACGATGGTATGACGGCTCATGTTCTGGATGACAGAAAAGCTTCAGAGGCCTTTCCTGTTACAAACAGCATCAAGCAAGGGTGCGTGTTGGCACCAACCTTGTTCAACATAATGTTTTCAGCCATGCTGTCAGATGCCTTCCAGAACAGTTCCTTGGGAGTTAGCCTGAGATACAGGACCGATGGGAAACTCTTCAACCTGCGAAGTCTCCAGGCTGTCACCAAGAAAACAGAGACTGTGCTACGTGACCTCCTTTTTGTTGAAAACTGTGCCCTGAATGCTGGATCAGAGCAGGAAATGCAAGCCAGTGTGGACAAATTTGCAGCAGCATGCGACAACTTTGGCCTCCTTATCAACATAAAGAAGACTGAAGTGATGCATCAGCCAGCTCCGAAAGCCAAATACCAAGAGCCCACCATCACAATGTTTTGTCCCACATTGAAGGGACAAAAGCTGCAAGCAGTGGACCAATTTACATACCTTGGCAACACCCTCTCCTGTGCAGTGATAATTGACATTGAGGTCAGCTGCAGAATCGCCAAGGCAAGCTCTGCATTTGGCAGACTACTGACCAACATGTGGGACCGCCGTGGAATAAGCCTTGCTACAAAGCTCAAAGTCTACTGAGCAGTAGTGCTAACTACCCTGATGTATGCCAGCGAGACTTGGACTGTATACAGGAGGCATGCTAGGCAATTGAACCACTTCCATATGACCTGCCTCCATAGAATTCTGAGGATCCGGTGACAGGACAAGGTGCCAGACACAGAAGTCCTCTCCAGAGCAGGCCTGCCATCAGTTCACACCCTGCTGATGAAAGCCCAGATAAGCTGGGCAGGCCATGTTGCAAGGATGCCAGACCATCGCATCCCCAAACAGCTCCTCTATGGTGAGCTGTCTCAAGGAAAGTGATTGCAAGGGGGACAAAGGAAGCAATACAAAACACATTGAAAGCCTCCTTCAAGTCTCTGGATATCGACACCACCTCCTGCAAATCCCTGGCACAAGATCAATCGACATGGCGCACGCTGATCTACCAAGGCTGCCAGATATCTGAGGACAGAAGAACAACCATAGCACAAGAGAAGCGAGCACTCCGCAAAGCCAGAGCTGCAAATGCTGCAACAATGGTGCCCACACATGTCTGCCCAACATGTGGCAGAACATTTCATGCCTGTATAGGCCTTACCAGCCACCTGCGGACATATCGTGGACAGCCCACAACCTGTTAGATGTCAAGGTCCTCTTCAAACACGATGGACAAATCGTCATCATGTGATTGGGCTTGATAAATTGACAGTTAAAGCTTGAACATTAATGAGTAGTTACGATCGGCCTCTCCTCTCCCCTTCTCTCCCTCAGGCTTGCCCCACAGAAGCCTCTCCTCTTCTCTCCCCTTCTCTCCCTCAGGCTTGTCCCACAGACGCCTCTCCTCTCCTATCCCCCTTCTCTCCCTCAGGCTTGCTCCACAGAAACCTCTCCTATCTTATCCCCTTCTCTCCCTTTCAAATGGGGAAGGGGAGTAGAACATCTAACTCCTTAGCATGGAGTAGAATGTCTAAACTCCCAGCTGGCAGGCTGGATGAGTCATGCACTGGCCACACCCACTGGCAGTTGGAACAGAATTCTTTTAAGGTGGGGAGGGGGAGTATAATGTCTAACCCCTTAGCATCAGAGCATGTTAATAATAATATAAGAAATAACTAATGATCTGATGGTCATTTCGAAAAATCCTTTTTTAGCAAGCACCTAGAAGCCAAGAAGAACATACGTGCCAAGTTTCAAGTTTGTAGGCCTTACTGTTCTGGAGATTTCATGATGATGCATTAGTGGCATTTGGCTTTTATATATATAGATTTTCATTTTCCCATGTTTTGGCAATAATTTTGTTGTCCAGGTTGCATTGCTTTGTCAAATTTCTTTTCTTATTTTACAGCTTTTGTTGCTTAACATTTGTAGGTTACTAGAATCTTTTCAAAATTGATTTATTTTATTTTCCAAACTAAATTTCTACTTCGACAGCAGATCTTTGGCCTGGTAGCTTGCTTTCAATATATAACCCAATTCTATTTTACTACATCTGTGAGACTGTACATATGCGCTGACTGGTCTCTTTTGTCATAATTGATTGGGCAATCCTATAAAAAAATTACCTTGCAAAATTTTATTTAAATATTGCTTTTGAACAGATTTCTAAGGAGGCAATTTTCAATCTTCCCCCCAAAAATTCTCTAAATTGCTATTGATGATCAGAGAACTGTGGTTCTGTTTCATTATTTTAATGACTTTTCTAAATTTTCTATTAATTCCATCTCAAAGAAAGCATGTGTTAATTTGTTCTATTAATTTTCTTTTTCAAATATTTTGTTTTTGATGTGGGTTTTTTTGGTTGAAATTCATTAAGTTCACTATAAATATCTTCTCAACAGTTCAACATAGGCTACTTTTAAGGCAGATACATCTCTTGAATATGTCCCTGCATTTCTAAGAACTTTTCAGGTACTGTTAGGACTATGTCCAAACGGTTGGGTTGTTAATATATAAACAGGCCACCAATCCATGTTTGTATATATTTAAGTACTACAACTTTAAATGTATTGCTGTATTGTGATTGGCTGCAGTGTTTCAAGTTTGCCATAAGAGGGAGCTAGAGATCAGGGTTCATTCCCTCTGCTGATTCATTCGTGATTGACTTTGTGTCTGATAGTGAGCTCTGTGTGAAGCTCTGTTACTTCCTGATAGTATTGAAGTGTTTGTAAGCTGTAATATCTTTGTTTGATGTTTAAGACAAAGACAAGCTGGTAAGAAGATTATTGTACTTCTTGATATTGACTGACTGAACGTGTATGACCTGGACTGTTTAATTGGACTGTGCTATTTATCTACAAGTAAACTACTTTATACACTTTAACGAATCTGTTTGTGACTGGATCATTACTCCTATCCACTGGTTACCACACTGAAACAACCGTTTCTATGTGCATGTCCCTGATAACTCAGGGGTCGCTCTGCACACTTCTTAACAGGTACGTTAGAAGCTCTGCCATGTTGCAGACACTGAGGAATCTGGTAAAGAAATACCTCTGAAACAATTGTGCAAGAGGTCAGGGGTTATCCAGTAAACTACGGTACCAAAACTCTGGTGTCTATTTTAAAGTTTGTAACCTTCATTTGAATGAAACACTGTATTCAAAACTTTGTAAACAAAAATACCTTAAATAGGCTAAAATTACAGGATGCCAGGACGCATTATTCCTGAGGGAATTAAATTTGGGGTGTTTTTTTTTCACTTCAGTGCCACTGGCCTGCTGCTGTTCATCACTGCAGCTGCGCTGTTGCAAATCAGCCATGGTCATGTGATCCTCATTTTCAATGTTTCCTCGCAGCTTCCCACAAGTTGATATGGAACCCAGAAGGAACTGATATGATAGCCGATGCTCCCACACTCCTTGCCATCTTCCCACTAGCAAAGTCTTTGGTTGTGGGAAGCCTGCAGGGAGAAAGTCAATGGAGAAATGATGCAGTCCCTCTGTGATTGCACTGTTCTGGCCAGTTATGCCTTCCCCCCCCCCTTGCTCCCTCCCCCCCCCCCCGCAGCAGCCACCTACCTACCTGCTGGGAAGGAAAGAAGAAGGGGAAGGGGAAGGGGAGGGGAAGGGAGAATAGAGATGGAGGGAGGTTTCCCACTCTCACATGTAAGTCACAATCTATTTCCATTTAAAATGACCCCAATCCATGAAACAGCTGTTTTTAGGGACAAAAGATGCTTCTTGTCTGTTGTCAGTTTCATATATGTTTATCCGTTATTCTGTTATGTTCCATTAGCACATTCTACAGTATGAAATCCTTTTTTTCTTTTCTGGCTGATTGAAAAACGTATTCAACAATTATATTTAATTAATTTTTTTGTTTGTTTTCAATATGGGAATATTGAAAAATATTAAAACTGATAGCTTAAACATTAGTTTGAGTGACACCGATCAGAGTAGTTCACATTGTAAATAAAAGATTTGTCCAGTTACCCTCTTTGCAGTAAATTGATCCCCAGGGGGGATCAATTTTAAGATGCAAATAGAACAAGGATTAGGTTAGATAGCCCAATTCTGTCCTGATCCAGGTTACTTCCACCCCTAAGTTAATTGCTGCTCATTATTTTAAAAAAAGAGAGAAAAGTGTCCCAATCTTTGGATTGAAAGAGATATTTAAAATCATATCTAGTTTGAAGCTCAGCAGATTTTTTTAGTATCTACTTTACCTACCTAGAGAGAGTCTATAAGCCCTCTCTTGCACAATCTTTTTTTTATTTATAACTATGCTGGTCTCTGACTGTAATAAAGATTTGATTTGATTTGATCTGATTTGATTTATAGGGGTCAGGGAACAAGAGGTATTTTATCTAAGAGAGAAACTCACAACAAATCCAGAAAATCTCTATTAGTGTAGAGAATCCTGATTGTAATATATTAATGAATAGCCATACATTCATGCTGTAATGATGAATCTCACTCTTGTCTTTGATGTCATTGGGCACAAAGCTCTTACAAAATGTTTGAAGTGTCTGGCTCTGTCATAATGATTTATAATTCTCTTGAACCAAAGCAAAAATTGCTTATAAAAATCATTTTTGAAATAAAAAATGAATTACGACTAGAGGGTCTGGGTTTGTTTCAAAAAGAGATCACCTACAAGGAACAAATTATTTTAAAAGCTGCAGGTTCTAGTGTTTTGAGATAGGCAGTACACCACTCAGAAATTCAAAGTATTGATAATTAAGATCAGTTTATTGAAATGTCAATCTTGTTAACAAAAAATTCTCCACTGCAATATTAATGGTAAATCCCATTCTGTATAACAAATGTGGCCAACATCATTGCCACCTTTCCTCTTGTGACTGTTTCTTTTTCTTTTCTTTTCTTTTTCAAACATTCTCATCCCATCTCACCCCACCATGAGCATTTCCAGACACACTTTGAAGTGGCCCTGGTGATCATCTTCATTCCTATCAGTTTCGGAATACTGAGAACCAGCTGAGAATACACAATGCCAATCTTTGCTGTCCCTGCAGTTGAACAATAGCAGTTTGATAATAATAATAATAATAATAATAATAATAATAATAATAATAATAATAATAATAATAATAATAATAATAATAATAATAATAATAATAATAATAATAATAATAATAATAATAATAACAATAACAATAACAATAACAATAACAATAACAATAACAATAACAATAGCAGCACTTCAAAAAAATGGTGTGTGTGACATCACATTGTTGCAAATAAATGATAATAATAACAATATTTTCTATCAGTCAATTGCAAAAGGCCACATGGCTTGGATCCACACCTATACTATGCTGATATAGTACAACATCCTAGAATCAGAGGTGGCCAAACTATGATTCTTTGAGGACCTGTGGACTTCAACTCCCAGAATTCCTGAGCCAGCCATGCATGCATGCATGAATGCATGGCTAGCTCAGGAATTCTGGGAGTTGAAATCCACAGGTCCTCAAAGAACCATAGTTTGGCCACCCCTGTGGACCTAGATTCTTTGGAAGATCTTGACGTGTATTAAGGCCAATGCCAGATAAAGAATGGGCATCTGAAATTTCACCTTTTTGTGTCAACAACACCAACAACAATAATAATAACAACAACAACAACAACAACAACAACAACAGCAAGCCAGACTTAAAATTGTCAGTAAGAAAGACAAAAAAAGTTTGGATAGACATGGCAGTACCCGAAAACAGCAAAATAGAAGAAAAGAAATTGGAGAAGATAACAAAGACCTGCAAACAGAAGTAGAACAACTGTGGCAAAAGAAAGCAAAGGTAGTACCAACAGTAGCAAGTATCTTGGGTGCAATCCCAAACAACTGTAGCATTATTATAAACACCATCAGCTTTAACAAATTCACCATCAGTTAATTGCAAAAGGCAGCTTTACTGGGATTAGTTTGGAAGGATACTGCTTAACACAGTAAACCATCTACCTATCCTCTTCCACACTTCTTAGTTTTCTCTGCACATTGCCCGCATTTATCTGCTGTCTACAATAAATAAATACATAAATAAGTAAACAAACAAACAAACATTTACACTGGAATTAAAGGATCTGGCTACCAAGCCATCATTCCTCCTTTATTAAACACTAGCTGTACCCGGCCACGCGTTGCTGTGGCTAAGTCTGGTTAAATGGAGAAGAAAGAAAAGAGAAAGCACATGTTTTGAATATGTTTAATTTCACAATGCTTGTGGGTATACAATATTTTTTGTTGTTCCATTGTCTGTGCAGATATAGAGATTGTCTGGTTTGCCAACTCTAGAACACGCAACATATTGTTGTGGCTTGCCCACGTCCCATGCAGCTGGTCGAGGATCCGGAGGACCTAGAGCCGCCCGTGGTGTGGCACTATCACCCTGTGTACCTGGCACCTGAGTCTGACAGAGATGAGGACTCAGTGCCAGAGGAGGAAGACCAGCCAGGGCCTTCTGCACTTTCTCAGCTGGTGCAGAGTGAGTCCTCAGAGGAGGAGGAGCCTCTGCTGGATGCTAGGGCTCGCAGAGCAGCTAGCAGATGGGATTGGCTTTACAGCCGGAGGTCTCCTCACAGGTAAAGCTGAGGGCTAATGGACCACGCCCTCAGGCTATTTAAGACTGGTGCACTCAGCACTTGGTGCTGGAAGCAACACCTGTGATCTGCGAGCACTTCAGAGTCCTTTTGCATCGGCGTTCCTGTTTTGAGTCCTGTGTTTGGAAATAGCAGCTTCTGGAATGCTTATTTCTGGGATTCCAGCCAACTTGAGTGAGTGAGAAAGATAAGAAAGACTTAATTGCGTATTTGTTTTGGACATTTGAACTTTGGCTAATAACTCACAAAGAGATGAAGGAACTTTATTCTCCGAGACTCTCTTTATGTTTGTTTCTGGACTTTAAATCCCTATGCTTTTACTTAGCAACTTCATTAGTAAAAAGACCCCTTTGCTTTTGTAGCAAACAGTTGTGTGTGTGTGTGAAAATGGTATGATACATTTTATCAGTTTTGTAGTGAAGTTGTTTTTCCACTACCTTTTATGAGGTTGTAACCTTTAGTGAGGGCTGGACTGGAAAAGACGAGCCAATAGCCAATACCTTGAGGAATTGGGATACTCCTTGTGAGGGTGGGCTGCAGTATTATCAACTTCCACGCCATCAGAATAGCAACATTCTCGTTTCTCTCTACTGCTCCACTTAAAAGGGAAAGAAAAAGAAATTTGGAAATCCAAGCAGCCTAGTGCTTTTGTTGCACTCCCATTCTTCCCATGCCAAAGAGAAGTGGGAAGCAGACTGAATGCTTGCCAGTTTTATCCCCCCTTCTAAAATAAGCCAGGGAATCCTTAACAAGATGTTAGGTGTGCATAGAAGGGAGGGAGTAAGAGTTCCCTCCAGTGGTGAAATGGACTGCCCACAACATCTGCTTCACCACTGCAAAAATAATACCCTCCCCCCCAAAAAAGGGTTTTTGGGCTTTTGTATGCCGAGCTGATCCAGAAATAAATCAGCATAGCTGCCAGACTCAGCCAATGTAATGAGATCATAGAAATCCAGAGCTGTTTTGGAACTGGCAAAGCATCTTATGTAGAAATGCGCTGGGCTTCTTTGCACCACTTCTAGATTTCATCTGCCAACTGAAACGTTAGTAAGTTTTCCATACAATCATTCACAAAGAAAGTTATTGCAATATCCTTTTGAGGGTGTTTCCAGAGGCTTGCAGGTTCTCTGACTTCAGACTAGACAATGTAGATTTGGGCAAGGCTTTTTAATAAAAGGCTTTTGTTATTAATGACATGTACAACTAAAATCCATGTCCATGTTGTAGAACAGAATGAGCTCATACTTCCTTTTAGGTACATCTCTCCAGTGAATATCTCTTTGCCAGGCAGTGGGCTTCGTCAAAATCAAGTGTCTACTAGGTTTCACCGCTTCAGCATTTATTTAGTTGCCAAAATACATTAATATTATTTTAAAGAATGTTCTTTGTATTTTTTTAAAAAGAACTTGGCGTATTTCCCCTTTTTTTCCATTCTCTTGTCTCCTCCTGGCTTCAAGAGCTTATTACAAGGAGAAACTCTAAACCTGATTCATGAACTGTCACTGTCCCACACAGAATCACTGAGATTTTCAAAGATAAGGTAATTCAGTCTCAGCAGTTCATACTGAATGAAATGTATTCCCTCACATAAGTATTACCCTCAGATGCTCGCCATGAACTGGAGGCTATTAACTCAAAGATCAGCACTGCAAGTTATTCTCCAAATAGCTCAGGATTTGGAATCAGTGTGTTGCTATTTCAGATGTGCTAGGGGCTTTATCATATTACTCCTTGAATAGGTGCCCTACTATTCTGAAAGGAAAATAAAGGTAGCATTTTGGTTTCCTCAAATAACTGTTAATTTTTTTTTAAATACAAAAATTACCCAAGGTTCCAAAGCAGATAAGATTTTAGAACAGTCCACCCCAATGCAGTCTACCCGAGACTACAGTTTCCAGAATTCCAAGGAACGATGACCAATTGATGGCCTCTTGAGGGCATTATATTAAGGAAGACAACATTAGTATGAAGCAGTTCGAAACTACTAGCTTTTTTATTATCAGCCTTGGTACAACTTACATTTTTCTGAAAAACAAAGTTCCTTTGCCTTTGGGATTTTGTTATTAAATTAGGATAATTCAGTTTTGCATTTCTTTTCATATCTTTTTCAGATGTAAGAATAGCTTAGTAACTTTTAAAGCTAAGTGTCACCATTTTAATACTCTATGTCACCCTTCCTTAACATCTGGAGGACACTAAGATGTAATCAGAAATTTTAAACACACACACACACACACACAGAGAGAGAGAGAGAGAGAGAGAGAGAGAGAGAGAGAGAGAGAGAGAGAGAGAGAGAGAGAGAGAGAGAGAGAGAGAGAGAGAGAGCACAGTCTTATTCTCAATCTTTTTTGCACTCATGTACCATCACAAACAATCCTTTACAGTAAGTATCTTCAGAAGTGGGTTCCTATAAATTCCGTAAGATTTACTACCAAATAAGTACTGGTATTACAAAATGTTCTTATTAGAATAAATTAAAAATAAGTGTCAAATTTAGGAACAAATTCTTATTTGGGAACAATGCCTTATTTAATTATAGAGTGTGCAAATTACAGAAGGGAAGGGGTGCTGTTGATATTTTGTCTAATGATTTTTTTTAAATAAAAAAAGAGTTTGAATTTTTGTATGAGTGTAAGGTTGAGAGCATTAAGATGTTACAGCTGACTGCACTGAGCTTCTGAACTCCATGATGCTCATGGTATGCTCAGCTTGAAATCAAGACAGTTGTCAAGATTTCAATGTTATTTTGGAAAAAAAAAACAGATTACCGTAGTATTACAAATTTTTCAATTCTAAACAAGAAAGATGTGTTTCACCAGTGGCGCACAGGTACAAGTTTCTGCTACAAATCTCAAATCCCAGTAGTGAGAAAACTCTTTGCCCAGTTTTACACCTCAGTTAAATCATCACTATATCGTTTTAGGGAGAACAGTTATATTTGTACACATTTTCCTCCAAAATCACCCCTACTTAAATGATTAAGTAACAATAACTCTGTCAGATGAACAACTTACAAAAACATGCTAAGAAACACAGCTACATATGGCTCTAAAAGTATGATCATCCATCTGACTAGGCAGCAGAGGGGAGGCCTTTTCTGGATTCTCAAGGTTTGATATAAACTCAGAACTACATATCACTTCAGAGGGTTCCCCCCCCCACATTTATTAAGCAAGCAGAAAAGCAGATTGTTAGGCGTTTTATTTGGATTTCCCAAATTTCTGATACTGCAATTTACAATTACATTCATACTTTACACTAAGGTGTGTAGGAAGTTAGCACCTCCCCTCTCCTAGAGAAATGAAATATTTTAGGAAATATTAAAAAGGCAGAATATTATATTTCCCTGGCTGAGAAATGGAGAAACATGTTTTTAGGCAGGAAACAGATTCATTCTTAATAGCCCCCACCTTTGTCAATGAACCATTAAGACCAGAGCAAACTCACTCATTCCCCCCACCTTTGTCAATGGGCATTCTATTCTACATAACAAAGATCTACAGGAAGAACCATAATAGGAATCCCAAAGCCATCTCACCAGATGGCACCTGAGAAGTTTACATCAGCCAAGCCTGGTGGGACACAGACAAAAGCCTACAAAGTTAGCTAAGACCCCCGCCCCCTGGGAGTTTGACACCCAATGGGATACATTTCTTACACAGGAACAGGAAACTCTTAAGGTGGGACCAGGGGCGGTTTGCTCTCAAAGTTTCTACCAGTGCGCTGCGCACACATCTCCACATTTTGTGTGTGTGCACGCTATGCGCACGTGCCCCTCATGCAATTTTGCTTCTGCGCATGCATGGAAGCAAAATCTCACGAGGGGACGTGCATGCATGTGTGATTTCGGTGATTTTTTTGCTTCCGCGCATGCGCAGAAGCAAAAAATCACCAACATCTCACATACACACGCGTCCCCTCGCGAGATTTTGCTTCCGCGCATGCGCAGGAAGCAAAAGAAGCCAAAAAATTCTGAAAAAAGATGGTGATGCACGACAGACCGGTGAAGATGACGGACCGGTGTCGCGCACAAATTATGTCATCGGCCGGTCGCTACCGGTGTGGTAGAGTGGACTGCACCGGTAGGAACCCACCACTGGGTGGGACCCAACAGAGGGTATAAAAAACTCAGAGACTCTCAGCAACTTCCTTCTTTTTCTTCTTCAACATCTTCAAGGTATGTGATCCCTCTTTTCCCCAGGACCTCAAACCATGCGGTTCTGCTGTCTACCATTAAACCATGTTTCCAAACAGCCTCCATGTTTCCAGTGTCTTTTCCCCCACTTGGAACTGAACCCAGAAGGATATTTCTTCCAACAGGTGCAATGTGATTTGCTTGTTTTTTTCCTGGGGAGGGAGGGGGGACTGTGAACTGTGTGGACCCAGCCACAGTGGTTTGTAAACAATGCTAAACCGTGGTTTAACATGTGCGATTTTTGCCAATTGCTGTTTTATAAAATGTGGCTCTTAACACTTGTCCTTACTATTTGTCCCAATTCCACCAATGTATTTGTGATGAGTTCATGTCTTTGTTTTTCTCTGAACAATAGAGATAACACCCCTGTTCATCTTTGCTGGGGAAATCAAATTTAGCCTTCTTCGGGGGGTTGCAGGTAGGAAAATTAGCATAAGGACAAAGTATTGCTACATTATTACCTATTTAGCACCTGATTAAACATTATTTAACCTACTGGCACTGGTCCAATGCATAACTCTTCAGGGATTTTTAAACATTTTTTTGCAAATGTACCATTGTTCAGAAGCAGGCATCTGTGCAGCCGTGAGTATCTTCCACTATCATTAGGGTAAATTGGTTCCCTGGGCAACGTCCCAGGAACACAGGTGTCCTGATTACAGACATCCTGATTATGTGGAACTGACAGTAGTCATTCACAAAAGGAATGCAAACACATTGTTTAACAGTCACCGACAAGCATGTCAAAAAACTGAGGCCTTCTTAGTTACGGAGACCATTCAACACCATTACTTCATAACCAGCTAACTACACTGGGGGTGGGGGATATATTCATATCACCAGCACTTTCTTCACCAATCTTATTTCCCAATAAAAACTTAGGAAATCATTATTTTGTTCTAAGGAAAGGGAGAACTGATTCAGAAAAAAAATGGTATTACCTGAGCTTCCTAATACCTTCTGTAGAATAGAGCTGAAAGTGAACTGCCAGTTTATGGACGGGCAGTCGTTATACAATTTATTCATTTGTTTTTTCTGCCTAAGCCCCATTCATATGGTTTTCCAGCCTTCCTTTTGCAGGAGACAGATTGCGATCAGGACTTACTTGAAAAGGAATTTAATTAAATCTGTTCTGATTAAAATGCATTGAGTGTGTGAGGGCTGTGACTATGTAAGTGTAGGTGAATTGATCCCACAAATGAGCCTTCCATAAGCCTATGGCTATGTAGCATATTCAGCTTACATCACACTATGAACTGTGTATAGTCATTATAATTGAATGTTCATGACTCGTTTGATTTTATATTTGCTTTATCCATGTGTGTTATTTTACCTAGATGCCTTCCATTGCATGAAATGTACTGTGCCAAGGAAGCCACATGACTCTAAGGTCTGCTCTTGTAGTATCCTTTATATATTGACCAATAGGAACAAATTTAGAACTGGATTTTTTCAGAACTGCTAACATATTTATTTGGAAGAAAAACACAAATGTGAATGATAGCTGTCATTAGGAATGATCTGCAGTGATTGTTGTGGTGCAGTGGTTAGAATGCAGTATTGCAGGCTAATTCTGCTGACTGCCAGGAGTTCGAGTCTCACCAGGCTCAAGGTTGACTCAGCCTTCCATCATTCTGAGTTTGGTAAAATGAGGACCCAGATTGTTGAGGGCCATATTCTGACTCTGTAAACCACTTAGAGAGGGCTGTAAAGCTCTGTGAAGCTGTATATAAGTCTAAGTGATATCGCTATTGTGTAAAATTGGAGAGACCAACGTGGACTATTTTCTATCCTAGGTGTAGAACATTTGCTATCAAAGTTGCAGAATAAAATTGTTAGAAGCTCAACTCTGTTGTCCCCCGTCTCCAAAGGTGAGTTGAGTAACTTTGATTACAGATCCTTCTTGGTATCAACATCCTGATTACAGAATTCTGTAATTCTTTTTCCATTGCTGTCTGCTTAGCAGCAAACCTGACTGCATTCGCACATTATCTAAATTCAGTACATTTTTAAGTGATTTATTTTTGACAGATTTTTAAAAGAACAGTTTTGTTAAATGTCTATGGAAATTTTCAGTCATCTGGGTCATGGTTGTCCCAAAGGTGCTTTTCCAAAAAGCAACTGGACTGTCTTATTTTTTTTCCTTTGAAAATAGTTGACTTCTCACTCAAGAAGCTTCTGAATTGAAGAAGCTTCTTGGATGAGAAGTGAAATGTTTTCAAAGAAAGAAAGAAACACACAAAGACTAGCTGCCTTTTGGAAAATAGTTTTGTTACTTTTAGAAATTAACCTGGTGATGTTACTCTGATAGGGTTTTTTGCATCTATATCTATGATTTTAACACATTGTTAAAATTATGTTGAAGAGTAATTTGAAAATATTTTTAAACTACATATTCCTTACCTACTTACATAGGTATTATTACCCCATATTGAAGATTAACCTTAGCAATGTCCTACAGACAGAACAGAAAGGCAGAAATGAGGCAAACTTTGCTAAAGGCAATATGATACTTTGAATAAGCTTGCCTATAAATTGCATTTAATGGAAATGCATATCCTGTATGGATTAGGCTGTTAGCCAATGGCAACGATAATTAAAATCTGCCATGTACATGAAGTTTATTCCCATGAAGGAATACTTTTACCTATACACCAATGCTCAAAGTACAAGAAATAAACAGTATTCATTTTAAGTCTTAGCACAGGAGGCTAATATGATTTAATAGCTATAATGGAAATGGTGGGATGAGTCCCATGCTACTGGGAAAGAGCTGAGGATATTTAGGAGTACTAATGTTGTTTATGACATGGCTAGCTTAAAGCCTTCAGGACATCTAATTGATTATGTTGCCTTGCAGGAACAAAATGTGAAGCTGCAAAGAGACAATTACAGTGGGAATATGGAACATAAGAAAGAAACTCAACACAGTGAAAGATGCAGTGACTGGCTACACACTGATATCTTAATTCAATCAGAAAATCATCTGTTTGCTATTCACAAATTGCATTCTCAAAAAACAAAGAAGGAAGAGCATTGGTTTCATAGAAAGGCTGTAGTACAAGAAAGTACTTGGGTAGAATGCAGTCAATCAATCAAATATAATTAAATTTCTTGGCTAGCCCTTTAATGTGACATTTATCCAAGTTTATCTCCAATCATTGATATGGAAGAAAAGGAGTTTAATGAGTTTTATAGTCAGGTTCAAACTGAAATTGGCAGAACAAACAAGCAATTGTGCCCCAAGTGGTTGGAGATGAGAATGACGAAGTTGGAAATAGGAGGAGGAAAACTAAGTTGGACTATAGGATTTAGTAAAACAGAATGAAATAGGAAATGCTTTATAAATTTCTGCCAATTCAGTGATTAGTTATAAGGTTAGTGGTTAAGGCACCAGGCTAGAAACTGGAAAATGGTGGGTTCTAGTCCTGCTTTAGGCATGAAAATCTGCTGGCAATTTTGGGCCAGTCACATTAATGTAACGTAATAACACATTGCATTATAAGATTAAACATTTGATTAAAGTATTCCATAGTCCTAAGGAATCTTCTTAGCATTTTAAAAATAAAAGACATAAAATATGCAACATATTATAAGACACTTTAGAATCTGTAGATCCAATGTGTTCTATGTATTAATTTTTCTCTAGGTAACCTCTCTTTTGATCAGACTCCACCTCATATTTCATCCATTTATGGTTTCTACACTTTAAGGAAGTTTGGAGAACTGGCTCAGAGAAAGGCAGTGAGAAGGAAATTAGAAAGTATGTCCTGTGAGGAGAAATTGCAGAACTGTGCCATGTATGGCCTTGAAAAGATGAGACCATATAACTACATGATAGCACTATTCAAATACCAGAAAGGATGTCACACAGAAGAAAATCAAAATTTATTCTCTATCACTCCAGAATGTAGATCACAGAACAATGGATCAAAAAATGAAAGCCAATGCTGATAGAAGCTTAGAAAAGACTTTAATAGCAGTTCAACAGAGGAACAAATTACTCAAAGGTAATGGGCTCCCATTTACTAGATGTGTACAAGCAGAGGCTAGACAGCCATTTATCATGGATGCTTTAATTTGGATCTTACACTATGATTTAGGCTGTGTAATTTAGGCAGCATGCTCAGTCAGTCAAAAGCTTTACTCCGAGTCTGTGCTTGTGGGCGTGTATCTGCATGTGTGCAAATATATCAGTAAATGTATCAAAATATACAAATTAAGTGGGAAGCATAGGGAGGCCCTTCAACAGTGATTTTTTTGGTATTTAATTATAATCTGATCTCTCCTCTCTTCTTGCTATCCTTTGCCAAAACAAAACCAGCCCTGATATAAAATAGGCTACAACATAATCTAATGCAGGAAAATACTTCAACACATTATAGATGTGTTTTCTGTCTCCTTCCATCTGTACCACCAAATGTTTAACTTCTCAGAAGAAGTGATACTGGTGCATAATAATTCACTATTGCTCTCATTAAAAGGCACAGTTAGTTAAAGACCAGAGCTACCCTTTCATTACTCTTTGTTCACTTTCTGACAGAATACTGTAAAAGGTTAACTTTAGTGGGGACAAATACAAAACTAATCAAGTGCTGTCAGCTATGAGTAGACCAAGATGTTACATCTACAGGGAAAGATCACAAACAAAAATGATGAGCAGAGGAAGACTGAAAGTTACTTAGATTGTTAGGTTAAGTATGTACTCAGGAATGTGTCATTAAGATTTGAAGTTTTCAAGGGATGGAAGAAATGAATTGTGTGGTGTTTTGGCAGCTTTCATGACAACTCAGCATACATTGGGTCAAGCAGGGTGTGAGTCAATGGTGTGTTGAAGTTGATTGGGTGATTGGATGAGAACTTTGACGATACTGTAGATAGTTCAGGACTTGAAGGAAAGGGAATGGGGGACTACAGAGTAATTAGGGCAGGCAGTAGCATTTGAATATGACAGAGGGACAAATATAGAAGGCAGAGTTGATATTTGATAGTGATTTTACTTTCCAGTTCCTAGTATTCATCCCTGCTTCCAGGTCACAGAATCTCAGTGGTCCTGATCTCTGACTGGTAATCTAAGAAGCCAGGACAGTGAGTAATAAGGCTTCCCAAATCTATGATCACCAGTCTTGACCCTCTAGAATGGGGTAAGGTTCAGTTGTTATCCTTAATGGCTTTCAAAGGCTGGAAACCTGACTGTGTTACCCTCTGTCTGGGCTCTAGGAGCAGTTGGGTTTGTTGGGTTTGTTGCTGGTTTACTGGCCACCCGGCTATACAGTGAGATCCTTTCCTGAGCTGCTTCGTTCTGTTGTTCATTTGACAATTAAGTCCCCAGAATAAATGATTCTGGCAGGCTTTAACTTGACCTCATGCAGCAAATGAGTACAGCTGAGGAATTCATGGCCGCTGTGGCAGCCCAGGACCTAAACTAAGTTATTGAGGGCATATTTGGAGTCATATACTCAACCTGTGTGTTTTTTTAAAAAAACATAATAAGATCTGAAGATTGAGGGCATCACCACCAGTTTGTCAGGGACAGATTGCTTTTTATTTGCTTTTTGACTTGAGGAGAGGAAGGATCTATATGAGAGGTCCATACTACCCCAATGAACCTGGATGAATTTGAGAGTGAGCTTGGCAGGTGAATTTGACAGGTGGTTCCACCAAAACCTTAGTCTCTACCTGGAATGGCTGTAAAACGAGGGTTCTGGGCTGAATCATGCCTATGCAGCCTCTCTGCAATGCTGATGAGCAACTTGGCTTCAAGGCATGTCAGGAAATGAAACAACAGAAGAGATGCTATCAAGTTCTTTGCAATAGAAAAACTCAAGAAACCGGAACATTTTGGAGTTCTGGAAAGGTTTTAATTGCTAATAGGATAATATACCAGAATCTTAAAGGGCTGCCAAAGTAATTTTCAAACTCAACATAATAGCATATTTAAGCTGCAGTTATTCTGATATTTTCTGATGTCCAGTTTGCTGTCGTGGTTAAGCTGCTGGACTAGAAATTGGGAAACTGTGAGTTCTAGTCCTGTCTTAGGCATGGGTGACTTTGGGCCAGTCACTCTCTTTCAGCCTATCTGTCAGAGTGCACACAGTGTGACTATTTTGAGACAACCCAGGAGCAAAATACAGTAAACAGAGGTTTGTCTTTCAAATAGTGGTTTATCTACAAGGATTATATACATACACATACTAGACAAAGTCAGGAAATCAATCACCAACTACAGCACAGAAGCACTCATGGAGAGAGAGAGATACGCTTTCACAGGCCCTCTCATATTACAGTCTCTTAAAGCAGTAGCAGTCAAATAATCCTGCTGACTCATTGCTACTATTGCATCATCATTACAGCATTACAGTATTACAGCATTGCAGCAGCTGGTCAGCTATTACCCTGACACTATCACAGGCTAAAGGTTCTTCTTGTGGGAAAATAGGAGGAAGGAGTATTATGTATGTTCACCACCTTGAACTTACTTATGAAGTAATAAAGGTGGGATGAAAATAAAAAATAAATAAATATTTTCTTCTTACATTCCCCCCCTCCTTTTCTGTAAAGACCCTGTTTCCTCCTCTAACAATTGTGCTTCCTCCTACATTTTTCTAGGGTCTGTGCCTTACTTCTTCCTTCAAGTGGTCTTTCCCTCTCTGCCCTGGGATGCTCAAAGAGTGTTGATATTAAAAAAGAGGCAGAGCATAATGATTTATAATGTTTACAGGACATAGAAATCAATAATCATATATATAGTTCTTAAAGAAGATTTAAGAAATAATAATGGTACAGGAACAAGAGATGAAATAAATAAATAAATACTTCAGAATGGTGCCAGAAACTCCTTTTAAAGTGGCTAACTCTTGAATTGATAGGCAACATTATAATTTACTTGGGCTCCAGGTTCCTCACTGATTGTTCAGTCATATGCTCAAAGCAAAGACAAGGTTGCAAGTCCCCCTTTATAAAACCATCTACAAATCTGTAATAATTTCCTTACAGGGAAGCAGGTTCAGACAGTATTGTGGAACAGAAGAAGAAAAAGAACCCAATGCCTGCAACTGACATTGCTGAGAGGGAAAAGTGAATATCAGGATTGTGTATTTGTATGCATGATATGCCAATACATATGTGCATATATACATACAGTACCTACATGCATATGACAATTGGGATGGGCTAAGAAGCAGTCAAATAATAGTTGCTAGAATTGTTCTTGGTCATTTATTCACAATTACAGAGGAACCCTGTGTTGCAGGATGGGACCTGGTTTGAGAGGTCTGCAATTGTTCATCTCCACTTGAATAAGATTTTCCAATTGTCCTGTGAGTAAGTCCAACTGCTGCACAATTAGCACTTATCCCTAAGTCCAAAAGAACTGGGAATTTCTGAGCCCAAGGACATGTGAAGACAAAGGTGGATTCTAAAATGCAATTGCCTGATATTAGATAATGGAGCTCTTGTCTGAGACTCTATTTTGTTGTTTTTTTTGCTTTATGGCCTTATTTTCATGGACTCCATGTGGTTGATGTTTAATGATAAACTGAAAGGGAGGAGTGAGCTGTGAGCAAAGGCTATGAAACATCTTCCTCTGTTATTTTGTCTGTGTCTCAGCATTTCCTGCATGCCATCAATCACTATACACTTACTTTCAAAGTATTTGGTATGTCTTGTTGTACTAATTCCTTTCTCGCTTCATAGGAAAAGCCTTCCCCAAACCATATTTGGGTAGACCAGGTTGGCCTGATAAAAAAAACAATCCCTCCCCTGGTATAGTCAACAAAGTGAGGAGAGGCCGTGGCTTAGAGGTTAATACTGTATATTTACCTAATATGTAAGTAGCCTGGGTTCGAATCTCAGAAGGGTATGGCTAGCTGACGAGAGCTAAATAGCTTGAAATAGATCTATACTAGTCTCCCTTTATTTCTTTGTTGGTAAATATAAATTTAACACTTACCCAAACTGGTTTATTGAAGTAAAATCATTCCAGCATATGTCCCTGGCATGTAACAGAAGATATGCTAAGTACTCATGTACCGAGCATCCTTCTTGTCTCAATTTACAAATCTCCTGATTAGCAGTCACTATTCTGGCTGAATTCTTAAAGACAGCTTTAAACTTCTACATAAGGTCTTGATAGATGTTCAGAATGATATAATTGTTTCCCATGAATTGAATAGCTCACCTGGTTACTCATTTCTAAAAGCTTAGAACAAATGCCACTTGAGTCCAATCTCTCGGGAATTTCTCTGGCTGGCTGGCTGACCTATCTCTTGCCATGAACAGTGATAATGAGGGTTAGTATTAATCCTGAGTTTCCCAGGGGAACAGAGCATCGCCAGTGGTGGAGCAACCTGTAGGACCAGTCTAAATGGAGTCAAACTCAAATGCTGTGCTGTCTACTTTATAGTATTGTGCATCTTGTATCTCCCTGCTGTCTGTGTTGTCTTCTGTTTAACTTCTACATGAGCTCACTGGGAGAGGTCAGGCATCAATATGTTTTCAGGTATCAGGAGGCTGATGATACTCAGTTGCACATCTTGATCCTTGATTGATCAAGTGACAATATTGAGGTCATGTCTCAGTGCCTGGAGATCCTCTATGTCTGGATAGAGAGGAACAGGTTGAAACCCAATCCTTATATGACTGACCGGTTATAGATAGAGTATATGGTCCTTCTGGTCCCAATGATTTTTTTCATCCTTAGTTAAATGAAGTTGCACTTTCCTATTCAGAGCCAGTGTTCCCAGTCTTTAAAGATAATAATAGCTATAAATACATGTTTGCATCAGTGTGTGTAGAGGTGTAGATAGATGATTGACAGATAAATGACAGTTAGTCAGATAGATACACATATACCTATTTCATTGACCTATGACTAGAAACACCCAAAATACATCTTCATGTTCTTGGTTTCAGCCCAGTTGCCCTTGAAACTCTTTGCATTAAAAATAAAATAAAATCCTGATTCTTGGGGTGGGGGGGACATTCTGGCAGATCTGAAACATCTCAGTTTAAGGAACTTTATATGATCAAATGTTTTAAAGCTTTTTATAGAAGAATTGGGTTTGGATTAATATATTTTATATTACCTTTGTTTATAATACTCTTTAACAGCTTCTGTATCATGAGCCATCCAAGATAACAGTACTTAACTATGCCATATTTTCCCCATCTGAGAGATCATGAGATCAGTTCTGATGGCCAATTCAAGTTTCTAGGGCATGTCTCAATTCGTAATATGACTAAACAACCTAAAATACATTGGTACAATGAATTACAATAATCAAAGAGCTCAATAAATAATAAAATCAACTTCCTTTGCTTTAAAAATATACAGAACATGACACTTCTGTTCTTTTCCGTCGACTCAATTAAAGAGTGGAAAGAAGCTATCAATGACTACAAGCAGGAAGACTCCCCAGGAATTAACCCTGTTTGTAGATTCTTTATGGAATTAGGTGACAGCTGGCAAAGTTTGCCGTAGGGTTAAGAGCTCAATATCCATTTCAGTTTCCTCTTTTCATCAACAGGAATCCTACACGTAAATCACATAATGTAACACATTTGCTTTCTTCTGTTCCATTCTAGGATTTAGATTAGCCACCAGTAATATGAGCTTGACTGTTTAAACAATATAGATGTCATACATTATAATATTAGCTTTACTCATTGTCTCAATGCAAACTTTTAAACAGAACATTTCTGACCTTGAAACTCAACTCACCCCAAAGAGCCCCTTCTCTAATTAAAACTATATGTGACCCACAAGGCATCAAGGCAAGGAGCATCATCAACTTTATTGATGCCACCTTCACCTGCTAATGAAAAACAGAGGCAAGTTATAAAAGGAAGGAAGATTAGAATCAGTAAGAAATTTAGACTGGCAGGGAGAGAAAGAGAGAATAAAGATAACTTTGAAAAATTTCAACTATAGTAACCCAATGAACAATATATGTTTTTGTTTTGGGGAGAAATGTGGCACAATTGTGAAACATTGAACTTTCCATTTCTGGGGGAAAAAACAACAAAGCAAGATCTTTTCATAGATGTTCAGTCTTCCAAATACAGAGGTAGCTATTAAAACTTACTGTAGAACTGAATCTGATTCTCCTGGTGCCTTGATTTATTTTGAGGCTGAATTTGATTTCTTCATTTCTGTATCCGAGTACAGACTAGAATGTTACGTCATTGTGATTTGAATCATTCATTTGGTAAGGTTAACATTTAGTGATGGGTTTTGTGATGAGTTAGGTTAAAGTTTCATGATAATTAGATCTTTATCACTATCTCTGTACCAGTCTCAAATGGACTATGAAAAATCAATATCCTATGTTATTATTTTGGTAGCAAAAGGAGGTTAAGTGCAAATATGTACCCTGTAAGTTTCTAAAAGTGACTATAGAGGGGATATTTTTCTTTCACTTCACACAGACTGATGCAGAACACAAGAGGAATTCTTCTTCCTTTTCATGAAAAATAAAAACCCATACAAAACTTCCTATTTAACAAAAATAGTTTCAGAAGTCTGTCTCTTATCAGTGAGATTATTATATACTCGAAGGGGTCTACACTACGCACAATGGAGGATAAAAATGATGGTACTTGCAGAGATGGCTAAATTAATTTCTTTGGTAGAGAAAAGACAATGTCTACATTTATGGCTGACTGGAAACCCATTATAAAAAGCATACAAAAAGCAGTTTTTCAACTTCACATTCTAAGTCAGGGGTGTCAAACTGTCGGCCCACAAGCTAGATGCGTCACACGCAGGCCATGCCCACCCCAGCTCCGCAAATGGGAAAAACATCATGAAACGTCACACGATGGCAACGTGATGCCGTGAGTTTGACAGCCGTGTTCTAAGTGATATCTAAGCTTCTCTTGCAGTGGTGGGCTTAGAGTCTATCTGCAATGAAACTATAAATTCAAAGTAAAAACTGGATATATGGAGGATGCTTAAGCTCTGTGATCCATCATTGCCTCTTCCTCCTCCTCCTCCTCCTCCTCCTCCTCCTCCTCCTCCTCCTCCTCCTCCTCCTAGTGCAGCTATTCACAGAATGAAAACTGTGGAAACTAAGTGTATTAATAGATCAAGTTTAAACCAACATTATATTTTTGTCCTGCACTATTGAACACAAACTAGCCAAAAACATTTAGAAGATTGTTTATGACTTCCAATGTAGCAAGTTTCATATCATAGAGAAAACATCAGAACAGCAACAAAAACAAAAGCACAAAAAATGAAACAAGCAACAAAAATACAAATGAAAGAATACTTTAAAGCCAAGTCATGGAAAACACTCTATTGTAAAATAAATTGTCCTTAAAAAGACCTACTGTTTTATAATCTCTTGCCCTGCTTATATTGCGTGGGTAAGCAAGACTTGCTCTTACACCATGCTCTTTAGTAACATGGCATTCATTCAGTTATAGCTCTGACAAGAAAGAAAATAAAACTAGCACCAAAAAGAGGACCACTTGGCAGTCCAGTCGCCATCACTTTCAGTGTTGAAGCCAACACCTTTTGTATTTGTGCTTATCAGCTGGAAATCCTGGTGTCTTTGCCAGAGAGGCCACTGCTTAGTTTAGGAAGAAGACAGATTACTGTTTCTCCTGTTCCCATAACATCACATTAACTATTCCGAACAGCTTCAAATGGTGTTGAAGGCTGCCTAACGTGACAAACACAAGATCACTACTTCCTTTGTTATTCAGTCAAGTGACGGCTTTAATGACTTTACTTTTCTTCCGGCTCATCCATATCACTTCTACAACATCCTGCCTTGTAATATAGCATTTCTTTGCATTAATAACAGTAACGGACTCAATAGCTCAATCTTATTCTGAAGTAGAGAAGAGAGAAAAGAGTCAGTGAGAAAATACTGTACAAGGGGCAGATCCGTCGAGGAGTTTAAAAATCTAGATTTCTCCATAAGGAGGGAAAAATATAGAAACGGGGAAGACAGGGACAGAAGAAGTGGAAGATTATAGAGATACTCAGTTTCATATATTTTAATAGTAATTATCTGTTGTTCCATTAATACTGGGTGTTGCCTAGGATTCATAATGTGGAAGATACTTGGAGATCTATTGTTTAAATAAGTTCTTTACTTATGGTTTCAATCTAACTCTAGGCCTGCCTAAATTCCTGAACATGTCATTAAGAAGATGAAGAATTCTCACAGAATTAGGGATGTCCACAAAGTGAGATCCTATCCTTCACAGGATCAGAGAGGATTGATGGCAGCATTTCAGTTGGATCGTACTTGCTGTTGATCCAAAGTAAGGCAACATCAGTAAAGTCAGGACCTACAGAAAATCCAAGGTTCTGTAGCAGCGGTGGGTTGCTCCCCGTTCAGCCCGGTTCTGTGAACCGGTAGCCCCAGTGATGGGAGGCTCTGCCCACCCACCCGGGACACTTCTGCGCATGTGCAGAAGCTTCTGCGCATGTGCAAAAGTGTCACGCGCAAGCACAAGTGTGCACATGAACCAGTAGCAACGGGTTTTAGAACCTACTACTGTTCTGTAGGAAAATAAAAACAAATCGCAAGTACCAAGAGGATGGTGATTATTGGAGCTCATTTCTTGTGGGGGAACTAGAAAGGGCACAAAGGACTTTGAGTCAGGCTTGACTCCTGGAAAATGACTGGACTAGTCACTGCACTTATCTTGGCAAGATTTCAGCCTTGGAAGTGGTTTGCCTTCTTCCTAAGTTTAAAAGCTGAATTAAAGTGGCCCTCAGCTGCCATATCCATTGCCACAAACCTATGTTGTGAAAGGATTGACGGGCAAGTGGAGGTCGCAGAAAATGCAGATGGGCCAATGCGCACACTTCACAAATCCCAACAGTGCATTATGCAGTGTGCCCTGCATGCTGATTGGGTACGACTTCTTGCTGGGAGGCAGAGGAAGGCAAGGCACATTCAAGAGAAGAATGTTAAAGTTCATTGATGTATAAAAAGAATGCCTATGCAACTGTGCCAAAACGACAGCCACATACATTCCGTTTCATTCTGTGCAGTGCAGTAGAAGTCTACTCCATCTGAGAGAGAGGAGGGGATATAGAGGGAGGGAGGGAGGGAGGGAGGGAGAGAGAGGGAGGGAGAGAGGGGCCTAAGGTCCTGAAGCTGGCTTTGTAGCTAAGGCAAGATTAAAAATCACAGTATTTCAGTTTCTAGCTTGATGCCTCAACCACTATCCCAGACTAGCTCTCATTCTATAATTTCATGGATAAAACCCTGGAAAGAATTATGTTCTACATACAGAAGGAGTACAAAATAAAGAGGCTTTTCAGATAGTTTAACAGACTAGCTCTTTTTTTCTTCTTCTTCTAAAAATGGCTTCCTTTCAAAATGGCTGCACCTCCCCTGGATTACTTTCTTGTTCTTTTTGTACTTTTCTTAAAGGGCCTCCAATAGCTACATCCATCCATGACACACCGTTTTTTTTCTCTCTTCAAGTTGCATGCTGGAGTTTTTGGGGCAGCAGCAGTCCCTTGTTAATTGTGAAAGTAAGTGATTAATAATTAATGGAGAGCACATGATCTGCATCTGGGGTCAATTAGTGCAGGTCTATTGCCGTGTTTTGAGTTGCCGAGCTTTACATAAGAGAAGCTTTGTGTATCAACTTAAGTGATTACAGACAACTTTATTATTAGTTTTCATGACTAAAATCTCTTGAGGGTGTGTTTACTGTAATCCATTGAAGACTTTGATCATGTTATTTATGACCTAGTGATTGAAAGCGTCTCCAGTCAGACTTTTGGATACTCTTACCTCTAGGTTTGAGGTTGCTTGTTTGCATGAAGAAAGAAAGAAATGCAGACTAATATCTCTTTCATTGTTAGGAATAGACCTCCTGTCTGTTTTATGAGCCAAGTGCTAGTCTTATCCTTTGGAATTCTAAATGTCTTGGTTTGGGCTACCTGAACAATTGCCTCTTCTTTCACAGAAGAATAGTTAAGACCATCTTTAGAGGCTCCTTTTCAGGGGTCTGTAACAAATGATAACTAGAGAAAGGATCATATCATTTGCAATAGGTCCACAAAGTCTTGTCTGCTACCTGCAAGATGTTCTTTTCGCAATTATATAGTGGCTATTATGTTCTTCAGGAACTTTTAATTATAAAATTAATCTGGGTGTGTGTATGTATAATGTTTTTAGATATACTGTATAAATATTTATGTTTCTGCTGGTCTTAATTTGTTGCATTCGTTTTGGTTTATTTCCACATATTTTACTTATTTTAACCTTCATGTTAGGGAAATTCAATAACAAAATAATGATGCTCTTTGGGTGGCATATAGTAATAATTAACTGTTTTATCAGTAAAGGTGGCTACTGTGCAGCTTACTAAGCTAAAACCACTAGGTGTCATTGTGACAATGACACCGTGATTTAATAAAATATTACAATAGACATTTAGCTTAAATCCAGAAAGAAAAGGAATAGGTAGGTAACAGACAGTTGTTTTTCAGACATTGCTTCTTTAAATATACCTTTATCATAAGGCAGATTCAAATATTCTGGAATATATATATATATATATATATATATATATATATATATATATATATATATATATATATATATATATATATATATATATATATATATATATATATATATATATATATATATATATATATATATATATATATATATATATATATATATATTCTGTGTCTTATGTCTTTTCCTGGTGAAGAGCTGATAAGGAAGAGAACCTGGCCTAGAGGTTAAAACTGCTGCCTTACAAGCAGACTGCCCAGGTTCAAATCCCACTAAGGGTATGGCTATCTGACGAGAGCAAAATAGCTCGAAATAGATCTATAATAGTCTCCCTTTATTTTCATTTATCAGCAAAAAATGTTATATACGTACCTTCAGTACACAAGCTCTACTGAGCCTTATTTACAAGGGCTTGCAAATTATTTGTAATTTAAAAAATAAGAGCCACAAATCTTATTTTTTTAACAAAGAACAAAATTTGAGCATGAAAACAGAGGGAAAGTGTTATTTGAATTTCAGGTATCAAAGAAGTGCATCCATATTTAGCTGTAGTGAAAGGGTACAGTCCACTCCAGTTACCATGTTACTGTACTGTGTCATGGAACATGTTTTAGTACTTGAATTCATACTTTGCTGATCTATTTGCATACCCCTATTGATCCCAAGGGTTTTCTAACATGTTTCACTTATGGTACTTTTGCATAATTGCCTGATTAACTGACTTATATAACCTATTGACCTTTACATTTAATTAGCAGTCCTCTGTAAATGTTGAGTAGTAATCAAGTAGAACAAGATTCTGTGTGCCATTTACATCTTGTGAAAATTTTCTTTTTCTTAAAAAAAAGGAAAACCAATGAAAGTGTCATTAGATTCCAATTTCAAATCTCTGGGGTCCCGATTTTTTTTTTTAATGTGTATACTTGGCTGGCATCAGATCACAACACAGACGAATTTGAGTCAGCCATGTTGTTTCTGAAAAGTTGAAACAAATTAAGAGTAATCACACACAGAGGATCAAATCATACTGTCAGTAGAAAAATGTTTAATTTCAGTTCTTAAAGAAAAAATATAGACATGCCCAAGAATAAGGATTTTTCTATCGTATTTAAACTTGAAACTAATTAGTTCAAGCATATAACATTTTAATTACAAGAAAATATGCTACTCCACATTAATAACCTGCACAAAGAAAAGATAAGGTATCATCATTCAGTACAGTTTCTTTTATTCAGCAAGTGCCATTTAATTTTAATTATTTATAGCACCTCATTATGCTTGTAAGAGACAGGCCAGAATCCTGTCTACTGGCAGAAACATCTATTAAACTAGATCTTAACATCACAGTAAAATTCTGAGTCAGGGTCTATATATCCCTTCATCTTATTAAGCGTATGTATGGATCTGTGTGCATTTCCCCAAATTACCATGTTTCAAACAAGAAAATCAAACTTCTGATGTCCAAAAGGAGTGACTTGTGTCTTGTTCCCTACAATCTTAGAAAGTTTAGTTCTAATATATTGAGGATAACATAATGTCAGAAGGCTAGTTTGCGGGGCATAATCTTTAGCTCTCTCCTTGCTTCATTACCAAAGTTATCTAAAAGGGAACGAATGACGACTTCATTATTTGATCTCTCTCTCTCTCTCTCTCTCTCTCTCTCTCTCTCTCTCTCTCTCTCTCTCTCTCTCTCTCTCTCTCTCCTCTCCCTCTCCCTCTCCCTCCCTCCCTCCATCTACCTCTCATCTATCATCTAAAATTAAATTATTAGATTGGCTCAGAGAACTACAACCCATCATTTTATTTTTAAAATGGCTCATACCCCAAGCATTAGATTAGAGTAAAACTGTATGAGATTGCGGTGGTGTGGTTTTGAGAGATTTTTCTGATTTGTATTATTATGTCTTTGTATGTTTGATTGTTGTTGCTGCTGGGAATTGCCCAGAATTTTATATCAAATGGGTGGCCACATGTCTTCAAAATAGCTAGCTTCCTACATCTCACCTACCTACCTAAGATTGATTGATTGATTTAGGTAGGTACCTACAATCAATCTTGACTGTACTTTTCTGCATTTTGTCTATTTGTACAGTATGTTTTTGGAGGTTAGCAATAGCAATAGCACTTAGACTTATATACCGCTTCATAGTGCTTTACATCCCTCTCTAAGCGGTTTACAGAGTTCAGCATATTGCCCCCAACAATCTGGCTCCTCATTTTACCCACCTCAGAAGGATGGAAGGCTGAGTCAACCTTGAGCCGGTGAGATTTGAACAGCTGAACTGCTGAACTAGCAGTCGCTGAAATAGGTTGCAGTGCTGCTTTTAACCACTGCGCCATCTCGGTTTGTTGTCAAAGAATTCATTTATTTCTATTTGCAGTTCTTTCATAGATTTATACAGCTGTCAATTCAAACAATGTACTCTGAGTGGTATACACAAGAAAAAAAGAATAAAAAATATACCACATTTGTAAACTGTACTGAATTGTGAATGAGATTTTCTTCCACTTTCTTTGATAATGATCCCTAATTCTCAATCCATCAGATGAAAAAGGAATTTTGCCTCAAGTAAGCTACTTTGGGGTCTTATCACTATCCTTTTTATAGTGACTTCACTAAATAATTTTGTAGTATTCATACTTGAAATCCCATTGCCTATTCCTAAATCCAAACAATGTATGCACAAAATAAAATAGCCCCAGTCCCAATACCGATCCCTGAAGATACTTCGAGAACTCTTTGGTCAGGTGGTTACAGCAGCAGGCTAGAATCCAGGAAACTGTAAATTCTAGAGCACTGACAGTGTTATGTACCATCTATAAAATATTTTGTACTCAAAATACAAATTTCCCTCAAATTATAGCTTTAATTTTATTAATATTTTATAGCTGTCTCCACTGTTCCATTGTTTCTTTGAAATTCTACATCCATTTTATCAGAGTTTTTAATTTTTTCTGTCTCAGTATCATATTTTAGTAACAATTTATAAATGCATCCTAATAGATTACCTTGATTCTGTGTAAATGTTTCAAATTCTGTCATTTTTCTCAAGATACCTCCTTTTTTCTGGAGATCACTTTTTTTACTTTCAATAATGTATAGGTACATTAGCCAGGATAAATTCCTATCTTCATTAAGCAATGCTTGTTTTCTCTTTAATGTGTTTTCTGAACTGGATCTATCATATTGGCGTATGTGATTATATCTTCTCTGTTGTAATTTCTCCTTCGAATAAAAGTATTTGATGGTGATAACTAATGGTGAAATTACCAGATTTATCCTTATTCTCAGAAGGTTCCAACTATTTGTCTTGTAATATGTCCCTTTAATTGTTTTCTTTTCTTGTTTATTTATAAGTACCTATGAAGCTCATTGTCTGAGCCTGCAGGAGTTCAGTTTATGACCATGGGATTCATTTAGCTATCACTGGAAAAAAAAGTTGAAAAATCAGGTCGGTCATAAAGGTTGTCTCCCTACCAACCATCACGACTTAGAACCATAACAGGCCGGATCCATTATGATCATAAATCCAAGGACGAATGGTTGCAGAAGTTGATGGAGTTGGCTGAAATGGCAAAATTGACTATTTTGATTAAAGAAAAGAATATAAGTACTTTTGTTTCCACATGGAGACCGCTTCTGAACTTTATGCTTTATTTTGGAATTCTTATATGCCGCCCAACTCCCTAAGGACTCAGGGCGGCGTACAACAGTGAAAAATACAAGAATAACCAAAATCTAAAATGTTAATTAAAAACAATATAAAAATTAAAACACAATATAAGAAATCATCAACAACCATTCAACATCATACATACTTGGGGGGTGAGCTCGAGTGAGTTAAGCTCTACCCCCCGCCTGCAGGAAAAGCCATGTCTTAACGGCTTTTCGGAAGGCCAGCAGAGTGGGGATAGTTCGGGTCTCTGGTGGAAGTTGGTTCCAGAGTGCGGGGCCAGCCACAGAGAAGGCTCTCCCCCTTGGGCCCACCAGCCGGCATTGCTTGGCCGACGGGACCTGGAGGAGGCCAACTCTGTGGGCCCTAACCGGTCGGAGGGAAGTATGAGGCAGAATGCGGTCCCGTAGATAACCTGGTCCTAAGCCATGAAGGGTTTAAAGATGGTGATCAACACCTTGAATTGGACCCGGAGACCGATGGGCAACCAATGCAGCTGGCGGAGTATCGATGTCACGTGGGTGTACCTTGGCACACCCACCACAGCACGCGCAGCCGCATTTTGCACCAACTGAAGTCTCCGGATACTCTTCAAGGGTAGCCCCATGTAGAGCGCATTGCAGTAGTCCAAACGAGAGGTGACAAGGGCATGAGTGACCGTGAGTAGAGCCTCCTTCTCCAAATATGGCCGCAACTGGTGCACCAGGCGAACCTGTGCAAAGGCCCCCCTAGCCACAGCAGAAAGATGATGGTCCAATTTTAGCTGTGGATCTAGGAGGACCCCCAAGTTGCGGACCCGGTCCGAGGGAGTCAGTTTTGCTCCCTCAAGGACCAAGGAGGGACAGTTGTCATGGTCCTTAGGAGGCAATATCCACAGCCACTCAGTCTTGTCGGGATTAAGTCTGAGTCTGTTCCTCCCCATCCAGATCCTAACGTCGTCCAGGCACCGGCACATTACATCAACTGCCTCACTGAAGTCAGACGGGGTGGTGATGTACAGCTGGGTGTCATCAGCGTACTGATGGAAACACACCCCATGTCTGCGAATGATCTCACCCAGCGGTTTCATGTAGATGTTGAACAGGATGGGCGAGAGAACCGACCCCTGAGGCACCCCACATGATAGGGGCCTAGGGGACGACCTCTGCCCCCCTGCCAGCACCGACTGCATCCTATCAGCGAGATAAGAGGAGAACCACCGCAAAACGGTGCCTCCCACTCCCAACTCGCTGAGACGATGCAGAAGGATACCATGGTCGATGGTATCGAAAGCCGCTGAGAGGTCAAGTAGCACCAGGATGGAGGAGTTCCCCCCATCCCGGGCCCGCCAGAGATCATCCATCAGAGCGACCAAGGCAGTTTCTGTACTGTAGCCGCGCCTAAAGCCCGACTGGTAAGGATCTAGATGATCTGTTTCATCCAGGAGCTGCAGAAGCTGAGTAACCACCACCTTCTCCACAACTTTCCCTAAAAAAGGTAAGTTGGAGACCGGACCATAGTTCTTCAAGTCAGCTGGATCCAGGGAAGGCTTCTTCAGGAGGGGTCGCACCACCGCAGCTTTTAACGACTGCGGTACGGATCCCTCTCTCAAAGAAGCGGTGACCACCGCCTGGATCCAGCCGCGTGCCACCTCCCTGCTGGCCGAGACCAGCCAGGAGGGGCACGGGTCCAATAAACAGGTGGAGGTACCCATCGCTCCCACAGCCCTGTCCACATCCTCAGGAGAAACAGGCCCAAACTCTTCCCATAATGATGGACTAGGACTAGCCCCTGTCAACTCAATGGACTCTGCCCAGCCAGAGTCCAGGTTCGACCGAATCTGAGTGACTTTATCCGACAGAAACTCAGCGAATTCCTCAGCTCTGCCTTGTAAGTGTTCCTCGCTCCCCCCTTTTGCAAGGAGGGAGCGAGTCACCCTAAACAAGGCGGCCGGGCGAGAATCTGCGGACGCAATAAGAGCGGAAAAATAGGATCGTTTTGCCGCCCTTATCGCCACTAAATAAGATCTGATGTAAATTCTTAATAGTGTTCGATCAGACTCGGTTTTACTGGCCCTCCAGCGGCGCTCTAGACGTCTCTTCTGGCGTTTCATCTCCCGGAGCTCCTCGGTAAACCAGGGAGCTTTCCGGGATCCACTGCCATAGAGAGGTCGCTTAGGCGCAATTCGGTCTAGGGCCCCTGATGCTGCGGTGTTCCAAGCAGCCACCAGGGAGTCAGCCGAATTGTGTACCAGGGTTTCAGGTATTTCCCCAAGTTCCCTCTGGAATCCTTCCGGTTCCATTAGGCGCCTGGGGCGGAACCACCTAGTCGGTCCCGCCTCCCTGCGGGGGAGGAATGGGGCTGCGAAATCCAACCTCAGTAGGAAATGATCTGACCATGACAGAGGGGTGATGACTATGTCCCTTATCTTCAGATCATCTCTCCACTGCCCCGAAAGAAACACTAGGTCGAGCGTGTGACCACCCTCATGAGTCGGATCCTGGATTACTTGGGTCAGGTCCATGGTTGTCATGGAATCCATGAACTCCTGAGCTGCCCCAGAGGTTTCGCCAGCAGATGGCAAGTTGAAGTCCCCCAGCACCATAAGCCTGGGGAACTCAACTGCCAAGCCGGCTACTGCCTCGAGCAGCTCAGGCAAGGCCTTGCTTACGCAGCTGGGAGGCAGGTACGTTAAGAAAAGGCCCACCTGTACCCCTAAGTCCAACTTCAAAAGGAGCGTCTCACACCCAACAATCTCCGGGGCAGGGATCCTACGAGGGTGCAGATTTCCGCGCGTTATTATTGCCACTCCTCCCCCCCTTCCCTGGGGTCGAGAATGGTGCTGCGCCAAGAAACCGGCTGGGCATATCTCGGAGAGAGCTACTCCCCCCTCCTGCCCCAGCCAGGTCTCGGTAACACACACCAGGTCTGCCCCCTCCTCTGTGATTAAATCACGTATCAAGGGGGGTTTGTTGACAATTGACCTGGCATTAAGCAGCAGCATCCTGAGCCCAGGGCCCTGAGAACCCTGGTTGCCAGGTATCCGGGTTGAGCAAGATGGAACCGGATCGGAGGGGCCGGAACAAGGGATCGCTTGTAAACAGCGAGGTCTTATTCCCCGAGAGCGGCCCGCCCCTCTGCTCCCGTCATATCTGCCTCTTCCCATTATGACTGAGATGGTCCGGCTCTCGCCTACACCAGAGACCCCCTCCCCTTCCCCGCTGGTCTCCCTCCCTTCCTGCAGGCCATACATACCATTCTCACAAGAAAGGGTAGCCGGGTCTCCCCCCCCCCACTTCTGTTTTTACACTCAGCGGGGGGGAGCAAAGTCCCAGTCCCTAGCTTTTCCATTTTCCATTTTCACACACTTACTAATACTCAAACACTCATCTCATTCTACCCACATTCAACCACACCCATATCACATCTCAGAGGGGAGGATACAATTTAAAACGGTTTCTAAAAAATTCTAAAAAGGTGGCAGGATCACAAAGGTGGCTTTGAAAGTCTAAAGTCTTACACCCCTCAGTGCATGATCGAATTCTAGCCAAGGGGGGGTTCAGCATCTTCGTCTTGGTTGCCTTGATCGATAGAGCGACTAGAAACGTCCACAGGAGCCAAGGTGGTGTTGAAAGGAGCATCCGGGATAATTATAGTCACTATACCTTCCAGAAACTGCCTTCCAGATGACAGGCAGGCAGCAATGGCGGCCTCTCGCGATCCCTCCAGAGAAAAGTTCTTACGGGCATCCAAAGACAGACGTCAATGCCCAAGCTATATCTACGCCCCCTCGACAGCAACAACGGGAGGTCCCAAGGGACAGAAATCAACCTCGTGTCCAGAGTCTCCCTTGGTTCAATTAGCGATAGTGGAGGTTGTAGCGCTTGGGAAATACTCCCGTGCCATTAACATAAAGTCAGACACCCACCAAAACCACCTAGATGAAAATAAAACAGGCAGTAATGGCAGCGGTTGTAGCGTTCTTTAAACGTTCCTTAGGACATCAAAGAGTGAGGCTAATTTTCGGAAGCAAGCTTCCGCCATGAGAAAATGGCGGCGGTCTCCATAGTCAGCGCCAAGGATCTAATTAGTCACCGTTCTCACTCCCGAAACGCAGGGCCAACTCCTGGCAATCCACACAGCTCTCAGTGGCCTCCCACACCTGGTCGGTCCGCTCCAAAGACGCTCACAGAAACGCCATCGATCTTCCCGGCCAAAACTGGAGAGCGGCGCCCAACGCGCGAACCACAGCTGATCTCTCCAACAGGGCACAGCCAAGTCCTCTGACAGGGCACAGCAAAGCTCCTCGCTGCCGATGACAGGCACGCCGTCCGAGCTCGCAGTCTCCCCGCAGGCTGATGTCAATTCCTCCCTTTTCGCAGTTTAGCAGTTTAGCGAATTTAGTGATGGTTTTCTAAAGAAACCCCTCCCGAAGTTCCTCTCAAGTCTGCCACTCCAAAATGGATGACCGTCTCCGCAGATGTTAATCCCGAAGGAGAAGTAGCGGCACTATCCGTGTGCGGCCAGTTATTCCGCCACAATCGCTGGGTACCTGCTGTGATCTAATTCCACCCAGAACAAAAAGGATCTCTGGGGATGCTTGAAGTGGAAAAGAATGAAACTTTGATTTTGGGTTTGACGAATTAGATTGATAGATCTTTATAGAAATGGCTTGTTCACATTATTATGAAAAAACAAAAAGTTGTGATTTGATGTCAATGCCTTATTTTACTGCAACAGAGTTGGAAGTCAATGTTTATTTTTCTTCTTTTTTTTTCTTATTCTTCCTCACTTCTCATTCCCCTCTTCCTCCCCACCATTTCCTGTTTACTTTTGTATTTTGTATCTTATTCTCTTTTATAACTCAATAAGTTGAAACTACTTGTATGAAGTATTTAGTGGCTCATCACTTTACTTCAAATCTATAAGAAATGTTTTAAAACTTGGAAGTGTGAAGAAATGAAGTTGTGGGATAGAACTTATCCAAACTTCTAATCCTATCCGTGTTTATAACCCTGGAATGCACCTGAATTCTTACTATCTGTTTATGATCTAAAAGCAACATAAACTATCCTTTTCAATCTTGAAATACTGCAGTATATTGTGTATTTCTGCTTTAGAGTCTATTATCATTGGCTCATGCTTTTTTCACATCATTATTATAATAAGTATTATTAACAACAATAATTTGTCGTGAGTTTTCCATTACCAAAGTTTTGAAATGATTTCTCAGCTATCTTTGGTTTCATTGAGACTTCTAGTGTTAATTCATATGTTCTGGGTTATATCAGATGCATGTGCCACTATAAAAATAAAATCCTGTTCTCTGCTCTGATATTGCAATATCTCAAGGAGCTTACTTTTACCTTGCCGTGATACAGTATTCTACATTTTTCCATCTCTCATCCCATGAATACCGTATTTTTTCGGAGTATAAGAAGCACCTTTTTACCCTCAAAAAGAGGGTGAAAACCTGGGTGCGTCTTATACACCGAATGCAGCCCCACCCAGCCACCCCCACCCTTTGGCCTCTGCCTGCCAGCAATTTACCTCTTTGCAGCAAACAGGGCAAAGCACAAGAAGAGATAAACTGCCTCCCGATCTACAGCTGACAGGCTTGCAAGCCAGTGGTAAAATGAAACTAACTACGGTGGCTGTAATGTGACAAATTGCTGGGAGATAAACTGCTGGCAATATTAGACTGCTAAAATTGAAAAGAGGCAAGCTATAGCTGCTATGGCTCAGAGCTAGAGCTCTTGCCTCACAATCAGGAGGTTGTGAGTTCTATCCTAGGTAGAGGCAGATTCTGTTAATATGTTATTTTGTTAAATGTTTGTAGAGTGTTCAAATTATTAAACTTATTTTTTAAAGACTGCTTTATTATTGTTCTAGACAACTTAACAAAATGAAGAAGCTTTTTAAAATAAATGCTTGCTCTGAAGAGGCCAGTGCTATTGTATCTTCTTTTAAATAGCAGAGAATACTTCTAGAAAGCCACATCAATTTTAAAGATCTGTAAAAGTATAATCTGAAATGTCCTGTTTTAGTATTAAGTATTAGTATTAAAAGAAGGCAGCTGAGAAACCCTCATGTTTGGAGTAGATCCATTTAAATAATTGGGAGGAGTTAGTGTGATTACATTTAAGAAAACTTTCTGGGATTAATATACTGCCATAAATGTACATTTCTCCAATTCTTTGCTATTTCTATGGGTCAGGCACACATGCACAGAAATACACAGCAGACAGTGTATATCATCTGTGCTGTTTGGCAAATTGCTGGGAGGCAGAGGCCTTTTTTCCTTGTTTTCCTCCCCCAAAACTAAGGTGCGTCTTATACTCCGGTGCGTCTTATACTCCGAAAAATACGGTAGTTAAGAATGTTGGAACAGGGTAAAGAAAAAAGATCATTCAGGGTTTATAACTATCAAGCAGGTTCTATATATGACTTAAAGGTAAAGGTAAAAGTTCCCCTCGCACATATGTGCTAATAGTTCCCGACTCTAGGGGGAAGTGCTCATCTCCGTTTCAAAGTCGAAGAGCCAGCACTGTCCGAAGACATCTCCGAGGTCATGTGGCCGGCATGACTAAATGCCAAAGGCGCATGGAACACTGTTACCTTCCCACCAAAGTGGTCCCTATTTTTCTACTTGCATTTTTTACATGCTTTCAAACTGCTAGGTTGGCAGAAGCTGGGACAAGTAACAGGATCTCATCCCGTTACGCGGCACTAGGGATTCGAACCGCTGACCTTTTGGTTGACAAGCTCAGTGTCTTAGCCACTGAGCCACCACGTCCCTACATATATGACTTATGAGAAGCTAAATTTGCTAATGTATAGTTTACTGCTTTACTGCATTATAGTTTACTGCTAAGGTTTTGTGTTGTGGACATAATTTAAATACATTTAGTTGAGAATACCTAGAGATTGTTTTATCCCCTCACATTAAAAATGTTCCTCCCCTCTGTATCCAGTCTTCTATTTTTCTGTCTTAGTCCCTTCCATATCCATCCATCGTATCAAAGCCTGTTGAAATGCAGGCTTTCATCACAATGAGAGAGAAGGAATTCAACTAAGCCACAAAATAACACAAAACCTCACCTATAAAATATTCCGTTTACTTAACAATGAATGTATGTTGATTAGTAATGTGTATTACACCTTGGCTATTTAACTTTGCCACTTGATTAATGGAGTGCACTACTTAATCAGCACATTTAATCAAATAACAACATATACTACCTGATCTCTCTTATTACAAACAAGCAGCTTGGTCTTCACCTGCATGGTGAGAACATGCAATGCACGAGGTACATCAATGCACGCAACTTAGGCAGTTAAGAAAAAAAATGCTGATCAAAATAATAATATCTTGTGCATGTTTACCCGAATGTCATTACTTTAGTAATACTTAAAGCATTCCCTAACACATTAATTTATAATGTATATGTATGTATAGACATATTTTATGACTGCAAGCCCCTAAGAGTTACCCTATGGTAAGATGGGTGGGCAATAAATAAAACAAAACAAAAAACCAAAAAAACTTGATTAAAACTACACCAACTTGACTATCACTGGAATACAAGTGGATCACTTTCTCAGCAGCACTGCTCGCACATCTGAGCATCCTGTGGGTTGCTTATGGTCTTCACCCATGTCTATAAGATGCAGCCATGCGAAATTTTAGAAACCTGTTGCTTGATTGCTCCATGAATTGAAGAAATAATGTTTTTCTTGAGTCAGGAAGCATCACATTATTCATGTAAAGGACATTATCCAGCAGTTGGCTGGAATGCACTCCTGAGTGACACTGGTGGTAAATGAAAAAAAAATCACGTCCACACATTGTTCTCTGGCATATTTTCACTTATTTGGCAGATAATGGGGAAGTAGTTGTGATGGTGGGAAGATAACATCTGTGACTGGCTGTCTAAAAGTAATTTTTGTCCTTTGTTTGTGTAGGGAGAGATGAGGGTACCAAATGCAACCAACAATTCTCATTCATCTGACCCTCAAAAAGCTGTCTAGCCTTTGCACAATATACTTTGCAGTGCTTGTCATGTGTAGATGACTATGGAGCACTGATGTATAAGAAATCCATTTTGAATTATATTTAAGAATAAAAAGATTTGCAGTCCAGGTCAAAAAAAAAGCATTAAGTTGCAGAACGTGACTTACTAATGCATTTTGGAGGGTTGGGAAAGCATTATTTACAAAGCTTCTTATTATGGTAGATACAATATACTCTTCCGCAAGATGCTTAACAGTACAAATCACTGCCATATAAGACAGTACCTATCTCTATCACTAAGCTGTATATTGTCAGTGTAATATTGTCAGAACTCATTGACAAGTGTACTGAACAAAGAACACAGCTCATATTGGGTCACACAATGAGCACAACTCAATTTTTGGAGTGCTTTTAGAGCTGAATGTTCAATTTAATCTGAACCTTTTTAAAATATATAATACCCTTACGCTATTTCCACCCAATATTCCGTGTATCTCAAAAGACTGTAATCATTGGACAGTCAATTAAAGGATCCTATTGTATTCCAAATACTATAAGGTCTAGGACAGTGTTTCTCAACCTTGGCAATTTGAAGATGTGTGGACTTCAACTCCCAGAATTCCCCAGCCAGCGTTGCTGGCTGGGGAATTATGGGAGTTGAAGTCCACACATCTTCAAACTGCCAAGTTGAGAAACACTGGTCTAGGATATCCTTCTGGGGAAAAAAGCTGCTTCTTTCCCCCAGAAAAACAGATAAATATCAGCAGGAGTCAACACCTTTCCCCACCTGTGCCATCCCCCCATGGTTCATTAGATGTTTGGCACTCCAATTCTATCCTGACAAGCGAGTGTTCCAGGCCCAATAAAATATTGTTGTTCCACCAGGCTCGCTTCAATGTTTAGTCATAAGAGTCATAGAATAATAACAGAACAGTGGCCTATCTTGACCAAGAGCACATTAGTTATTATCTACAGTGCAAACACCCGCCATTTTATACTAACATTTTGGCAGTAAATCTAAACATAGCACTTAAAGCTACATCATCATTTTGAAATCTAACTGAATCCTTTTCCTTCCAGCTGGCACCAATGAAAAGTGTCCCAGAACAAAAAAGAAAGCAGGAAAGAAAATTGAAGTTTAGCTGATGGCTTTTGCTCCCTCAGTTCTTTAACAGTAAGAATGAAAATTTTATAATAGACTATGTTTTTTATCGAGTTCCGAGCTAAGAAATGAAGAGAATTGATATGCTGTACGCCGCCCTGAGTCCCATGGGAGTTGGGCGGCCTATAAGAACCATTAATAAAATAAAATAAAATAAATTGTTATATTTTTATCCCTCTTTTATAAAGCAAGGCAGCAAACCTATGTAATCCTCCTGCCTCTTATTTTCCCCATCCTGTGGAGATAGGTTGGGCTGAGAGAGAGAGAGAGAGAGAGAGAGAGAGAGAGAGAGAGAGAGAGAGAGAGAGAGAGAGAGAGAGAGAGAGAGAGAGAGAGAGAGAGAGAGACTACGCCAAAGACACCCAACTGGTTTCCATGCTTAAATAGCAATAGCACTTAGACTTATATACCGCTTCATAGTGCTTTACAGCCCTCTCTAAGCAGTTTACAGAGTTCAGCATATTGCCCCCAACAATTTGGGTCCTCATTTTACCGACCTCAGAAGGATGGAAGGCTGAGTCAACCTTGAGCCTGGTGAGATTTGAACAGCTGAACTGCTGAACTAGCAGTCAGCTGGAGTAGCCTACAGTAGCTGCATTTAACCACTGCGCCATCTCGGCTCTGGTCATTAAAGAATGACCAGAGCTCACAGTCTCCTGGTTTCAAGCTCAGCACCTCAATTACTGCACCAAACTGGCTTTCCATGTATGTAGGCCTCTTTGATTGCCTGTATTCTCCATCGTGGGTGGAGCTAGCCGCCAAGATTGGGTATTGGCACAGCCTTCTAGCCAATGGTGACTGAGTCTGGAAAAGTATAAAAGGTGGCTCTAGGTCTAGTTCCCCCTCTTTTGACTCAGTCATAGCCAACGACTAGTGCCATTTTCATCAAAAATCCGAGTATCTATCCTTAATTGTTCCTGAATCTTGGAATCCTGAACTGTAAGTTCCCTAACGAGCCCCAGGTACCATCGCTCTCTAGCCTTGGGAGAGGCAGCTAGGCCTTAGGCCTGCTGCTGCTCGCCCCTCCAGCCGAGGCCCAATCCATCAGCAAATTAATTCTACCTTTGAAATAACATCCTTTTCCGGCCTGGAGGGAGTGGGAACGGTCCCAAATTTGACCTCCTGGGACTGTGGTGACCCCTGTCACCACCTATAATTGGGCTCTGCACGAGGCTGGCAAGCTTATTTGCCGAATATCCTGGATGACCGCGTGAGGAAGGCCTTACTCACTGCCTCGTGACAGTTTTTGCGCAGGCCTGGGCTCTATTTGCATTTGAACAATTTCTACTTGCCCATATTTGGCCTTAATTCTGTTCCTTAATAAGCGCAATTAGCGGTCCAACGAGTAGTCCCCCAATTCTAAGGGGTTAACTATCTCTTATAAGGCAAATAAACCTCCAAAAACAGGCAGAGAGGTCAACAAATTAAGGGACTTGCCGATCGGAGCCTTGACCCACGGCTCGGCTGAGACCTTTAAAACTCGATTGCCTGCCTGTCAGCCCTTCCTGCAAGCCACTTGTGGCGAGACAGGGGGTCTGGAGCCATCCTCGCTAAAGAGCAGCAGCCTACGAGCCTTCGGAAGAGGATGGACTGCTGCTGACTGACTCTGTGAGCTGAGGGAGCCTTTCCTGTCACAACTGCTTGCGGCCGTTCAGGAGGCCTGAAACAAACGTCTGCTGCATCTACCTATTGAGAGAGGGTAAAACACCCCCCCCCAAGCCACTATTGTGTCCCGAGGGGGTCCCCAAAGGGGTTGAGGGGTCTGGTGAGCCCCAGAGGGAGGTCAGCCCTGGGCATACTTACCTCATGGGGAGGCGGCCGCCATTTTGAATAGACCTCATGGCCGGCCGCCATTTTGGATTCACTCAGACACACCCACAGGGCCAAAAGCCTTTGTGACCTGTTTTGTTCCCTCTCATTTCTTGTCTTTTTTCCTCTCACAGGAAAGCAATGGCAGACAAGCCATCAAAGGCAAAGGCCAAGACAAAGTCTCACAGAGCCAATACTGAGGTCAGAAGCCCCTCAAGGGCCACCCAATCCTCCCCATCTAGGGATCGCTCTCCCCTTAGGGCACAATCCCCAGACCAGATGGCCAGACCACACAAGTCCAAGGCCTCAGCAAAGTCATCTGGTCAGCCAGCCTCAGGGAGCCATCGGGCTTCGCTATCTGCTCCAACACAGAACCGTAGCCAGCACCCAGCTCGATCACCCGACACGCTGTCTCTGGACAACGTTTCACTGGGCAGAGCTGAACCTGAGGTCTGGGGTCCCCAGCCGGTCATCGAGGGTCCCACTCAGGGGCGCAAGAGACAGGTCACCAGGGGGGATCCCCTTCAATCCAGGGAAGCACAGGACCACATGGCTGCTGCCATCAAACATAACAAAATCAAAATGCACACCCTGCAATCAATTCTGGCAAGTGTTCAGAAGGGAGATCTACTCACATCCATAGATCTCTCGGAGGCTTACCTCCACATCCCAATTCGGCCATCTCACCACCAATACTTATGGTTGTGCTATGCAGGGGTGCATTATAAATATGGGGCACTTCCATTCGGCCTATCCTCGGCACCAAGGGTATTCACCAAGGTCCTGGCTGCCCTGAACGCCCACCTACGGTCTATTCCCATCAGGGTCCATCCTCATCTCCTCTGCCTCTCCTTCTCAGGCTGAGAGAGATGTACAGGTGGTGTTCACTACCCTCACTCATCATGGTTCCTTGGTCAATCGGACCAAGCGCCAACTCATTCCCTCCACCAGAATCGTTCATCTGGGGGCCATTATTGACTCACTGGAGTGTAAGGTGTACTTGTCCCAGGAATGGAGAGACAGTCTATTGGACTTAGCACAGTTAGTTCTGCGCCAAACTTCGGCTCCACTGAACCTGTTGCCCTCCCTCCCAGGCAAGATGATCTCTGCCATCCACATTACTCCAGGGGACCCAGAAACTGACAGTTAGTGGCTAGGCCTTAGCAGACTCTTTTCTCCTCTGCTGGAACAAATTGCCTCAGGAGACAGTCAGCCATTTTAGGAGTGCCTCGTGGGTGGCTGCCATTTTGAATTACACAGGACCACCCACTTCAAAAAAAAATTTTTTTCCCTCTTTTTTCTTTTGAGGCCTCCTTTACTTAACTTGCCTTCTGTGCAAGGGCTGACAAGAGCCAGCAATCTGGCAAGGCTCCTTTGATCCAAGGCCCTGTCTGTACCTGTCTCTGGTGCCTGGGCTGTCTGCTTCCATTTGAGCTTCTCTGCATTGCTCGGCTTGTCTTCAGCCTGGTAAGTGTGCAGGCAGCCTTTGAGAGTGCCGGTGACCATCTTGAAGCCTCCCATAAGGTGGCAGCCATTTTGATTGCCCTCAGAATTGAAGGCACTAAGGGCGTGGCCATTTTGTTTCAAATACCAAAAGTGGGCAGAGACCATTTTGAAGCCACATCAAGGGTGGTGGCCATTTTGGATGCCCTTTCTTGCCGGCACTAAGGGCATGGCCATTTTGTTTCAAATACCAAAAGTGGGCAGAGACCATTTTGAAGCCAAATCAAGGGTGGTGGCCATTTTGGATGCCCTTTCTTGCCGGCGGCCATTTTTAAGGCCTAATATGGGCAGTGGCCATTTTGAAAGACCAACTAAGGGCAAATGCCATCTTGTTGGCCTCATTTAAGGGCAGTGGCCATTTTAAGTGACTGTTTGGACCTAATAATTTACCCAGGCCTTTTTGAGGCCTACCTTGTTGGCAGAGGCCTTTGATAAATATGGATACTGTTATTCGAATTAAGCTGACAAAAATTCAGATTAGCTGTCTGTAGGTCTGCCTCAGGATTACCTGTTAAAGCATGTTCAGGTATTCATATATCACAATAACAAGCCAAACATATCAACTTAGAATGAAGATTCTATCTATATTTTAAAAATGGCTTGAACAAGGGCTTTCAGCAGAATTAGAAGTAGTAAGTTACAGATCTCACATAAAAGGAACAAATCAGCCTAGTGAGCATTCACTCCAGTAACAGTTTAAAACCAAGCTTTTTTCTGGAGTCTGTGAGCCCAGCATAACTGGAACTATATACAAACTATCAATTTTTTCCAGTAATTTTTTTTTCATGAACTGAACTTTAAGACAAAGAGAACATGATTTGTAAATTGGAGTTGAGTTTTAAAATGATGCCTTTTACAAAGGAAATTACCCAATCCAGAGTATTCTACCCTACTCATTCCTACCTAGCATCCCCCAGGAAGGGGAACCTAGGGGACAGGAGTTCCCTGGATGCGAGGGAATTATCATTAGCTCCCTCTGGCATTTGGAACCAGATAGCCCCACACTCCAGACAGCTCCACCCACAAGCCAAAATCAACCTGCTGCTCAATCATCAGCAGCTCAAGCGGATGTCCAAGGTAGGTCAATGGGGTCCATGGTGGTGATGCATCATTCATATTGTCCCATGGGCCCACTTACCCTCCAGGGACCTCCAATGGCTCCTTCTCCCCTACCAGCGTCAGGGAAGAGCCCATTCCCCAGTCAAAGTGAGACTCCAGCCCTCAGTCAGGAAGTCACTGATTTGGTGGACCACCTCTGCAATCAACAGGGGCACCTGCTTCCTTCCCCCACGACAAATCATAGTCACCACTGATGCCAGCCCATCAGGTTGGGGGGGCACATGCGGAGGCGCAGGTGGCACAGGGCACATGGTCGTTAACTGAGATGACCCTCAACATAAACGTTTTGGAACTACGTGCTGTGTTCCTTGCCCTGTAGCAGTTCAGGCCTCTTCTGGAAAACTCTCATGTAATGGTCCTTACTGACAATGTGGCCACCAAGGCCCACATAAACAGACAGAGTGGGACCATGTCCGGACAGCTGATGTCTGAGGCCATGCAGTTGGGGCTATGGGCAGAGCAACACCTGTCTCTCTCTGCTGAACATATCTCTGGGGTAAACAACATCAGGGCGGACTGGCTCAGCCGGAACCAGATAGACCATTCTGAGTGGAGTTTGCACCCAGATCTTTTCCGCCAACTTGTGGGTAGGTTTGGTCAGCCAATAATGGACCTTTTTGCCACCCCAGGGAATGTCCAGCTGGCCAGGTTTCTGTCCCGGTATCAAACTCAGGGGGAGGAAGGAGTAGATGCCCTCCGCTGCATCTGGCCTAAGGGGTTGCCTTACGCTTTTCCCCCCATCCCCATCATCCCGCAGGTCATCTGGAAACTTCTGGAGGAAAGAGCCGAGGTGGTACTTCTGGCACCCGACTGGCCAAGGAGAGCTTGGTATGCCGACCTGGTCTCCCTGTCGGTCTCACCCCCATGATCCCTCTGACAGAGTGGTCGCTGGTCCAGGGGTCAGTGCAGCATCCAGAGCCTCACTGGTTGCAACTGACCACCTGGCGCTTGAGCAGCTCACTCTGAGGAGCCGTCAGATCCCTGAGGACGTCATGGAGGTCTTGCTTGACTCTCGCAGACCGTCCATGCAACGTATTTATGCAGCCTCTTGGAAGGCTTTCTGCTCCTGGTGTGCTAGGGAGGGCTATTCCCCACTGGATCTTTCGGTCATAAACGTCCTTCAATTCCTATGCCAGGGGCTAGTTAAGGGTCTTTCCCCAAGCACCCTCAAACGCCAAATAGCTGCCCTATCCACGGTACGGTTTTGCCCCTCTCTGGGAAAACTCTCTGCTCACCCCTTGATCTCCAGGTTCCTTAAGGGTGCAGTGAATAGATGCCCTCCTGTGGTGCACAGGTATCCCACCTGGGACTTGTCCAAAGTGTTACTAGCACTCACGGGGGGTGCCTTTGAGTCCTTGCAATCCATTCCCCTGGGCCACCTGACGTACAAGGTGGTCTTCCTGGTGGACATCTGCCCGTCGCATCTCCAAACTGGCAGCCCTTTCCATCAGAAGTGACCTCTGTGTTTTCCAACAGGACAGGGTAGTATTGCGGTTGGATCCCACCTTTCTGCCAAAGGTAAACTCTTACTTTCACCGGGCTCAGGAGGTGGTATTACCTTCCTTTTACCCTTCTCCATCCTCAGACATTGAAAGACAGTGGCACCTCCTGGACGTGAGGCGTGCACTGGACACTTACATACAAAGGACCTCTGCCTTTTGCAAAACCGAGGCCTTGTTCGTATCTTTCCGCCACTCTTCATTGGGGCAGAAAGCATCCTCAGTCATGGTGGATCAGTGGATTCGTACTGTCATTAACATTGCATATGAACAGATGTCTTTACCACGACCCACCAGGATTACTGCCCACTCCACACATAGTGCGGCCACCACTGCAGCTTGGGACACGAGGGCTTCCATCGAGGAGATCTGCAGAGTGGCCACATGGTCCTCTCCAACGCCATTTGTCCGGCACTACAGACTGGACGCCTTTGCCTCTCAGGAGGCTGACTTTGGGTGCAGGGTACTGGAACAGGTAACATTGGAGGGCGGCGGCCCCAGCCAGAACCAGGAGGCCCACCCTAGGGACTGAATTACTTTGGTATGTCCCAATCTTGGCGGCTAGCTCCACCCACGATGGAGAATGAGACGTTGTACTTACCTGAGACGTCCATTCTCGTCGGGTGGAGCTAGCCGCCAAGTCCCTCCCTTCTACTCATGTTCTGGCTGGACAAGGGGATTCAATTCTTGTATAGATCATTAGGTATATAGGTGTAGCAATATAGATTGAATTTTTCCTCCCTGCATATAGGTAGTTAGGATAGGTATTTAGCAACTTTATTGTTCTCCCATGTTGGAAAGTTAATACAATGTGTTTGATGATGGCACGTCGAGTCTGGCATTTGTCCCTCGTCAAAAGAGGGGGAACTAGGCCTAGAGCCACCTTTTATACTTTTCCAGACTCAGTCACCATTGGTTAGAAGGCTGTGCCAATACCCAATCTTGGCGGCTAGCTCCACCCGACGAGAATGGACGTCTCAGGTAAGTACACCGTCTCATTTTCCCCTACCCTTAGGAGCTATCATGGGATAAGTGCCATGCACCTATCTTTTCCCCAGCATCTGAGAAAGCAACTTACTGTACTTTTGGAGAACAGAGTGCATTTTCTTCTTTAAAAAAAAAACACCTCCTACTTCGTGTCATTTGACTGCATATCAAACCTGCAAATGGATATCCTCCACTAAATTCTGTTGTGAGGAGTTTTGGAGTGGTCAGGTAAATTGCATGGCAACCACCTTTTAAAAAAGTAAGCAAACTTTACCCTTTTCTGAATTTTTGCTGCAAATGGATACAAATGAACTGATGATTTCTGGATTTACTAATTCAATCTATTCTATTCTATTCTATTCTATTCTATTCTATTCTATTCTATTCTGAAGCACTATATATAGGGAGAAGGGAACTAAACTACACTGCTGTTTTGAAGGGGAAAATTATATCAAGTATGTTTATAAGTACTGTAAAGACGATCAGAAGTCACTTTAAGTATCTTTAGCCCCTTTTTCTTCACATTTTATTGTTTTCGACTTCTTGTTCCTTTATACTTCTTTTCTTCTACTTTTTTGTCTTTGTCATTTAACTTTGTAAAAAAAATTATATAAAGAAAAGTAAGCAAACTTTGATCATCTGAAAACCCAAGTAGCAAAATCCTTAGTTAAATCAAAAGAACAGACCTGTGTAATACCCACTGTGTTGGAGAGCTGGTGTGTAAGAAGCATCTGGACATAACCATGAGGGGTGATGATTGCCATACATGTATAGAGAAAATGGTGCGATTCTCTGTGAGCTCTGAAGGAGCGATAACTCCTGGAAACCTGCAGAGAGACTTATTGCCTAAGACCTAATTAGAGCCAACATTACAAGAAATCTTAGTAAGATACAAAGTTGAAGAAAGAGACAAGAGTTATATCTGCTGCAGATAAATTTTGTAATTAAAAGAGCAAAGGAGTGATTGCAAGCAGAAATGTAGAAATCATTTGTGGAAAGAAAAAAATGAATTTCTGCTAGAAACAGGGTTCAGTTGTTTGTATTTGTTGCATTTCGAAATGGTTTAAGTCTGAGTGAAATTATATTTTTGTGGGTAATTATTTAAAAAAATGCATATGTCCATAGATGTATAGTCAAAGGTCAAATATTCACATGCAAACAGTAACTATATAAAGTAATTAGATCACATGTTTACTAGTGGAAAAAAGAGAAGAAAAATTGGTATCCTGGGGAAAAAATGCATGAGCCTATCTATATCTGCTTGTAAAATTGCTTATGAATTACAATTTTAGGAAGAAGGAATGAGATACTATTGAATCCCTGCTTATTTACATTTATTTATTTATTTTAATAATTATTATACTGCCCAATTTTCTAGATGCACATTGTGTACATATATTACTAGCTTCCGGAGTATAAAATATAATATAAGGTGCCAGCCTTTGCTTCTAAATTACAATAGCATTATTTTCCTATTCTATTTGCCTAAAAAGCACGTATATATTTAGTTGCAGTAATAACAATGAAGAATACTGCATTTTTAAATATGTGCATATTGTAGACTATTGTTCCCAAACTTTGTCCTTCATTACCCAAAACAGCTTATCAGAAAGTCATTTTTACCCAGTGTAAATAAAACACTTTAAATTGATTTAAATGTTCCTGTTGTGATTGAGTAATGGGTTTGCGTGTCATGATGTAAAGAAAGAAAAAAATCTCTACCCAATTTGGAGCAATTTACCCAGTTTGGGAAGCACTGGTGAAGACCTTAGTGGTACGATTCACACTCTGATACAGTACTGACTTCAGTAAGTAGGCAGTGAGCTTTTTCATCTTTGCAAACCCTGCCTATTAGTGTGCCTGGGAAAATGCTTTTGTGTCTCATTCTTCTGTTAGAAATAATTGAGGTGGATTCAATGAGTGAAAGAAAGACTCCATTCTCCTGCTCTTTTAAAAATCTAGTTTGCTCTTGTTTGATCCTCTGGCTTTTCCTGAATCCTGACCCTTTCATCCCTATTTTCCGTATTTAATCTATTTGTCAGACTTTTATATCGTCCTTGTTAGTCTCTCTCTGTTCAGTCCATTAAGGAGTCCGTCAGCTCTTTCATTCCTACTCCTTTCACTTTCCCAACTCTCTTCAGAATGAAACAAAGCAAAGTTCCATTTGTTTCAGCTCTTTGTCTATCTTCTACTAGTCTTCATTGCATGGCTAAAATTGTGATAGTCTAACCTTGTATTTGTATTTGTATTTGTTTATTTGTCAAGCATATATGATTATAAGCAAAGTATAAACAGTAAAACATGATTGAATATATATGTAATAGTACAAGCATGAATAAGAGTAAAAGAGGTAAGAATATATGTGTACATTAGGACAGGAACGGTAGGCACGATTGTGCGCTTATGCTTACTAGCAAGTACCCATCTTATGTATATAAACAATTTATATCTATGTATATTACCAACATGTACTTGACAAAAAATAAATAAAAATAAATAAATAAAATAAATAAAAAATAAATAAAGTCAGATGGCCCATTAAAACAAGTCGGCAATGGTTGGGTGACTGTTCAGTGTTATAGGTTTTCTTTTTTAAGTTTCCAAAAGTTTTGATGTTTAATCTACATTGTCTATTCTGGAAGGCCCTTTGCAGGTTGCTGCATTGTCCTTTCCTCTTCTCTGCTGCGTCTGCTTTAAAGAGATGCAGGGAGAATATTTCAGAATATTATGATGAAATGCTTGAAGCTATCTGTCTGAAACTTGAGACTGTTAACGTTTCTATCACTCCTTCTGTTTTCATCTCATCTGCCAAAAAAATGAGGCAGCTGGAGGCATTTTGATGCTTTCCCATTATAGCCTATGATTGAAAAATTTCAAATCAGTTTGAATTGTTGCCTTTCACATTTATATCTTAAATTTGACTTAGCTTCAACTCAGATCTTTGCAAATTTGCACATTTACCACTATTCTCTATGACAGAGATCCATTGTGTCCGTATCATTTTCCTTCTGTTTAGGGATAATATCTGCTCCAGACGAACATTTTCCTGCCTACAGAATTACAGAATAACAGAATTGAAAGGGACTAGTTCTTCTAGTCCAACTCCCAGCTCAAGCAGGAGTCCTGGTATTATTCCAGAAAAATGGTTGTGCAGTCTCTTCTTAAAAACTTCCAGTGATGGAGCACCCACAACTTTGGAAGGCAAGCCGTTCTACTGGTTAATTGTTCTCACTGTTAGGAAATTTAGTTCTAGGTTGCTTCTCTCCTTGGTTAGTTTCCATCCATTGTTTCTTGTCTAACCTTCTGGTGCTTTGGAAAATAAGTTGATCCCTTATTTGTGACAGTTGTGGCAGTTGTGGCAGTTACATCCTTGTGGTAGTAACCAGGGGCAGGTTCCTAATTTTTTTACTACCACTCTGTGAGCGTGGCTTATTTTGTGGGTGTGGCTTGCCAGCCATGTGACCGGGTGGGCATGGGCCTCGGGAGCTTGGCAGCGGCCGGAGAAGGGGCGGGGCATTGCCCACCCGCAACGCAGCCCCCCGCAGCGGGAGAAGCAAGACCGCAGCAGCGGTTCTTCTAGGAGGCTCCATCCGGCCTGAATGCTTCTCCCCATTCGATGATCCTAGGCTCCTGCCACCCATTCCCCCTCCCGTCAGAAGCTCGAGAAGTCTCGAACGTGCGAAAATGCCTGGGCTCATCACTGCGCGATCGTGGCTTCTCGGACTGCTGAAGGGAGGGGAACTGAGATAGGTCCTGCCACCCACTCCCTCTCCCCTTAGCAGCTCGAGAAGCCTCAAACGTGCGAAAATGCCTAGGATCATCACCGTGCGTTCGTGGCTTCTTGGACTGCTGAAGGGAGGGGAATGGAGATAGCCCCTGCCACCCATTCTTTCTGTGGCTCACGCGCTCCCTCAGCTATCCTCCCCTGCTTGGACTTACTGTGGGATAGGAAGGAAGCACATGCGCAGTGCCGGAAGCTCGGCTTCTGGGCATGCGCAGAAGAAATTAACATTTTTTTTAAAAAAAAATGGCAGCGCCCAGGCCCCGGCAACCGACCGCACTGGTACTGTGACGTCACCAGCGGGCCGCTACCGGTGCTATAGAGTGGACCGCACTGGTAGGAACCCACCACTGGTAGTAACCCTCACTGTTACTTCGCATCCCCTATAGTTCCCCAAGACCCAGCATTTAATGCATAGAAGTGGAGATTCTTTGGAACCCATTTTCCCCCGTAAAAATATCACTATAGAAATATCTCTAATGCATATTAATTACACTGAGGGTGGTAGGAACTATGCAGTAGCCAATATTTATAATGCTAAATATATGAATCTGTTTTACCCTCATTCTAAATTTGCTTTAAACTTGTGCATTTTCCTTGGTAAAAAAATGAGCTTAAAATCTCACATAGTTTTAAAATATATTTTATGGTATTATTCTATTTCAAATTTACATAACATTATTAAGATGTAAAAAAAAATCAAAATTTTGTCTTCCTTTTTCATCCAATTCTTTTTAACTTAGATAAGAATGAAGTACTAATGATTGCACGGGAAATTTATTCATTTATTGTGTTCTAATTAATTTAAGACTATTTTATGGGTCCCTGGAGGCCTCCAATTGAATTTCTTCATTGGAGAAAAGTCATATCAATTGATTCAATTTAAATTGTGTTTAATAGAATTTATTCTCTAGTAAGTAAGTTTAAAATTGTTGGCTTAATTGAATCAGTAAGTTAAAAACTATTCAATGAATAGATCTCTTAATGACTTAACTTAGGGATGAACAATTCACCACAAACACAGAAGTAGGCCTTTGCTTCAAATCCACAGAAGTGGTTCACACTCTAATAGCAGACCATTCACCATGTCTTATAAACTAGGAGGAGAATTAGAACTTCCTCAGCATACCCTTTCTTTCAAGGGATACCTTGTAAAAGATCATTACAATAAATTGCTGCAAATCAGGCTGAACTTTCTAATGCAACCCACTCTGTTGAGCTTTAGAATTATTGGCCGTGTCTTCAAAGATGACAATTCCTTCCATAGGAAAAATAAAAATGGAGGTGCTTTAAATCTTCCTGCCCAAGACCAGAAATATAGAACTTAAAACATTGTGGAATCATAAAATACAAAACCATATTAACTTTATAGTCTTGCACACGAGGAAGTTTTTAATAGGAAATTCCATTTTAAAACCACTGAAGACAAATCATTAGGAGTAAAGAGGGAAACACATAGAACTTCAGATAAATTCAATACAGCTGATCTTATTATAGTTATTACTTATTATTTTCTTCAGTACAGGTATTAGGCTAAGTGTAGCAAGGTTGGGAGAAATTATTGGGGGTCTCCAGATTGAATCAGTGGTGAAATCCAATTTTTTTACTACAGGTTCTGTGGGCATGGCTTGGTAGGCGTGGTGTGGTTTGGTGGGCGTGGCTTGGTGGGCATGGCAGGGGAAGGATGCAAAATCTCCATTCCCACCCCACTCCAGGGGAAGGATACGGCAAAATCTCCATTCCCACCCCACTCCAGGGGAAGGATACGGCAAAATCTCCATTCCCACCCTACTCCAGGGGAGGGATACTGCAAAATCCCCATTCCCACCCCACTCCAGGGGAAGGATATTGCAAAATCTCCATTCCCACCCCACTCTGGGGCCAGCCAGATGTGGTATTTGCCGGTTCTCCAAACTACTCAAAATTTCTGCTACCGGTTCTCCAAACTACTCAAAATTTCCACTACCAATTCTCCAGAACCTGTCAAAACCTGCTGGATTTCACCCCTGGATTGAATGTTCCTCAGTAGTATCTTCTCAGTATTAGAGGATTTGGGGAATAGCTTGTTTTGTGATATTTACTTTGGCTTTGCTTAATCAAAGAACAGTATATCTGTGATGTACTGGATCTAAATAGCAAATCAGAGAGCTGCTAAACCTATGTATCCAAGTGGCTATTAAGAAAATGCATTTATTTCCTAGTTGGTGACATACAGGCAAATACATTAATTTTTCTTCAGACTATCCAAAAATGCCAAAATTGATCAGGGTTGTGTTGCTTATGAAAATCAGTATACAAGCAAGTATCATATTTAGTAATAACTAAAATAATGGATGTATGGAAACTAGACCTCTCACCTAATTGGAAGCCTGAGAAAAGCATTACAGAGGCTGGGCAGTAGAAGGAAGCATAAATGGTTTGGATTCTAATTCTTTAAATGTGGTTTGCTCTTGAAATGCAGCTTTCATTAGTATTCCTTCATTATGACTTCCTAACTTTTCTTCAATGAAAACTATTCATCAGAAGTTCTTTAAAAGTTGTCTAGTTGGTTCCAGTCCTACTGGTTGATGCTTATTACTATTAGTAAGGAATATTTGGTGGGCATGACTAAGCCTGATAACTTAGTTAATTAATTATTTCTCTATCCTACTCAAAAGCAACATATGTGAAAGTTTCAGATGATTATATCTATGATGAAGTTAACATTTATAGACCATGTAGTAATAACCTTGTATTAAGGAAGTTCATGAAAAATATACATAGAATATAAAACAGTAAACAGCATACTTTAACACATAAAATAAATAAAAGAGGAATGGATTAATTGTGAATTTGTGAAACTAAGAGAAAGACAAGGGTAATGTAATAGATTTGAATGAAGGTGTTCTGATCTCTTGTAGTGGAATTGATAAATACATGCAGGAAAGTAACAATGCAGGTTTAATTATAAATGAAGGGCCTAAAGTTTATATCAGAAAAAAATAAATTGATATCATCTGGCTTGTTGTGGGTACTCATGGATGAAAACAGAATTTTATAGGTTGGTGATAATAGCATGTTATGTTGCAGTGAATGGTGAAAATGCAAGAATAAGGGAAGATAAATACATTTATATTTTTGTAAAAATATATAAATATATTTAGCTGGGAAATTTCTACTGGTTTTCTTACTTCTGTGCAATAGTATTCTTCTTTCTGAGTAGAAGTTTGGAAAAAAATCAGTGTTTTATGTCAGTCTTTAATTATATATTGGGATATGTAAGAAAATATAAATTCTTTTTGACAATTTCTTTACCATGCCCTGTAATATATATTTTGGAAATCCTCCAGTGTCTCTTCTGAGATCACATCATTTGTGGCAGATAAATGGACTTGGCTTGGAGCATTACATACTTTTTTGAGTGGAAAGTCCAGAGAGGAACAAGGGAGTTTGTAGGCCTATATGAAAAATTTATAAGATAGTCTCACAGAGCCATGAATAGAAAGAGATGAGGAAACTGCTTGGAACAGATTGAAAAGAATTGAGTTACAGAGTGCCACAAAACTGTGTGGAGTTGTGCTAATGGGAAATATGAAAAAGATGCTTAGTAGAATGATGAAGTGAAAGAAGCTGTGGATGAGAAAACATTCATATAAAAGAATGAAAACATGATGCAAAAGGTGAACATGAGAAAAATGTTTCGTATAATGCTTATAGCACAAACCACAAGTGCAAAGAATTTAGTCAAAGAAAGCAAAGAATACTTAAGATTAAAAGCGGTAGAAAAATTGCAGAGCAAATTTCTCTCTCTCTCTCTCTCTCTCTCTCTCTCTCTCTCTCTCTCTCTCTCTCTCTCTCTCTCTCTCTCTCTCTCTGTGTGTGTGTGTGTGTGTGTTTAGAAATCAATAAAGGGAATTAAACAAGGAATTTCTGTAGAGTATATGGAATTAACTATAAAAGTGACAACATTATTTGGAATGATATTAAAGTGAAGGAGTATTGGAGGAGTATTTTAGAGATCTGTAAGTGAATGAAAGTAATATGTTGAGGAGTGAAATTGAAACAAATGTTATAAATGCTAGAATCCAAGAAAAATGATGAACAGCAAGTCATAAATATTGTGAAAATGTTGAGAAATGGCAAGAGCGTATATGTAGCTAGTGCAACTGGAGAAATATTAAAATATGAAGTGGTTTACTTTGGAGTGCTTATATAACTACTTAATGTACGCGTGAAGCTACATCAGTGCCTGGTGGCTGAAGGAATGCCATTATTTTTCTCCTGTACAAAGGGGATGAACAATACAATTCTCCTGTACAATAGCAAGAATTAATTCAAAAGCTAGAATAGGGAAGCTGATTCTTTTTAACATATGGGAGAAAGTGTTTGGCAAAATTCTAATTGAAATGTTACAAAGAATAAGAATGAACAAAAGTTGAAAAGTAGAGTGCAGTATGGCTTTATGTTAGAGGTGTGCAGACCAGATTAGAGTTCCTTCATCTTTGTATATACCAGTGATGGCAAAACTTTCTTTCCTCGGGTGCTGAAAGCATGTGTGTGCACGCAATAGCGCATGTGCATGCCCACACTCATAATTCAATGCCCTTCATGCACCCGCCCCCCTGTGCATGCGCGCATGACCCCATGGTGCTGCCCCCCACCCATGTGCGTGCAACCCCCATGCGCTCCCCACCCATGTGTGCACGACTTCCTGCGCCCCATTTTGGGCCTAGCAGGCCTCTCTGAAGCTTCCGGAGGCCCATTTCCAGACATCAAGTAGGCCTGGTAGGCCCGTTTTTCACCCTTCCCAGGCCCCAGAGGCTTTCTTGGAGCCTGGGAAGGGTGAAAACGACCCCCGGAGGCCATCTAGAGGCCGGAAATGGCCTGTTTCCTGACTTCTGGTGGGCCCGGTAGGCCCATTTGTCACCCTTCCTAGGCTCCAGAGGGTTTATTGGAACCTGGGGATGGCGAAAACGGTCTCCCCCACCTCCCGGAGGCCCTCTGGAGGCCAAAAACACCCTACCAGAGCCTCTGTGTGAGCCCTGTACTTACCTGGCATCCAAAACGGGTCATGTGGAGACTCCTGGGACCGTTGCAGCATCCCCATGGCCATGTGATTTACATTTGAATGCTTGATCACTGACTCACCTTTCTGAATGGTTGTAGTGTCCCGGGGTCACCTGATCCCCTTTTATGACCTTCTGATAAGCAAAGTCAATGGGGAAACCAAATGCACTTAACAACCGTGTTACTGATTTAACAACTACAGTGATTTGCTTTAACACGTGGCAAGAAAAGTCGTAAAATGGGGCAAAACCCACGAAACCAATTTCTCACTTTGCAACATAAATTTTGGGCTCAGTTGTGGTTGTAAATGGAGGACTACCTGTATTATTTTCTGGATTTTATATTTGAGACCTTATCTCTGGATTTATCCAGGGGTGAAATGCTACTGGTTCGGCCTGGTTTGGGCGTACAGGTAGTGGCGGCAGCCGGTGGTTCAAAGAAACAGTAGCGGTGGCAGCGCGAGGCTCCGCCCACCCACCCAGATGTCACCATTTTCTTTTTTTTAACCCTCTGTGCATGTGCAAAGCCTTCTGCGCATGCGCAGAGGGTGAAAAAGCTTCCAAACTGGTAGGGAAGGTAAGTAGATTTCACCGCTGGATTTATCAGTCCTATTTTGATAAATTACAAGACTGCCTTTACCAAATTTAAAGGCCCTCTGAGATGGATAGCCTGAACCTGCAAATCAGACTTTAATACTTCACTTAGTGCTGACAATCCTCAACAAAAGCCACATTTGCAATATCAAGTTAGATTTGGACATTCTTGGGTGTCTAGGAGAATGGCCCAAGATCACATTCTCATCCTGCCAGATCTATATGATTACCTCATCCAGCTGTATATATTTTTACTTGGGATGTTTACATTTTGCTTCTTCACTGGTAAATGCAGGATGACAACAAAGTCCTGCATATTATATTTCCACTTTCAGGACATGGGTCTTGGGAAAAATATCAAAATAATATTAGCTATATATTCCAAACGTCTGGAATAAAGGATTAAATCCCCGGTGATTCAAGAGAAGCAGCAAAGAACCAGTGACATAGCTGGCCCTGTGCCTAGAGGTTCTTCCTTTTTCACACATTATGTAATTATCTCACCCTTTCTATCCACCTGTTTAATCATTACATCATTTTCATAAATTATACCATTTAGAGAATTTTGCCTCCTCCCCCAAACTACATGCTGATTAGCCAACACTTTGATGCATTTCCAAAGATCCATATTTTAGGGGAAAGCAAGCGCAGACCTGTGCGAGTCACTGGGAGCTTTGCTCAAGGATGTAAGCATTTTTAAAGTTTCCAGCTCTGAAGCATTTGCAGAGTATAGCAGCTGTCGGTATTTGGCAGCTTTAAGAAAAGCTTCAGAAAAATGTATGTGGCTGAAAAGCTTTGTGCTTTCAGATCCATTAATAACAAACTGCCAAGACTTTAGGGAAAACCTGAGCTTTTCCTAGGGCGGCCCAAACAAAGCAAGCAAGTGAAACATTAAGTTGGTCAACAAGTGTGACAAACTAACAGATTTTGCTAGGAAGGTTCAAGTGAGCTAGCTGAATCTCATATAAAATACCCAGGCCACATTTTTATTTCAAATGCAAAGATGTTGTTGGAGTAGCAGTTGGAAAATATCATGACTACTTACGTTCTTCGTACCACTAACACTGACATTATCTTAATTCTGCTTCTAGCTATTTTGAATTTAGGCCAGTTCATTTTTCCTATAGGTTGCATTTATAGTAGCCCTTTTCTATGGAATGGCGACTTTTCCATTATTTTCTATGGATTATTTAGACAACACTGCCACTCCATTACATTTTTTAAAAAAAATTCTCATCTATTCTTTTTTCTCCTCTCCCGCACCTAGGAAAATGCATGCAAAATTCCGCTTAACCTTACAATCCTTTGGACTTCAGTTGAATGGATTTATTGGTTAAAGATAAACCGTTGCTGGAAGTTGTGCTCTCCATACCACCTACTCTGAAGTAAGGAGCTTCCCTAATTCCCTTTAATTATTTTTTATGGAGCATTGGTATTTTTTATTGGGAAACACTTGTGATGAAAGAGAAATAAATAGTTAAGGTGAAAAGCAACCAGAGAGCACTAAGATATCTTCCTTTAACTGTGTATCAGATGATATTTGCTTGGGTAGCAAAATCATTAGTGTGATGGAACTTAGTAACTGGATTCCCAGGAGAGAGGGGGTTCAATAAGGGTCCGTTCATTCCAGATATTATGTGTGAGAGAAAGGAGGTGAAGACAGTCCCTCCATAATAGTTCTCAGAATATATACTGTACTAGTAGAGTGCTTCAGTTTGGCAAAATTCAGTCTATATATGCGGAACAATAAAAATACTCAGCTTTGAAGAAAAATAAGAATATATTTTTCAAAGATATGATACAGTGGTTCTGAGATAACATCTGACAATCCTTCAGAACTCTGGGATGTAATCCATTGGGTCCTGATGGTTTATATTCTAAGTTATTGTTATTTGACAGAAATCTCAAGTCATTTATAAATAGTAAATGGAAACTGCTGCTGAAGTAAATACTTATCCCCTTGCAATTCTCTGTATGTGGTCCATGGAAATAGGAGTAGGAAGAGAATGAGCACATCCAATGTGCAAATCAAAGTTTGTATTAACTGTATTAACACAACTAGAGCCTAATCCAGGTTTGATTGCAAAAAAATTCAACCAAACCAGAACTTGTGATGAGATGCATATAAACCATTCAAAAATTATCGAATAGGACTGAAATGAAAACAAATGTGTTTATACAAATGAGTATTCCACCTACAATGTATTTTAACCATAGATAAATACTGAGTTTTCTGACTTACTCAGTTGCCTCAGTGCTCTTTTCCATCCTACTAAATTTGGCATACTGTTCAGGAAAATAGGTAATATCTTTCATCAAAGACTATAATTGATCATAGTTCATTAAAAATATGATACAATGCTGACAAAGCAGATTCCATCTTCTAACTGAACAGTTGTTTTGGATATACACATTTGTTAACCTCTATGTCAACTCTGAAGCTAGCCTGACCGAGGCCATATTGGAGGCTTCAGTATTGCCACAATGGTGCTGAGGGATAGAATAGAGATAGCTGGGTTTTGTAGCCAAAACAAAGTAATTTCTCCTGAGAACCAAGGACATTCCCACAGGTGGCTGAAGAGAGGAGCTGTGAAGTTTCCAAGCAACCGGACAGCACCTTGATTGGACCATGTGACTGATTGTGGGGAAAACTTTTACTTTTAATTAAGTGAAAACTGCAGGAACTTTTAGAGTCAGTTTTCACAAGCCTGTGCCAATATGATATGTCAAATAAACTTGTTCTTTGGGGAAACTGCTTGCCTCGGAGTTCTGTCTGTTATTGGTGTATTACTTGGAACCCTGATACTTTAACTATTGCCTTTACGTCTCTTATGACAAATCTGAGAGATCACTGCCAAATAAGCCACAGCCATTTGTTGTGTAATAGCACCTTTAGAGGTTTTGAAAGCCTGTTCTGTCTACGTGAATTGAAATGCATTCAAATAGTTCTTAATACAACTGCTAGTAATGATTTGTCACGGGAATTTTTATTTTATTTTGCCAGTCATCTGGATAATTCTATTTACAAGTAAAAGTTCAAAAGAAAGTTGTTACAGATTGTCATGACTTCAACCTAGAATGCTCATAATATTTTTAAGCAATTAAAATCTAATGAATCTATTCATTTTACAAACATAAAACTTGGTAGATCTCAAGCATATCCTGGTGACAATCATTGCTTTTCCTGACAGATAATACTCAGCTATAGCTAAAACTCCTTAAAGTCAGTCAACCATGAATTTGGAGAGGGAATCCTGCTAGAAATTGTAATTTAACTTTTTAATAAAAATGTAATTTGGTACATTGCTTTTGACTGTGATAATTATATAAGTGGAAATAATTCATAGAAAGCTGCTGTGAATCTTTATACCAGTACAATTATGTGGCAAAGAACAGAGACTTTATTAAGTGTTGGGTGTTGTGGGCTAAGACATGGGTCTCCAAACTTGTCAACTTTAAGACTTGTGGACTTCAACTCCCAGAATTCCCCAGTTAGCATGGGTGACTGGGAAATTCTGGAAGTTGAAGTCCACAAGTCTTAAGGTTGACAAGTCTGAGATCCCTGGACTAAGAGAAGCTAAAGATGATCTTACGGACTTTGACAAACTAAGGATGATGTAAAAGAGTTGGGTGTGTTCAGCTTGAAGGAATGAGAATTTAGAGACAACATGAGACCCAGAGTCAGGCACCTGAAGGTCAACTCAGATGGAGGAGAAAAGTTATTCTCTATTGGACCAGAAATTAGAATCCCATCAACCCATGTGTTTCCTATGTTCCAAAATACATACCCACCACATTAGTCTATTCATGGAAACAACATTACGCAAACACAAAAAGGAAACAGGAAATCCTATGAAATTAAAAGAATTTGAACCCGCAGCATTCACTATCTCTCTCTACATCTTTTGTTCTTGAAATCGCCCTTTCATCACATCAGTGTACACGTTCATACGTAGCCTGTTCAGTAAGAACTATCTGTGGTGCAGAATCCACTTATAGCTCAATAGAATAGAATAGAATAGAATAGAATAGAATAGAATAGAATAGAATAGAATAGAATAGAATAGAATAGAATAGAATAGAGAGTTGGAAGGGACCTTGGAAGTCTTCTAGTCCAACCCCCTGCTTAGGCAGGAAACCCTATACCATTTCAGACAAATGGTTGTCCAATCTCTTCTTAAAAACTTCCAGTGTTAGAGAATTCACAACTTCAAGTTGCTCCACTGATTATTCTTTTTAGTTCTAGGTTGTTTCTCTCCTTGATTAGTTTCCACCCATTGCTTCTTGTTCTACCCTCAGGTGCTTTGGAGAATAGTTTGACTCCCTCTTCTTTGTGGCAACCCCTGAGATATTGGAACACTGCTATCATGTCTCCCCTGGTCCTTCTTTTCATTAAACTAGACATACCCAGTTCCAGCAACCGTTCTTCATATGTTTTAGCCTCCAGTCCCCTAATCATCTTTGTTGCTCTTCTCTGCACTTTTTCTGGAGTCTCAACATCTTTTTTTACATCGTGGCAACCAAAACTGGATGCAGTATTCCAAGTGTGGCCTTACCAAGGCGTTATAAAGTGATATTAACACTTCATGTGATCTTGATTCTATCCCTCTGTTAATGCAGCCTAGAACTGTGTTGGCTTTTTTGGCAGCTGTAGCACACTGCTGGCTCATATTTAAGTGATTGTCCACTGGGACTCCAAGGCCCCTCTCACAGTTACTACTATTGAGTGAGGTTCCACCTATATTGCATTTGGGGTTTTTTTTTGCCTAAATGTAGAACCTTACTTTTTTCACCATTGAATTTCATTTTGTTAGATAGCGTCCAATGTTCAAGTCTGTCAAGATCCTTCTGAATCTTAAGCCTATCTTCCGGAGTTGTTGGCTATTCCTGACAGCTTGCTGTGATCTTCAGATTTAATGAGTTCCTCATCTATCCCCTCATCCAAATCATTGATGAAAATATTGAAAAGTACTGGGCCTTGGGGTACCCCACTGCATACTTCCCTCCATGTAGATGCAGCTGAAGCTGTTTGTATGGTTTCACTTCATTCTCTGCTGCTGCTACTGAGGCTATCTTTCAGGAAGTAATATGCAACTTATTTGATGATCAAAAATTAAACATACCGTATATCTATCATTCAAAAAAAAATTGGAGGTGAAAAATGTACCAAGGATGGAACTTTCTTGTACGTACAGTATTATGTTTTTCTCCCCCAAAATGCTGATCTGGTCATTCCAGGAAATGTCTTCATGATATCACAGAATTTTAACTTTCAGAATATCATGAATTGCACTTGAAAGAGCTGAATAGGTACATTTCAGCAGAAAAGTGGCTTATTCTTCCATTGCATTCTTTTAGGCAAGACTACATCCTGAATAAAGATTTTCAGTGTTTTAGATTTCCTAGTTCTGTCTGCCTTTTCCCCGTTGTTTTGTGTTCTTGCTTTTGAGAATACTTTTTCCTTCTATATTTTAGTGTTCAGTCTTGTACATTTGAGTTGGAACATAGGAATTATGAAATAATGTATATTGTAAGCTATATCTGATCCATCTTTGATGGAGAAAAGGAAAATCAAACAGGCGTAGTTTATAAACTATAATGATTAATAATTCGGAAAGGTACTTGTTTGCCTTTCATCTTTTTTTTTTGAAGTAGGTGTGTTGCATCACCTTAGGAAGCTAAGGAGTCTCTCCATTTGATCTTGAACTTCATAAAATAATTCATACAAATGATCTATTTTTCTAAAACTATAGTTTCATAGTTATGGTGAAGGAAGTCAGAACAGCTCTTTTAAAAATTAAACATTTAATTTTTAGTCCCCAGGGAATAGGGTGGCATATAAGAACACTAAAATAAATAAATTAATTAATTTAAAAAAGGGGAGGGGGAGTAGTCTTTTGACCAAAAGTGATATGGTATTACCCTACTGACAAGCTCTGTTGGATTGTCTAATTATTTTAGGATAGAAATTAATATAAAGATGAGTAGTTAAGAGGCCACTTTTATTCTTTTCCATTGGTATTACAGAAAATCTTGCCTCATAGTAATTCCCTGCTAATACATCACCCCTCTAATAAATAAAGAGGCTTGGGGTTATCAAGGCAAGGAACACCAACTGTTCCCAAACCAAAGCCAGAAAATCCAAGGCACTTATGTGACAGTAAGGCATGCTCAATAAGTGGACAGAAAGAGGAAGGGAGGACATGAGTCTGAGCAGAAGGCATGGGCCAACTGCAGATATTTCTCCTTGGGATGCTACCTGCCAAAAGGAAAGAATAGGCTGCACAACAAAAAAGCCACACGCAGATCATAAAACAAAATTTATCTTTAATCTGTAAGTGTCAACAGCAGTACAAAATATGGAGTGATGGTGAATAGATTAAGGGCAGAGAGGACAATCTTGAGGTAAATGAGCATAAATAGGCAGTCGTATAGACACTCCCCTGAGGGTTCAGACCCCCTTATCATGGCGTATATGGCATCACCCAATGATGACATGTTAAACATATCAGGAAAGCACCTTGTGCAAAAAGGGAAGAGGAAGGAGAGGAAGAAGGGGAAAAAGAGGAGGAGGAATATGAGGAGGAAGAGAAAGAAGAGGAAGAAACAAATATCCTCACAAAGATGTAAGTAAGGTGCCAGCGTACACCAGAATATATGATATAAAGAAAGCGTCTTTCCATTTTGTCTTTTATATTCATTTCTGAGGCAGAGGAGAGAAAACTCTTAAAAGTACCACTGAAAAATTATTTAATATTTAATTTACCTCACGTCAATACTGCACAACAAAATCCAATAAGTCTGTTTATGCTATGAAGCAAAGCTAAGAATGATTTTTTCCTCTTAAATTAAGAGTACAGATATTTTTATTTTTTTTAAAAAAAAAATCAAAATCCTTAGCAAGCTTGGTTGTCTTTTCAAACTGCTTCAAGAGGAGAGTGTGTGAGAGATGCGATGGCAACCTTTTCAGTTTATTTAAAAACTTTACACTGGACTGTACAAGATTTTTTTCCCTTTTTTGATAAACTATTTACATTTTCAGACTTTTAAAACATATTCAAAGCAGCAATAGACACTAGGTTTTTTTTTCTCCTTTACATGCCCAAATCATTACCAGCCCTGGGCTCAGGTAGGTACCTGCACTTTGTAAAGAATTTATACAAGAAAATCTACCAGTTTAAAAATGGACTTATGGGGTGTAAGACGAGCTTTGAAAGAGCCACCCCCAAGAGAACCAAAGCATAGTACCTTGACACGGGAAACCTCTGAGGTCCCCCTAACAGCTCTACACAAAACTTTACACTTTGAAACAGCAGCTAGCATTGTCAGTCCAGCATGTCAGTGAATTGTGCTGATTAAATTAACATAGAATACAATTTCACAATATACATCACAATGTCAGGAAAGAAAATGGGTTACAGTAAGTAACAGCTTATAAGCTCATCTTAGGGTAATAAAACATTTGTACATGGCAAATACAATAATGGATAGAAATATTTAAACATTCTAACATTTGCTACAGGAGGGGGGGGGGAAACTGTGCTATTGAGAAAGCAAAACACAAATGACAGGAAGACAAACGGAGAATATGGACTAGCAGTACTGCAATGTGCAGTATACAAACAGTTAAATAGTTTGCACATTCCCCAAACTTTTGAGAGCACCAAGGACCTCACTTGGGGTTTCCTAAGAAAGCAGAAGTTATAAAGCAAGCAGATCACTGAACTTCTTTAGAGCTTTCATATTATCATAAACACCAATGGGGTAGAGTTTTCTTACAATCATGCTAAAGCCACTCTTCTCTTTACACCAGTGAGCTCCCTCTGAATACTTTCCATCAGCTTCCAAAAATTAATTTGGGATGTTATAAAAAAAGAGAGGGGGATATAAAATCCAATGACAAGGAAATCTAGCTGTTTTTTTTAACAAAAATGTATATTTTTTTTCCTTTTTAATTTGGGATCACAATACATCAACCATTCACAATATATCAACCATTCAGAGAACAAAGTAGCAAAAGGTAATGGTGGGGAACAGAGAAAAGAAAGCAAAGTAAAATGATTTTGAGAAACAAGAGGATGTAAGTGCTTTTATGTTTTTTAAAACATCAATTGAGGTCACATGTTAGTTTTTTTTTAAAAGGTCATGCTTAAGTGCCAACTTCAATCTTTAAACATGCATGCAACGTTGAGAAGTTCTGAGAGACTATTTTTTTCAATTGAAAATATGAAATACTCTTAATACATTCTACCAGCTGCATTTTTTGAGCAGTTGTTGGCACTGACAATCCTATCCAGATATACATACTGTTATGTATAAGGTTCTGCTGAAGCTTCAATTCAAGACATGTTTTGGACTTGAATAGAATGGCTTCGTTGCTTCAAAATGTACACTGCTGAAAATTCATACTGCCTACACTTCATCTACCTACTCTGAAATATACCATGGGCTTCACCTTGAATTTTGTTCTTCTCTACTGGATCATTGGCATTTTTTACTGGGAAAAAGTAGAAATTAATAGTCAATAAGATGAAAAGCAGCAGGAGATACAATAAGAGCAGACTTTAACAATCTATCAAGTGATGCTTGCATTTACAAAATCATTTGTTTCATTTATACAATTATTCAAACAAACTTTTTTTCCAAGTTACTGCTGCCCTTGTAAAACTGGTTTTGTATTTATTGTAAATAACAATCACACTCATTCATACAGAGTGAACACCAGAGTGTAAGTTTTGTCCCATCATAATCTCACCCTTCCTTCTCATACTGCCTCTTGATGATTATGGGGATCAGCAAGTGATCCAGGTCTTTCCCCCAAAGGATGTATTGGCATACCATCATACATTTATATAACAGAAGACAGTGGTTGCTACTGAACGGCAAAGCAAATGCACTGCATGTACACTAGGCCTGTCTATGGACACTTGGAAAATGACTCTGAAAAAGTCCCTGGACTTTGCCAAAAGAGCACCTCAGAACTCAGATTTTTCCAAGCGTCCATGTAAGCCTGGGGGAAAAAAAATCCACCGCTGTACGAGTTGCATTAACTTCAACACATGGTCTCTTTAAAGCAGCAACATCTTTTTCCCCCAGGGTGAAATGGAAGTATTAACAACAAGAACAAAGAGCTGCTTTCATGAACAGAGAAGGTCAGGCTTACAGGGGTCCAAACATTTTCTTTGTTTTAAAGCACGCAGAGCCATAATGTACATGCTTCAACTCCTAAGCCTAGACTTTCAGTTTTTAAAAATGCCAACAGCATTGCCTAAAGCTTTCTCCAGCTATCTTCTACCTACATTGTTGGGGTGGTGGATTAAATGCCTTCCTATAAGCCTGCATCTCATACTGTGTATTCTAAGAAATAGACATTTCCATTGCAGATGCTTTCTGTCCTTTTTATAAACCCTGTGAAAATGTGTTTCAGTTATTTTATTCATGTCAAGTTGAATGCTTTTATTATATCTTTTAAACAATATTCTTCAATTGTCAACAAGAGATGTCAGAAGTCTTTCCTTGAAAGTTAAATATTAAATTTTGTGTTTGCAAAGTACAGTTACTCTAACAATCTAAGTGCATGGCATCACATTCATTTTAAATAAGCATTATCTTGGACAATAGAAAATTATTACTGCCCTTTTATATTTTAATGAATTATAAATGCTACAGTTCTATTTTGACAAGCCAATAATGTTTCACACCAAACACAGATTTTTTAAAAAAAAAATCTATGTTATATTAACAACTGATACTACTTATTTTAAAAGGCTGGATTAATGGCTAACTCCTCACACTCACTTGATTATTTATTTGCTTTCTTATTTATTTGCCTTCCTATTGACAACTTTTCTAAGTCACATTGGTTGCTTTCAAAAAAAGAACCAAGAATGTCCATCAGGTTTGCTTGAAGCAAATTACAAGCAAACTGTCTCCTTTACAATCTGTTTTTAAAGTTGGTTTAAATATAACCTCAATTAAATTGGAGGACAGACCTGGGGGGAGGGGGAAAATACATAATCGAATCAGTTCCTACTCAGACTATCTTGACGAAGATGTCAAAGAATTGTGAGATCATATACCTGATCAAGATACTTTAGTTTAATTGAAATAAATGAGACCTAAGTTTGCCTTGTTCTACAGAGCTAAACAAGGATATAAGAAATCATCACTTTTGTCACCTGAACTAGAATCACAGACTGCTAGAATGCCCAAAAGGTGGAGTTTGTACTTCATGTCCTATGCACTTATTTGCTAATGAAGAAATACTAAGAATCAACTGGCTATGTTATAATTCTTGGACAAATGTTTTACTGTTCTCCCAAACTATAATGCCACTACTACAGAGTAAATATGAGGTTGTTATTTTATAAGCAGGTGCAATGTTTGAAGTATTTTGTGTTTATTATATGGGATTCAGATTGAAGGAGGGCACAAGGGAGGCAACTTGCCAGCTTAGCTACAGGTCCACAATACTGCTGCCACACTGCAGGCATAAAATCTACATGAGGTACAGTGATTTGTCAGCATTTAATATGGACCTATGTACACTGATACAGAACAAAAGTAAATACATAACTTATATATAGCTAAGTATCCATGAACAAAAAATAAAATTCTATCTCCTATGTTATATTTACAAATTTTTTAAAAATCTTAAATGAGATGGTGACTACTAAAGAACCTTGTTTTGAGCTCCAATGATGAATTTTAAAAAAGGAAAAAAATATTTTTGCTTCCCAACGATTGTCCTTCCTTGATTTCTATTGATACGTTAGAGTCAGTATAGGCTAATAAATATCATAAATTGATTTTGCAGATTTTAAATTTAAAACCTGTCCAATAAGTCATACTCTACCATCTGCTGATTCGTGAAGAGCCAATCAACGTCAAGAACACAGATTTAAGTTACAGATCATCAACACAGATGGAGGACTGGAGCTCAAACAAAGTATTCATACATATAAGAATCTTGCATAAATAAATGAAATAACAAGACATAAAAAAAATGACTCAAATCCGGCAACTGTGAGGCAGGCCCACACGAGTCGAAACAGATGACTTTTGTTCATTTTTTCGTACAACAGTTTCACATTAGTTAGAAGTGATAAAAAATACCATTTATATCCAGTGCTTATTACACTTACGAAACAACATCTGTGAGTGTGTGTTTTTGTAGTATGAGTAAAATCAAGTTTCAGTCCTAAAGAACAGTCCTTTGTTCTCTGCCAGCCTGCAGAATATTATTTTGGCATGGTCATAGAAAGAAAGAAAATAAGTAATGAAACTAAATGTTTGCCCTTGTGCAAAAATAATTACAAAACATACAATGCTAGCAATACAGCATTCTAGCTATGGAGGGGGGGGGGAAACAACCCCAGACATGTAGAATGGAGAGAGATTTATAACAGGAGAAACTTGTAGGAAATTAATAAATAAGTCATTCTTTAGGAAATAATGGGTTATCTCCCATCCAAGCTACACCTGTTAGATCAGTTCAAATTCCTAAGCAATCTCAGAGACAACAAAGGATTTTATTTCAGTACCTTAACTAGATAAAGAGGACTCTCACCAGCTAATGATAACAAGTGCCTTTACATCTTGGCTAGACCAGTTTTACTGTCATAACTGTGGGATATGAGAGAAGCATTCATTCAAATAAATAGAAAAGATAAATGATTCTTTCTAGATTGTAGAATGGCTGCCAAATGACTATGTGTGTATGCATCCACACATACATGCATACACACACACAAATAATCAGTTGGCTTGCTGCGTGGATTAAATTCTCCTATTGTAAAATTGCAGAACTGCCTCCACTTCTAGAAATAATTATTGGAAACTGCTAGGTCATATATTTCTTTTTCTGCTAAAACTACAAGATTTGTGATAGCATGACGATAATCTGGCTCAACACTCTGTTAATGTTGCTAATGAGAACGCCAGTCTAAAACCCTCTGAAAAAAGATACAGTGGCCTCAATCAAAAGACCAAGTCTCTCTATGTAAACTTCCCATTGAAAACAGAAACAGAGGGTGCCTCATCTGCCATTCTCGGTAATGGAAGCTCTAGGCACAAAGATATGATTGCAATCGTTTAAATGTAGAAGAACCTAGGTCATATTTCATAGATTTATTACTTGATGGTTTATCATCTTTGCCATCCTACAAAGTGCTAAAATGCTATTGAAAAACCTGGCACTCTTATACCCTGAGCAAGCTAATAAGAATCTTCCTCCAGTCTTAAGAATGGCATGTCTATAGAAGGCAGAACTCTTGACACAATTCACCCTCTTATAATTAAATGATTTAGATGAAACATACTATTTGGAAGGGCAATGGAAAGGCAGCTGCTCCATTTGGATTAATACGTGATATATTTTCTTAATCACCATTAAACATTCACACTGACAATCTGATTGGCATTGAAAAATTTACCCTGCCATACCATAAAATGTCTACGTGAAACTGGTTTTACTTAGAAGGCATATAAAACTGCCATCTTTCTGGTATATGTAGCAGTTAGAAATAGTTGTAACTATTGATAGTAAGATATAAAGAAGAAAGCATTTATATTTTCAAATCAAAGAATATTAATGCCTTCTATCTTAGGAGTTGATGAAAACTCTTAAAAGAGTTTATAAGTCACTAACCAGGTTTTATACTTTGAAATACATTAAATGCATCAATTTCAAATTTCAGTGTTAAATACTGACATCCACAAATAGCTGGATGTTTAATTTGGGAATGCTTTATTTTACCTTGCCCGTGGCTCCTTAGAAATCAATATTATGTATAATAAAACTATATATTAGCACTGAAATAAATAAGAATTTAAATTTCTACAGCAGTTTTGATCTAAAGGACCCGGCATAATTCACAAATACTGACCTTGGGGTATCGCTTTATGTTCTTTCATTTTGTTTTTCTTATATGGCAGATAACAAAGTTTTGATATGCATCTAAATGAGTAAAGTGAAATTATAAGTACAAGGATGATCTTTGCATCCTTTTTGGTTCTCTAGAATTAATATTCAACACAGATTATCTGCAAGATTTAAAATTTCTATATATCATCATCAAGGGATGATTATCCGAATAGCAATAGGAAGATTTCTAAACAGCGACAGCACTTTACTCTCCAAGAAAGGGAAGACTATGTTGGATTTCTAGGCTGTCTATGTACTAGACAAAAGTTAAGATAATCTAATACATAAACTTAACAGAAGTAGTTTTAGGCTACAACTTTCATTATGCCTAGCACTGGGCATACTAGGTGGGGAATATATGAAGTGTTGTCTGACAACATACAATAACTCAAGATTAGAAAAAAGAAGTACTATAGGGAAGCCTCACAAATTATCCTAAAAAGAAACAGCATAGTATGTAAATATTCTATACTCTCCTGTATATGATACTGTTCTACTAATAATAACATTTTTCCCAAGTGTTTCTGACATGTAGAAACACATTTCCTCGTGTGTGAGAAAGAGACAGAGAGAAATAGAGAGTTATTCCTTTCCAATATTAAGTGCCTCATTATTATAAGATACCACACACTTTATGGGGGAAGGGCTCTTTAAAAGAAATAAAAGGCAAACAAATGATAATGCCATTACAACAGTACATTTGAAAATATTTTTTTACTACATGGCCCCTGACATTCTGGAATGAATACATTAAGACCAAATGTAATTAAGACTGAATATAAGAATTCAAAGCAAAGGGACAGAGAATGACTAGAAGGTGGCCTTATGTTGCTAAGACAGGCCTGTCTTAGCTGGGGATCACTCTGTTGTGCTTACTCATGTTTCACACTGTGTAAGCTATGTGCTTACTCATGTTTCACACTGATGGTACATCAAGAGGCAGAAGCAATTGAACAAGTGCATTGTAGCAATCATATTCACTTTTTAAGCAGTATCCTGTCTCCAGATTCCTGAGTATTTTACCATTTTCTGGAAAAAGTAGGATTTTCTTTTAAGATATATCAGTATTTTTAAGATGCCAAAGGATTGTCTAAGACTTTACAGTGTCTCCCTTAAGACTGTTTTTTTTAAAAAATATTAAGATTCAGAAGTTAGGAAAGTTTGGCACATCAGAAGGTCAGCTATATCTAAGGAGGGGGAAAAAAGGAATTTAAGAGACCTTATTTTAAAAAGGATGAGCTAATAACAGATAGATGTACACGCTTAGGACTTGTTGTGTTTCATGATAGGAAATTTGTAAGGTGTTTGTTTTTTTCAAAATAATTCAGAATAAAAACACATTCACAATCTGTAAGCTGGCACAGCATACCTGAGTGAGAATGTAAAACCCCCATTAAAACAGTAACTTAAACCTTTTTATCAGCATCCAGGAAGAGGAAAGAATAGACCAAAAAAAAAGAGAGATAAGACTTGTAAGAGAACAATTGATTCATATCAGTTTTCAAGTCCCAATGTCTGATACTTAATGTCTTCACCTAAATTGCTTTAAAAAGTTCATGAAAATTAGGGAACAATCTGTGTCACACAATAAGAAACATTTAAGACCATTCTGCAGATGTAACTGTAGGAGCCATACATGCATGCAGGCTCATTTTAAGAACTTTTTGTTCAAAAGAAAAGAAAAGAAAACAAAGTCAGAGTAATTCAGCAAACATCCTCAGTTGGCAGCGACAGCCTCGTGGGCTTCGTTTTCACTGCTATAGTCTGATTTGGGGTCATCCTCAAAGTCCTCGTACATTTCCATCTCATCTTCCCCATTTATCATTTCATTTCCAGCCAGGCTCCCACTGTCCGTCTTCATGCTGTAAGTGCTCTGAATGACAGGGATGCTGGGCTCAGGACTAGCAGAAGTGCTGGAGCAATCAGATGTCATCTGAGGCGATGGCGTAGTTGTTGCCATAGTAATAGCACCAGGATAGACCACTCCTGTTCCTGTGGCAATTGGAATCTGAGGCTGTTGCCTACAAGGAAACAAAGGTATGTTTGAAAAGTGCTCCCTACCAATTTAAGAAAGGATGCAGCAGTATCCTTTTAACTCTTTATTTTTAAAACATATTGAACAATTTAATTGATACAGAACTTATTTATCAGTGCACTGGTGATGTCACCTAGTTTGGTAACAAAACATCTGCAAGAAAATAATCAAGCTCAGAGAGCACCAAGGACCCCACAATGCAACCCTGAGCTACAAATATTCTCTTCTATCAGTGTCTTTTTTCTTGGTTTTGTGTGTGTGTGTGTGTGTGTGTGTGTGTGTGTGTGTGTGTGTGTGTGTGTGTGTGTGTGTGTGCAAGCGTGCGTGCCTTTGCATCAGTGTTGACTCCTGGTGATTGCCTGGATAAGTCTTTGAAGTTTTCTTGGCAAGGGTTTGGTGGCGCAGTGGTTAGAGTGCAACACTGCAGGCTACTTCAGCTGACTGCTAGCTGCAGTTCGGCGGTTCAAATCTCACCGGCTCAAGGTTGACTCATCCTTCCATCCTTCCGAGGTGGGTAAAATGAGGACCCAGATTGTTGGGGGCAATGTGCTGACTCTGTAAACCGCTTAGAGAGGGCTGTAAAGCACTGTGAAGCAGTATATAAGTCTAAATGCTATTGGTATTGCTATTTTTGGAAGTGTTTTGCCCTTGCCTCTTTCCTAGGGCTGAGAGTGTGTGTCTGGCCCAAGGTCACCCTACTGGCATTTGTGCCAAAGGTAGTACTGGAATTCAGGGTCTCCCAGGGAGTCAGTTTGGTTTAGTGGTTAAGACACCAGGCCAATAACCAGGAGACTATGAGCTCAGAAACAATTAAAATCAGTAAGACTGTAGTTTAGTAACACAATGTAAATTACATTGCATTTTATATTACTATTATAAAGCAAAACTGAGCCATAACGAATATAGTGTACAGTCCATTATCCCAGGATCAGTCGTCATTAAGCATCTTAATGGGCTTTAAGTCGAAACAGATAGGACTGTGCTTGATGACCTTCTATGTATCTATAGATTTTTTCTTTCTCCATTCAGAAAAGAAATCTGAAGGGGAACTGTACCCACATTGACTTGATTATGAATGCTAGTCACCACAACATCCAGAATCTGAATAAAACAGGGTCCTAGATCATGAGGACATCTCTTCTCCAACTCCTTGACATAAGTTTATTGGGCTTTAATTGCTATATAGTGATATGATAAACCATATTCTTAACTGAATATGTAACTGACATATTTAAGTATCATAAACATTATTCTCTTGCTGCAAAGTCAGTCATCTGTCCATCTTGTCCCTTCAGTAAGATCACCTTACTATATATAGCACTATAGCACTTTTCTTATATACCGCTTCATAGTGCTTTACAGCACTCTCTAAGCGGTTTACAGAGTTCAGCATATTGCCCCCAACAATCTGGGTCCTCATTTTACCGACCTCGGAAAGATGGAAGGCTGAGTCAACCTTGAGCCTAGTGAGATTTGAACAGTTGAACTGTTGAACTAGCAGTCAGCCTGCAATGGCTGCATTTAACCACTGCACCACTTCAGCTCTTTTACTGTTTTAAATGAGGATTATATTCTAATCCTAATCCTATTTCCAATTTTTAATCTACATTTGAGTTACATAAAAAATTAAAGATTTAACCTCCAGTGTGATAAGCCATAAACAGTCAAAATCAATGATCTAGTTTCCTAGACATCTGATATGAGATTTCCATTCATTATTTAGAGTCTGAAAATTTGCTCTGGAATCTATTGTTACAATAAAAAGAATCCATCGAAAGACAGACATTCACTATCAATAACAGGAAGGAGAATAATGTAAGTTTCCATAGCAAGCAGTATTTATGGTGGACTTTCTTCTTTTTGCAATTGTGTATATGCCAGTGGAAGAACTCTCAAGTGGGAGGAAAAAAAGTTAACCTGTCAGAATTTAATTCTCGTTATTTTAATTAAAACATATTGTTCAATATTTTTTCCATTTTGGAAAAAGTAACCAACATTACTGTTGCTTAAAATACAGGCAGTAATCTACAAATTCAGTCCATTCCTATATCTGTTTTAATGTTTTGAATTCTCTTTACAAAGATTCATATTCATTTAGTGCAAATTTCTTTTTCTAGTTCCAGTTTTTTTCAGTGAACATTTTTGTAAACAATTGCAATTATATGTGAATGGTTCTGAAATGTATAGATTTTATATATTTTTGATTTGATGATCTGCATCATAAAACTTGATGGTTGAAGATTTCAGGGACTTTTAATTAGATAAAATTGTATTAATCATGAAATAAATGAATTATTTTCTATCCATATCGTAACAGTAATGGGGAAGTAAATTTTACATTGATATTAATTTAAAAGCAATGTAAGAGTAATGAATCCCAGCTAATGCATTGTGGATTCAGATTATCATCAATTGTTAATATCACTACAACAGAGTTGGGTGTGAGGGGGATGTTTAATCATGGGCTAATCTTAATTTAAGGTTAAGTAGGAATGGGATCACTGTTGGGAAGAGATGAAATTCACACATTTAGATAATTTTGTTGGAGAAAAGGAAGAAAAAAAACCCTTATACTTACCCTACAGTAAAAAATTGCCTCATCTCCTGGCGTCGAGATCTCATTAGTTGTTTATATTCTCCAATGCGCAGTTTTTTGCCATCAACAATGCAAGTGCGTTTTGGTCTAGGTTTATATTTGTAATTAGGGTATTTTTCTAGGTGGATTTTACTTAATCGTGCTTGTTCTTCATAATAAGGTTGTTTCTCTTGGTTTGACATGGATTTCCAGCGGGAACCTGCATAGAAAATATATATATATATAAATATAAATATCAGTGAATTGTTGAATCTATTCATTTTGGGGCTAATAAACCTCTAAACAGGAAGTAGGAATCTGGCTGTATGATAATTCCAACAATCTCTGACCATTAACCATTATGAATCAGTCTTACTGAAGTTGGTCCAACAATATCAGAAAGGCCAAAGATTCTCTAGCTTGCACTCAGTCATAAACCACAATTCATTTTAATGCATCAGCCAAGTCAAATCAAACGAATTGTCATATGTTCTTCTCAAATGTTACCGACCTTTCTTATACATCATGCAAGTTGCAAGAGAAAAATTAAGGATATTAGCTCTGTCTCCCTCTCCAACCTCATTGTCCTTATGAGCAAGGCAAAAATTAGAGCCAGAAACTTCTTGTAATAGGGGTTACCCTTCAGTGAAGAAGGTAATCTCTATTACAGAACCTCTACTTACAAAATAGATGAAACCTTCTCCTTCAGAGCTTCAACCTGAACATGAGGCAGGTGATAAGAATGAAAATATGGAGTGAATGGCATATTGTGATAATTAAGTTTCAGAATATGTGAAGAGGATATAAAACTTTTCAAGTAACTTTATGACATATTTAAGAACCTTTGTTCCTGTATAAAGCAGTCTTCATAACATAGTCAAAGAGATCCAGATTGTTGATCATTCCTCCTACATTTAAAGATACCAAAGTGGCTTACTAACAGAACAATCTTATTAGTCACTAAACTGGCATCATGAAAAAATAGATTACAAAAATTGAAATGAAATGTCAATGTAATTGAATTTCTGTATAGATGAAATAAAGAACTCGCCATAGTTATGTTAAATGTGATAATAATTTCTGCATGCTATCATGAAATTCTGGGTATATCCTTGAGACAAAGATCAAATCGCCATTACTTCTACTACTCAATTATTAATTTATTAAGAGATAGTACCAGGAAATTTTTAAAGGCTTCCTAACTAATACTATCCACCATATTGGATCTGAGGCTTTTTTCTACTAACATTACTCTTCTGTTCTACATTGCAAATATATTTTATACCTAAAGTGACATTTAACTTTTTTTTGAAATGGAAGGCTTATAGGATAAGGGGAAAAAACTTATTACTTTTTAAAAATCTCAGTAAACATACCTAAGCCCTTCACTGTACTAAAAATATCTGATTTAATTACTTGGTTGATCTTGAAATCAATCCACAGCTTCTGAATACATATTTTGAAAGTATAAATGTATTAAATGTCATAATCTAAGAGTAAGCAAATTGTATTTTAGAGATGATCCTCTAATCATCTTGGCTTTGATTAAACTTTCTTTGTGACTAATTCAGTGACCCCTCATTATATATTATACAGTAGGTTAGATTAAGTGTATATACTTAAAATTTCCATGGAGAGTACACGTGCAATATCTTTACTAGTTTAAATTTCTATTAAAAAATAATCAAACTACACTAATAAAAGAATTAAAGGGTGAAATAAGGCATGTTGCTTATACAGAATTACTTACATAGCAGAGATTTTTTTTTTAAGGAAAAAACTTTCAGCTGGTTAAAAATTATTACAGCTGTGGTCAACATGGGTGAAAGCTATTCTTTTACTAAAAGCTTTTATACTTCAACAAATGGAAAAATTGTATAAATATTATCCAGTCAGCAACACAAAACAATCAGTTTTAATATTTTAATATCTTTGTCATTGTCCTGGAAAATGTGTACCAATATTATATGTAAATTGTCACATTTTCTTTCTCCTGTTCTTTTCTTCTTTCTCTGGTGGTGGCAAGGTAAATCCTGGCACGTTATATATCTTTTTAAAAAACATATGATTGCTGGCACTTCTGAAATATTTATACTGAATGTTTACATTTCAATGAATACTCTTACTATACTTGTAACAGTTTTTTTTCTTTAAAGAATGCACACAAATAATGTGGACTCCATATATAGTTGCCAAAACTAAAACAGTACACGTTTTATAGAAAACTGAAAGACTATTCATACAACATACTAAAAACAGTAGACAAACATAAGGACTTCTATGAAAAACACCACATTTTTTAGAATAGAGTTACTCTTATATCTAGAGGTTTTTTTAAAAATATCTCTTAAAGAAAGAAAAAAGCCTGTAAGAAAAGTAGCTTTGTTAAAATGTGTAAGAATGCAAAATAAATTCAATTCAGATGATCATTGTTTGTCCATTAGTTAAAATTTGCAATCTTCATTTGCAATCTTAATTTAAAGACTTGGTGGGAAAATATCCATTTCCCTTCCCAGTCAACCTTAGAGACATTGTAATGCTTCAAACAAATCTTGAATCTTAATTCTGTAGAAAATCAACAGATTACTTTTTGTGTGAGATAAAGCCTAACATTGAATACCTGGATAAAAAAATGTAAGTAAAATGTACTTGGCTATTGAATTCTCAAAAATTTCTATTTAACCGTCTTACTGTTTAGATGCTAGGAAAAATGGTTATCATTCAGTTTGACCATCATATTACTGCCAAAGCTTTTTATTCATGCTCATTTAAACATATTCCCAGTGTAAAAAAATTTATCTTGCAGAAAGCTCATGTTTCTAATTTCCTATGATTTCTTATATATGGGTGCAATAATATACTGTTAATTATCTCTGTACAACATAATGCTGCTGACATCCAGGTGTATTGCTTTGTTTCATCTAAGGAGAAGACTGAGGCCAATAAAGTAATTCCAAATCTCAAAATTTTGTTAGTGAAGAATTCTCTGGTTTGTGTAATTCACCTATTTTTGATGGGACCATACGCTCCCCTAAAAAAAATAAGGCATATCTCAGGATTCTTCATAGAACTAAAAGGATCAATATAGGTCCAGAGTCAAAAAGCACTTTTTTTCTACTTTGAGCAAGATTATAAAACAAGACAAAGCAATACAAGTATTAAAATATATTAAATCATAAATCCTAGAGATATAACTGAGTGATGTTGTCTTCAATAATTAGTTATACTACAACCCACAGATATTTGCTTGGCATTAAGTATGGAAAAGGCATTTTCTCTTGTGGTCCTGATCAGTAGTGGGTTCTGGATTAGTTTGCTACATGTTCGTGCACGTGCTTGTGCGCACACAACACTTCTGCACATGCGCAGAAGCATCCCGGGTGGGTGGGCGGAGCCTCCTGCCCAGGGGTGAAATGCTCCTGGTTCGCTCTTGCCTGTTGGTCGTCGCAGAGCCGACGGAGCCGGTGGCGGTCACAGCGCGGGGCTTCCCCCACCCGCCGCCATTTGAGTTCTTTTGCCCTCTGCGCATGCGCAAAGCGTTCTGCGCATGAGCAGAGGGCAAAAGAACTCAAATGGCGGGCTGGGAAAGCGGGCAGGGGAAGCGGGCGGGGGAAGCACCGTGCCGCGACTGCCACCGGCTCCCTCGGCTTTGCAACAACCGACAGGCAAGAGTGAACCGGGAGCATTTCACCCCTGCTCGAACCGGGTGCAACCCACCCCTGGTCCTGATTCTGTACAATACTTCCCCCCCCCCAGAAATGGACTGGTTCCATTTGAGATGCTTTGTACATTTGAATTAGTACTTACCAAGAATTTTGCTAATGTTGGAGTTGTGCATGTCAGGAAAAGCTTGAAGAATTTTTCTGCGTTCATCCTTTGCCCAAACCATGAAAGCATTCATTGGTCTTTTGATGTGCGGCTCACTGGTGCTTCGTCCCCGGGCATCTCTGTAGACTCGAGCTTCAGCCACAGTAGCACCTCCTGTTGGCCAACAATAATACTGCTGTAGTTTAGCTGCAGAGCCATTCATTGCTTTACTTCCTGTAATGCCAGAGCAGGAAGAAAGGAGATGGATGCCAACATTATTATTATGTTATCTGGATTAGGGATAATTTCATAGGTCCTTCTCATTTGCTTTTTCCAGAATTATGAATGAAATAAGTACTAAATTCAGCTATCAATTTAAACAATTTTGGTGTTTCTTGGATACTTGCTATCCTTCTCTTGAGCAATGGGTGTAACAAGTTTGTGATACTTGACTGAAATATTGGGACGAGAGACTGATATACTGTATATTTAAAAGAATGTACTGTACATTTCCACAAAAAGAAAGTGATGCAAATAATGATAAACATGAAGTGCATCATAGGAACAAAATGTAACTGTCAGATACTATAATTATGACAAGACAAAAATAAAAAAAACTTTATTTTAGATCGCTGCCCACATGCATGACAAATTCTCAGTGACTCTGAAATCTTGATGAAAACTAAACTGGTGGAAATCCGCAAAGCACTGTTGATTTTATAGTGTGGACAAGTTTTATATATTCTTCACTTTTTAATCTATTTTTTTTTCAATTACACAGAAACCTAACCCTGCCAACTGTTGTAAAAAAAACATCAACTGTAGTTTAAGCACACAATTATTTTGATTGTTCTGTACAAGCAATTCATTTTTATGGATAAAATTGTGGAACAGTGGATGCATAACTAATATGCTACCTTTTTGCCAGCATGTCTACAGTACATTAATTTCATTTAAAATGCACTGACCATACAGGATAAATTGATTTCACTTTATATGATGTTGACAGCCATGTTTATTGTGCAGTGAAATGTAGTGTAGCTTCAGGCTGACAATATCCATCAACACAGGGCAATATGTTGACTGCTGGGCCAGATGAAGACATACATTATCCTAGAAGCAAAACACTTACTTATATGTCACACTGTCTTCTCTTAAGGATCACCAGAGTAATTTATGAAGTCCTCAATACCATTACTTTAAAACTGACACCAGTTTTACCACAGCATGCAGATAAAAGACAAGTCTGCTGTGAATGTCAAATGCAGTATTTTAACAGTAACATAAGTTTAACTACTGTGCCATGGCTTTCAACATTTCCTAGCAATAACTATTACTGCAGCCTCTCTATCATAACACCAAGTAGATGGAAATGTACCTGGTATCTAACAGAAAACAGTACACCCAAAATGGAGTCTTGCTGCAGAAGCTTTAATACCAGCACTCTAACTGGATTTTAGTATCAGGTTTCATTGTTATTTCAAATATGAAAGCACACACACATTGATATCATTCAGTTTTAAATTCCTAAGTGTGCAGTAGGAATGGATGAGACATTAATTTTCCATGTCTATCTCTGTGTGTGTCTGTATGAGTTTGTGTGTGTATGTGAGAGAGAGAGAGAGAAAAAGAGAGGAGACAAACTACAACTATATTTTTTTAACATGCAGAATAAACATGCCTTAATCATCCAACTTCTAGTGGTTTAATCAACTATCTCAGTCAATGTATATTTGGGGATCAGTATCAGATAAGAGATCCCCCTCCCAGTCCCAAAATGTTGCCTCATTATGGTGGGGGGAGTGTTTCAGGGAAGATGAAGAACACCTGGCATGTACATCAAGAACATATTCTCCCAGCAAGAGGGTCATCTCAGCTGTTTAGCTAAAACAAGCAGGCAGCTAACTAGGAAGGGATTGAAGTGGATGATCATGTTAGTGACAAGAACAAAGACTTAATTTCATATTGCGCCATAAAAGGCAGCAGTAAACCTCTCTTATATTTTATCAAGAAAATGATGTGGACAGAAAATATAAAGTAACTGACAATATAGTATGTGATGGTGGGCCTCTGAAGTTGGATGGTACTCAACATGCTACTGAAAAAGAGCTTTGGACATTTTACTAATAGTGTTTTTGACACTGCTAGAGGAAAACCTTCCAGATATGTTGTTGCTAGTGTTGCCAAGCAGAACAAGAAAATCTAAAGGTGCAAAGATATTGAGAACATGAAACACAAGGAGCATAAGCATGGGAAAGTTCAACACAATGAAAGATGGAATTAATCAATTACACATTAATATCTTAGATGTCAGGAAACTGAAATGATCTAGACTGGACATTTTTTCAGTCAGAAGATCACACTGAAGAATGTTATTTATTTCATTTTAAGGAAGGACATAGCAAAACCAGTATTGATATGTCAACTAAATTTTATAAATGAATTAATCATTCAATATGACAATTCTCCAAATGTATAGCAGTGATAAGTACAATATTGGAAGAGCTGATGGGATGGGTTGGAGGCAGATCATCCTGAGGAAGTCACTAAGACATGATACCAGTTTGATGGTATATAATCAATATAAGATGACAGTTTATATGAAGAGACTTAATTCAGCCAAGTCCATGAAGTAGAACAAATCTATCCTGTTTTGAATGAGACCAGTCTCTCTGATGCAATGCATTTGCAGACAGGGATTCTATTGGATTCAGGCCACCCCTGAAAATCTAAGAAATCTATAGTGACACACAGGGCTTTTCACAAGCATAGAATTCTAGAACAAACACAATCCTTCCTGAATAGAGATAGCCCATCTTCAGTCATCCATGCCCTAGTAACCTATTTAAACTAGTGCAATATAGTGGAACTACCTCTTGAAAGCTTAGTAAATTCGAAAATAGTGTTGCTAAGATACTAATTGGGACTGATTATTTTGTTAGTTCTTAAAATGGTATCGAGCCAAAAGACTTTGCTGTCACAGTGGCGAAAATATTGTTTATACAACTGGCAGCGGGGAAGATTTGTTTTTGCAATAAATTTTGCTGGAATGACAGTTGGGTCTTTTGGTAACATATACCTATGGCTAGATACAACACCCACCCACCCCAGCCTGCTATTGTACGGTAGTTACCAGACAGCCTGAATCAGCATACGAGAAACATCATCTGATTGGAAAAGTAATGCCTCAATTTCTTTAGAAATGTTCCTCATCAAAAACATATTGAAGGCATTGAATTAGTTTACCGGGTTCTTACAATCATCTTGGTCTAATCTTGCAGATCTAATACAAGCAAATGACCAGTACATATTTCTGCACTTCTGAGCAATCAGACAGTCAGAAATATTTGCTGAAATATAAACTGAAAATTATTTTGAAAAATTATATCCCAAGATACATTTACTAAAGCAAAAGGAGAAGACTCTCCCCTGGCATTTATTTTATTTCATTTGTTAAGAAACAATTCTTAATCAGAGTTACAAATCACAAACAGAACAAGAAAATCATGCAGCTTCTATCTCTGTCTGTCTTGAGCAAGCCTACACTTGAAAGATTTGGAAATAAAGCCATGAAAACCTTGAACTTCTCTACTTGATTTCTGAGTGAATATTTGTGCTTCGGCCTAATGGCTGCTACAAAAGAATGTGTGTTAAATGAGCTTCTGCAAATAATTAACCATCGTGTAATATCCCATACTCTTAAACATCTTACCATTATAGGAAGCTGTTCAGCATTATTATAAATGACAAAGAGTGCTTCTGTTTATAATATATACTATATCATAGACACAGTACATTGTTAATTCACTAAGGCTACAGTAATTTAGTTAAAAAGTTAAAAGCATCAATATTTGCTCCTTGCAAACTTAAATCTTAAATTTCTTAAGAAAGAAATTATTTGTAAAATCACAAATAATTGCTACAGCATTTAAACATCAGCCAAAAAGTTTTTAAAAAATCTTTAAAATACGCTTATAGAATTTCAACAACTTTGCAACTTCCAGTAACTAGAGATGGATACAGTATATGTTAACCCAGTCTGCAGTCTGCCTAAGTTTATACTAGCTGAGATTTATGTATGAAGGAAAATCTACTTGTGCACTGAAATACTCCTCAGATTTTTGTAATATGATTTGCAACACAAAATGTATGTATATTATAGCAAGAAAAAGTAAAAATGGGTTTAGTTGGGGAAAGTGTGCAAAAACTACATTAGAAAAGGATGTAAGTGAGATAGAAATGGGGAACAATTATCAGAAGAAACATCAGTGTTGGAGAAAGTAAAAAGTTTAGTTCGGCCTCAAAAATACGGTGTGTGTGTGTGTGTGTGTGTGTGTGTGTGTGTGTGTGTGTGTGTGTGTTCCAGTAGCAAACAACAGATTTTATGGCATCCCAGCTATTTGGAGACAGATAGCTGGTCTCTAAAACTTAAATTTGAAACAGTATGCTGAAAATGCATGTTAAAATTTTAAAAACTACTTGTTTGCCTTTTATGACAAACAGACTATATGGCAGTGTACCATTTGTAATTCAGTCACAAAAGCATAGCTTTCTGAAGTTCAGAAACTACTAGAAAAGGATTAAGATTTGGTTCAAAAGAATATAATGGTGCTAGCTGTGGATCTGTATAGTTTCAGATTTATTTACTCCTTTTAGCTGAGCCTTTAAATATGGTATCATGGGAATCATGATGCTATATTTATAGGTTTCAATTTAAGGAGGTAAAAGTTAGCTAAATATTCAAAATGAAGAGTTTTGTGATGCCTTAACAATTATGACTTCTTTTACTTCATACATCTTTATGCCAGATTTATATGAAATTTATTTAGAAGTGTGGGTGTGGGTGTTCATGTGTGTGCTTGTGCGCACCCGCACATGCATATGTGTGCATACATACTCAGGTATATATCTCTTTCAGAGCTATGGTTCACTTATATGACAAAAGCTCATGTGATAATATATTTGCAATTCAAATGCATTACATTTTATTTTATTTATTTTATTTTATTTATTTATTTATTTCATCAAGCATGTATTAGATAACAGATATAAGTATAAACATGATTATGAATACAAGAAATGGATATGAATAAAAGGGAATATTAGGACAGGGATGGTAGACATGCTGGTGCGCTTATGCACATCCCTTAAGGACCTCTTAGGAATGGGGTGAGGTCGACAGTAGACAGTCTTAAGTTTAAAGTTTTGGGGGTTTGGGGAAGAAACCACAGAATCAGGTAGTGCATTCCAGGCACTGACAATTCTGTTACTGAAGTGGTATTTTCTGCAATCAATTTTGGAGCGGTTTACCATAAGTTTGTATCTGTTGTGCACTCGTTTATTGTTGTGGTTGAAGCTGAAGTATTCATTGAGAGGTAGGATATGTAGATGATAATTTTATCTGCTACACTTAGGTCGTATCGTAGACAGCAGAGTTCTAAATTGTCTAAGCCTAAAATTTCAAGTCTGGTGGTATAAGGTATTTTGTTGCGAGCAGAGGAGTGGAGGACTCTTCTCGTAAAATATCTCTGGACTCGCTCGATTGTATTAATGTCTGTTATGCAGTGCGAGTTCCAGACAGATGAGCTGTATTCAAGGATTGGTCTAGCAAAAGTTTTGTATGCCCTAGTTTGCAGTTCAATATTGCCGGATATTTCTATGTCCATAGTCCTAGCCAGTGAATTCTGGGAGCTACATATCCCATACAGTTAAACTGTACCAAGATGGAAAACATTATCAGATTTGGTAGTAAGACAGCTTTATCCTATTCTTTTAAATAAAGTAACATTTACTGGGGATTCCAATAGCAAATGTTCCTGGATAAAGAGCCACAAGTACAGTATATGACTGATGTTTTAAATCTTTACCAGTATTTAAGCAATCCATATTAATTTATTTAAAATTTCTAGACTATGGAATATTCGCAGGGCAGTGACATATCGGAATAAGTAAGACTATCATAATAAATATAACAGCAGCAGCATTCATAACAAACTAACATTGGTTTGAAAGATAAACATGTTCCTTTTTCACAGATGCAAAATAGGGAATCTACATTCAAGGCAAAGAAGACATGTAATTGTATTTTTTTTTCTTTCTGAAAAAGCAGCCCTGAATTGTGATATTCTGAACCAGCATGGCTGCAGAAGACAGGTCTCTATTCTATGCCATACTCCATTCTCCTGAAACATCAGCAAGAAGAATCAAAGGGAATTCCCTAAGGTCAGCTCTGAGGAAACATAAACCTCTAATTCAATAAACGCAGCTACTGCTCTGAAAAAGAGCTTATTATTGCAGCATCCATATGGAGTCAATTGTGCATTAATGACTAATCAATCCCTCCCTTTTCTATTCTACTTATAGTGTCACAAGCCATGTTTAGATTAGACCATTTCCTGCTTAGGATCGCTCAAGATGTCTTTTGTTCTTTCAGGGCTGCTCTGATGGACGCAGCTTAAACAAACACCCAGCCCAAGTGGCGCAGGAGTTATAAACTGCCATATGTGAATGAACAAAGGGGCCAGACTAAAGCCTTTTGTGGTATTTGTTAATGTTTTTCATCTGAGCTTTAAAAGACCTAATGACTTTGCGGTGAGTTGATGCATGTGGCTCGTGGCTTTGCAAAACGAAGGAAATTTTAGCCCTTTAGATTTCGGCATGTATTTCCCACTGATCCTAGAGTTCCTTTTTGAGCATTTCATTTGTTTTACACTGTCAAATATAGCTCTTTCCTCTTCTCATCTTGTTCATGAGAATGGGTTCATTCACACCAAGGTGAACATAATCCCCACAGAATTATCATGTTTTTGGCTTTGGGGAAAGGGAAAAAAAATCTTCCTAACTTACTTGGAAATAAAGTAATTTTCTCCAGAACTTAAAAAAAGGCAATATAAATATTTATCATAAGTTCCAGCTTGTGGGGTGCCACAGGGCTCAACACTCTCTGTTGTTGATTAACATCTACATGAAACTGCTACATTAGGTCATCCGCAAATTTGGGGTCAGGTATCATCAATACGCTGATGATATCCAATTATACATCTTGACCCCAGCTGACAAATTGATGCTGACAAAGCCTTGGCCCAACTCATGGAAGTTTTATGGTTCCGGCTGGGGAGGGCCTTTGCATGAATTTATTTGGTGCATGAGTTGTACCCATTCTAGTACTAATAAACTCTTCAGACAGTCACTTATTGTGAGGCCTCAAGAACCAAGAAAGACATGTGGAGTAACTTCTGAGCAGTTTCCTTTATTGTTCCTCAGCTATAGACAGAAACTAAAGCAAACTATTTGCATCAAACTAAAGCAGCTATTTGCATCACTATAGAGCAGTGTTTTTCAACCACTGTGCCGCGGCACACTAGTGTGCCGTGACATAGTGTAAGGTGTGCCGTGGGAAAAACACCCGCCGGGTGTTTTTGCTACGGGACATCTCTGTGTCCCGAAAGTTGGTTTCGGGACATAGAGATGCCTCTATTAAGTCCCTGCAGCCCCGCGTTTACTTTAAAACGCGGGGACCGCCGGGAGGTAGCGCACACAGGGACGTCACTGATGTCCCATGCGTGCGCCGATAGCAACAATCGCGGAGGACCAGAGCAGCGAGGAGGACGCGCGCTGTCAACTTGGTAAGTGTTGAGGCAAGTGGCGGCATCGGGGGAAGGCTCCTGCCCGCGTCTCCCGCCCGCCCGCCCGCCTCTCATTCTTTTAAATGCTAAGGCAAGAGACGGCTGGCGAGTGAGGCAAGTGGCGGCATCGGGGGAAGGCTCCTGCCCGCGTCTCCCGCCCGCCCGCCCGCCTCTCATTCTTTTAAATGCTAAGGCAAGAGACGGGCAGGCGGGCGGGAGACGCGGGCAGGAGCCTTCCCCCGATGCCGCCACTTGCCTCACTCGCCAGGCGCCTCTGCTCCGTGGTGCCTTCCGCGTGTGCAGCGTCTGCAATGTTGACAACCCCCCCCGCTCGAAGGCCACAGAGGTTCCTTCTTCCTCCTGCAGGGGGAAAGACAGAAGGAAGGAAGGAAGGAAGGAAGGAAGGAAGGAAGGAAGGAAGGAAGGAAGGAAGGAAGGAAGGAAGGAAGGAAGGAAGGAAGGAAGGAAGGAAGGAAGGAAGGAAGGAAGGAAGGAAGGAGAAGACAGAAAGAAAGAAAGAAAGAAAGAAAGGAAGGAAGGAAGGAAGGAAGGAAGGAGAAGACAGACAGAAAGAAAGAAAGGAAGGAAGGAAGGAAGGAAGGAAGGAAGGAAGGAGAAGACAGAAAGAAAGAAAGGAAGGAAGGAAGGAAGGAAGGAAGGAAGGAAGGAAGGAAGGAAGGAAGGAAGGAGAAGACAGACAGAAAGAAAGAAAGAAAGAAAGGAAGGAAGGAAGGAAGGAAGGAAGGAAGGAAGGAGAAGACAGACAGAAAGAAAGAAAGAAAGAAAGAAAGAAAGAAAGAAAGAAAGGAAGGAAGGAAGGAAGGAAGGAAGGAAGGAAGGAAGGAAGGAAGGAAGGAAGGAAAGAAAGAAAGAAAGAAAGAAAGAAAGAAAGAGAAAGAAAGAAAGAAAGAAAGAAAGAAAGAAAGAAAGAGAAAGAAAGAAAGAAGAAAGAAAGAAAGAAGAAAGAAAAGAAGTTAGGAAGGAAGGAAGGAAGACAGAAAGAAAGAAAAAGAAAGATGTTAGGAAGGAAGGAAGATGGAAGAAAGAAAGAAGGAAGGAAGGAAAGAAAGAAGAAGAAAGAAGACAGACAGACAGACAGAAAGAAAGAAGTTAGGAAGGAAGGAAAACAGACAGAAAAAAGAAAGAAAAAGAAAGAAAGAAAGACAGAAAGAAAGAAAAAGAAAGATGTTAGGAAGGAAGGAAGATGGAAGAAAGAAAGAAGGAAGGAAGGAAAGAAAGAAGAAGAAAGAAGACAGACAGACAGAAAGAAAGAAAGAAAGAAAGAAAGAAAGAAAGAAAGAAAGAAAGAAAGAAAGAAAGAAAGAAGTTAGGAAGGAAGGAAAACAGACAGAAAAAAGAAAGAAAAAGAAAGAAAGAAAGACAGAAAGAAAGTGATGTTAGGAAGGAAGGAAGACAGAAAGAAAAAGAAAGATGGTAGGAGGGGTAGTCTTATACGGTGAGTATATCCCAAACTCTATATTTTAAAAGGAAAAATTGGGGGTCGTCTTATACGCCGGCACATACGGTATACTGGACTGAAATTTTTTTAACATTTTCTAATGGTGGTGTGCCTCGTGATTTTTTTCATGAAAAAAGTGTGCCTTTGCACAAAAAAGGTTGAAAAACACTGCTATAGAGATACTCTGAAAACAGTTAGAGAGAATCTTTCTTAACTTTCTTCATCCAACCAAACTTTTTATGCTTTGCTGCCTCTTTGCCTTCTGACATGCAGCCCTGCCCCACCTGGGAATCCAGACTACATTTCACCACACCTATGGTCACCTGACTGGATTTGTGCAATGTTCTACACAGAAATGATTTTGAAAGGTCTCCCCTCCAAACAAACAACAACTGGTTCTGAATGCAGTGACATGGGCAATGATGGATGTGCTAAGTATGCCCAAGTGCCCTCACTGTTTAATGAATTACAGTGGCCACCAATTGTCTATTGCGTGCAATTCATAGTACTGATTATTTACTGTGAAGATCTTCATCGCATAATGAATGGCTGTATACTTAAGTAATGGTTTGTCTTTGTATATTTGTGTCTGTCTAGTGAGGTTAGGAAGAGTAGGTAAACTTTGGGTCTCATCAACCCATGTCATACAGCAGAGGTCTTCAAACTTGGCAACTTTAAGACTTGTGGACTTCAACTCCCAGAATTCTCCAGCCAGCATAGCAAAACTCATTTAACCACTGTATTGCTTACCAATGGGAATTTGGGGCTCAATTGTAGTTGTAGGTTGATGACTACCTGTATAACACTTTTCCCTCTAAAAACAATCAGCACACAGGAAACACGTGTTCATGTTTCAACTTACTTCTCCGTTAAGAGTCATTACACATGCTGCTTTGTAGGTATACACACGTAACAAAATATATCCAAGTATATTCCAGTACACCTGTTTGTAACAGATGTACCCACCCTCCCCCCAAATACAATGTTTCAGAAAAGCTCAGACTTTGGAGTATTTCTCTCCATATACAGCTGTGTCTTGTATTGTTTCTTTTGGCATTACAACTTGGGTGAAGAATCAATTTTGTTGTCAAAAAAAAAAAAAAAGAAGCAAAGCCAACATTTTGAAATGTCCAGTGCCAATATCCTCAATGTCCTAAGGGAAGCAATTGTTGCTTTCCCCAAATTGTCACTCATTTGAAGTGCTGTATAGCTCAAAAGGAAATAGTTCCTGGGTATGTTCTTCAGTAAAAGACCCCTGTATTCTTTTATATAAAATACTTCAAAATAATGTTGGTAGTTGGACTGACATTGTGAATCCTTTACGATAGGACAGGAGAAGAGTGTATGGAGAACAAAGGACCAAGTCACTATGGGCTGGTTTATCAGCATTCTTTCTAGAAAAATGTCTTTGTCTTTTTCTGTCTCATGATACCTTTCCTCCCTTGCTCTCTTGTTCGCTCTCCTAACTGTCATAGCAACTCTTCTAAATATTTATCTGTGACAGATACTGGCTACAAGAGACAGTCTTTCCTCTGTATTTTATGAAACACTCTCACAGAAGTGGGGGGTGCTTTGTCATCCATGTACTTTCTGTTGCTTACAGCTCATCAGAGGAGGGTGTTAAACAATTTACCTCACAATTTTGGCTTTTTCTGGTGGGCTGCCACAATTGATTGGTTTGCATAGAACCCAGAGATTGTTTCACACACTTTTTTTTCTCTTTTCCTTTTTTTTTTTCCTGATAGATTTTCAGAAACCTGTTTTGCTATTCAAGGGAAAATTCTTTTGTTTTTCTTTTACAAGTTGGACACTGTTCACATTCTGACCGCAGCTGTGCCTTTTGTTACTTGAGTATGACACTTTTCATTGTTCTGCCTGCAAATTCAAGTTTACTCATAAACTGAGCAGGAAATGGAACTAACTTGAACTGGTTCTTTTCCCGTTCCTCACAATGAACCAATGTTAATTGATACCAGCTTTCTGGCCATCTGACCATGTGCCATTTCTTTTTCATTTCCCATTGTAAAGTTTTGATATATAGGGGACTTTAAGTAAGTAATATTTTGAAATGGAAAATAAAGTATTTTTTTCTTCCTGCTGGGCAACAGACCTGAAAAAACTAAATAATGCTCTGAGTACGTCAGCAGAGTCTGATGGGAATAGTGAAGAGTGCATGGCAACTGGAAAAGAGCTTCTAAATTGGTTCAGCTGTCCTGCCAATAAAAGCATTTTATTGCCACAAAAATAAGATTCATGAAAAGAATATAGATTTATCTCCTAGTACATATATGAAATTCAAAGTACCTTTAAAAAAAAACTTGGTCTCAGAATCTGTACAATAAAAGTCAGCACACACTCCCCATAATTGTTATTAGATTACAGTGTGGGACAAATGGTACAAATGAGAAGCCAGCAAGGAAAAATATTTGGCTTTCCCTCTTTAAAAGCGAATAGAAGATTGTATAGAAAAATCAGAAGCAAGAATCAAGATCACGTGAAGTGTTAATACCACTTTATAATGCCTTGGTAAGGCCACACTTGAAATACTGCATCTAGTTTTAGTCGCCACGATGTAAAAAAGATGTGGAGACTCTAGAGAGAGTGCAGAGAAGAGCAACAAAGATGATTAGGGGACTGGAGGCTAAAACACATGAAGAACGGTTGCAGGAACTGGGTATGTCTAGTTTAATGAAAAGAAGGACTAGGGGTGACATGATAGCAGTGTTCCAATATCTCAGTGGCTGCCACAAAGAAGAGGGAGCCAAGCTATTCTCCAAAGCACCTGAGGGTAGGACAAGAAGCAATGGGTGGCAACTAATCAAGGAGAGAAGCAACTTAGAACTTAGGAGAAATGTCCTGACAGTTAGAACAATTAATCAATGAAACAACTTATCTCCAGAAGTTGTAAATGCTCCAACACTGGAAGTTTTAAAGAAGATATTGGATAACCATTTGTCTGAAGTGGTGTAGGGTTTCCTGCCTAAGCAGGGGTTTGGACTAGAAGACCTCCAAGATCCCTTCCAACTCTGTTATTCTATTCTGTTCTGTTCTGTTCAAGAGTTTCAGATCTCTGTTTAGGTATTACCTTCACTTGTCCAATCCAACACTGGAGAAGCAGTGAGGCACTGATGACCTACCTGAAGAGATTATCTCTAGGCTAAGAACACAACATCTACAGCAGGGAGCCTTTGTATACATACAAAACTTTCATATGAATTACAAGACTTTAGAAAGAAGGTTCCAGCTGCTGTGGAAATAATTGCATGCATTGCTAAACTAGATATGTTTCTGTCGCTCCATCCAAGAAAGTTTGTCTTAAAAGTGGCTATAGTAGGTAATAATACATAGTCAATTTGGGCAGTTCTTGAAAAGTTAATCAAAAACTTATCTAGTTAAGCATTTGGATGAGAGAACATCAGGAAATATACACTTTTTTATTTTATTTATTTATTTAGTCAAGCATGTATATGGATATAAACAAAGTATAAACATTAATATGAATATATAAAAGTACAAGCATGGTTTTGATACATGGTATTTTACAAAATACATGGGGACTTTAGGACAGGGACGGTAGGCACGTTAGTGCGCTTATGCACGCCCCTTACAGACCTCTTCGGAATGGGGTGAGGTCAACGGTAGACAGTTTAAGGTTAAAGTTTCGGGGATTTGGGGAAGAAACTACAGAGTCAGGTAATGTATTCCAGGCATTGACCACTCTGTTGCTGAAGTCGAATTTTTTGCAATCAAGTTTCAAGTGGTTTACATTAAGTCTGTATCTATTGCGAGATTGTGTATTGTTGCGATTGATGCTGAAGTAGTCATTGACAGGTAGGACATTGTAGCATATAACTTTGTGTGCTATACTTAGGTCAGATCGAAGGAGGCGTAGTTCTAAATTTTCTAGGCCCAAAATTTCAAGTCTAGTGGCATAAGGTATTCTGTTGCGAACGGAGGAGTGTAGTGCTCATCTCGTGAAATATCTATATATGAGCCGAGGTGGTGCAGCGGTTAGAGGCAGTACTGCAGGCCACTTTAGCTGACTGTGATCCGCAGGTCAGCGGTTCAAATCTCACCGGCTCAAGGTTGACTCAGCCTTCCATCCTTCCGAGGTAGGTAAAATGAGGACCCAGATTGTTGGGGGCAATATAAATATACATTGCTTACTGGTGTAAACCGCTTAGAGAGTGCTTGCACTGTGAGGCGGTATATAAATCTCACAAATAAATAAATAAATAAATAAATAAATAAATAAATAAATAAATAAATAAATAAATAAATAAATAAATAAATAAATAAATAAATATCTCTGGACATTCTCAATTGTATTAATGTCTGATATGTAGTGTGGGTTCCAAACGGATGAGCTGTATTCGAGAATTGGTCTAGCAAATGTTTTGTATGCTCTAGTTAGAAGTACAATATTACCAGAGAAGAAGTCCAGGAAGCTTAAAAATATCCTCAAAACAACTATAATGTTGAGAAATGGAATGTGCATTAAAAACTAAGTTTGATTCCAGAGAGACTTTGCTTTTTAACAGATTCCAAAAAGAAATCTAATCAATGTTTATCTGCACTCAGTCACACATGCCCTCATCATCTCACAATTGGACTACTGTGATGTGCTCTATATGGGGCTACCCTTGAAGAGTATTCAGAAGCTAGTGCAGAATGTACCCATGCAAACTGTTCTAGGGTCTCCTAGGATGCCTTATGTAACAAAGCTCTGTATGACATGGGTCCAGGCTATCTGAGGAACCATCTCATTCCAATGGGATTGTTCCACTCCTCTCATTCCAGAAGAAAGGAATGCTTTAGACTCCACCGGTCAAGACATTCTGTCTGTTGTGGTCCAGGGGAAGGACCTTTTCTGCCATGGCTCCTGCCCTCTGGAAGACACAGATGTGCACCCACCTTTTTCGGCCTACCAAAACCTGGCTCTGCTGATTGGCCTGGCACTCTGATGGAGACATATCATGCTGGAGATAATTAATGCATTAGGAAGAAGATCCCACCTTCACCCCATTTTATTCTTGTTCTTGTTCCTTTTGCTTTTATGATGCTGTAAACTGTCCAGAATCACCTGACAGTATGATAGGTGGCATACAAATTTAATAAATAAATAAATAAATAAATAAATAAATATATTCTTGTTGGAAAATAAAAGATCAAAATTGTTATGCTACTACTTTGGTCTTCTTTCCAACTTTGAGAGTTTGTTAGCAAGATACATATGATATAAAATAGAGCAAGCCATATATAAAGGAGCATGTAATACATATTGGCATTAATCTTCTGTATGTTTTTGTGAAACTCATTCAAACTCATTCAGATTGTATTTTAGCATACAGTTTTTCAGATATATGAATCACTGTAAAAGAAAAGATTTAGAAACCCAGTTCCAAAGGCATCAAATTAGACCCCAGACAGCTTTGACAGAAGTTTTCTTAATTTGGACAGTCATATCAGTGAACATATCAGAGATCTATAATAATGATAATATTATAAGTATTATAATAATATAATACTTGATAGAGTAGAGCCTAACTTCTCTTCTCCCAAGTCAGACCCTCAAATGTCCCATGGCATTGTAAGGGCAAATGACTTCTCAATTCTGACACAGAGGTGAATCCAACTGGACACAATAAAAATACCTTTATGCATCCAATGCCATGGTAGCCATGTAGGTAGCGAAATTCATTGGACTGAGTAGAATTCTTCATCCTCTGGGTGCTTCCAAAATGTTACCCAAAATAATACACTAGTAAGTACCTGACAGAACCTTCATATATTACATAATGTACTTGCTAGCATAATTAGCAATATTTTGAATAAATTGTGTCTATGCATAAGATGTCTTCCAAGACAGCTACATAATAATATTAAACAAAAAATGGAGTGATATGATCTTTCTGATAATTTTATGTTTTATATGCACTTTAATATCTATTTGTCTTTCCTAGAAAGCTACCAATGACGTCTCAAAGTTGGGGGAGGGGTTTATTTTTTATTTGTATACCACTTTTATTATTTCTACAAATAACTTAAAGTGGTCAACATATCCAAACACTTTTCTCCTATTTTCCCCACAATAACTCTGTTGGCCTGCGACAGAGTGATTGGCTCAAGGTCACCCAACTGGCTTTCATGGCTAAGATGGGACTTGAACTCAGAGTCTCTTGCTTTCTAGCCTGGTGCCTTAACCACTAGATCAAACTGGCTGTCTTCTCAAATCTCAGTATGTCTTCATGTTTTTTTAAAGAGAAATTATTTGTATTGTTTTTTACAAATAACCTTTTATCCAGAACTACGGCATTTATGAATTCAGAAAAAAACAATAGGGTGCAAATGTTACCCCACCTTCAAAAGCAAAGGGATTCTTTCTTAAACTAGTGTGATTTGAAACTATTTAAATTTTTAGATATAGGATGTGTTGGATAGATCCAAGACTTGCCAAAATGAAAAACACTATGGTTTCTGCCTGCCTCCACAGAGAAGCTGACCCATAGCAATTGAACTGTATTTCTATACAGCTTCTTCTACTGCATTTGAAGAAGATACACTATAAAGAATGTTCTCCAATGAAATGGAATATCTATATTCTATACCCTCAATAATAATGGCCAGAGCATAATCTTCCTACCTTTTCATATTTCATAAGTGAAAGATGAGAGAAGAGAAAATAATAAATCAAGAGAAACCCCAATTTATGTTTTACTTTATCAGTAAGTACTGATAAGTTTAAATCTTTTTCCTCCTCAATAATATTTTGCCATGTCAAAACAAAATAAAAGGATGAGGTGAGAGTATTTCTGTATTGTTCTCTGTATCATTATTTTATTGTTTTATTATTCTATAAACTTCAATAACAGTAAGAGTTTAAGAAATCAAAATTAAGTACTTCTATTGACATAGAGATTTATCCTAAAATATGATTGACATGGTCATTTATAAACAGTATTTCCAATAGAGCTGTCAACCAATTAAAGGCTTTTAGTTGATTAATGGCAATGTCTTTAACTGATCAATCAAATAACTAATTTAAATATACACTATGGTGCAGAGTTTTTAATTACTGAAATCAATGGGAAGGTTTCCACTGATATAAACAGAACTGGAGCTATAAACCAGTGAAAGTAACATTTTCACAAAAAAGTTATGTACATCTAATCAATTAGTTATCAACATTCTTATATTTCATCTGAAGATTAAAACTTCACTGTAATTAATTTTGCAGTCAATTAATGGATTGAATAATTCACCTCGTAGTTTTCTCTTCTTCATTACTGTAATTAAAATGTATGTTAAAAAGTGCAGTAATATCCATTCAGATGACCTCACTAATACTTACTAATGAATCCTACCCCCTAAAGTAAGAGCATTGTAGCAGTTGAACCAATTACACAGAAAAGTGATTGGTTCCTTTTACCGAATGTACTGAAGTGAAAATTGGGGTTTATCTGGGATGCTTCAATCTGGACTTCTGCCCAAAGTAGGGAGCTGCATTCAGTTATCTCAAAGGGCCCTTCCAACCTTGGAATTCTATGAAATGTGGACTTCCACAGCAAAGTGATCTTTTGTGGTCTCTGGCTATATAATTCAGATTTACAGATTATTAGAGTTGGAAGGAACCTTGTAGGTCATCTAGTCCAACCCCCCGCTCAAGCAGGAGTCCCTACACCATTTTGGGCAAATGGTAGTCCAATCTCCCTTCAGCTCAATATTATTACATTTATTCACATGTAGAACAGCAGATGAAGACAATCTCCCAACACATCTGGAAGTGACAGATGACTATAATCCCTGTATCTTAAACAAAATTACTTTCTCACAGTACCTGTTTATCCCTTATATCTAGAGCACAATAAGAAAAAAGGAACTCATAGACATGAATGTTATTTGCATATAAAATCTGATTATATCACTCTACTCAATAGCAATTTTAGGTTGATATGGATCAGCACATGAATTGAACCTAGGATAGTTTGGTAAGAACAGTTGCAGTAGCCTCCTAGTATTAAACCAGAAAGTGCATATTGTGCGATACCATTTTAAAATCAGAGGCTTGCACACAACACAGGAATCTATGCTTCGAATGTAGACAGACGGGATTAGCTGCAGTATTATTTCAGATATTCAACCTTAAAGTGATGAAATAAAACAGTGCTCATCAGTTCAATCCATTTGTTTCAATAACTCACCTTCTGCATCTTCTGGCCTTGTAAGATCAATGACTCCTGGACCTAGCTTTCCATCTTCGCTGGGTTTCCCTGATAGCTGTGGGCCTAAATTCTCAAAGCGTGTTCTTTCCTGCCAAAGAAAAAGGACAACATTCAGCTTTTTTTAAAAAAAAAGAAGTGTTCACATATGTTAATTTCCAGTGCTTTCTTGACCTCTGATTACGCATGCATCTTGCCAAATTATAAGTGCAGCTTCCAACAATCGATCCAGTTCAAATAAGCGTAGGATAGGGAAGCATTACTGTGATTTAGACAGGATTAAAACTGAAATTTCAGAAATCACCACCAAGCAACAGTGAATAATTAACTTTTCCTAAATGACTTGCATTTCAGAAATACTAAAGTTCAAGACTTGGAGAGGACTTTCTATTAAAACCTGCTACTAATTCAGTGGGAAAAAAATAACCAGTAGCACAATCAACATCCTAGTCCTAGAGATCTGAATTTGCAGAGGCACCCTTGAGAAATGCAAGCATGAATTTTATGCAAGAGGATTTCAAAGACAAGTATTTCAAAAAAGGAATAGTAGATGACAGAAATAGTACTATTATTTTGCCTAGGAATTTGAGCTAAATCTCCATGGGATTTTTTTTTAAAAAAAGGCTATGAAGAAAAAGAGATGACAGTGTTTCTTCCTTGAAAAACATAAAATTTGAGTGCTGGAAACATAGATGGTAAAACTGCATCACTAAAAACAATAATCAATATATAGGTTGATGTCAACCAGGGTTTCCTCATATCAGAGGGCAAAAACACAACAGTCATATGGCAACATTATACGTTCTTACTTTTTGTAACTGACTATTATATATATTACTTTAATGCAAAAACACAGTAGGGTTTTCTTATGCCTTTGGGGTACTTCTGAAACCCGAACATGGCATTATGTTTGAATGTCACATCATCACAGACATGAAATATCAGTTTTTGGTTTTGTTCACAGGATATATTTGTTAAATCTCACATATTACACAGCAAAACAGTGATGATTGCTCTTCTCTCTATTGTTTGGTGAGCTAATATTGTATTGGACATATTAGATATTGGAAAGAAAACAGTTATCTTTTCATACACAAAAAAAGATCTAAGCAGTTTGATGTTGGTGTTAAAAAATCAAGAACACACTTAACTTCCAGAACACCAGAGTTATTTGCTCAACTCTTTTAATAGTGATTCTGTTTATTAATAAATGCTCTGTAATCAATTTGTAGAGTATTGGTAGATTAGTAAATGAGTATTTTCATCAATCTCATCCTCATCCTACCTACCTACCTACTATATACCAAATCCTCTTGCCTTCTACTTTTCCCACAACAACAACAACCCCTGTGAGGTTGGTTGGGTTGAGGGATAGTGACTGGCCCAAAGTCCTCAGTCGGCCCTTGTGTATAAGGCAAGACTAGAACTCACAGTCTTCTGGTTTCTAGTACTGGTGTACTCTTTCTTTCTTTCTTTCTTTCTTTCTTTCTTTCTTTCTTTCTTTCTTTCTTCTTTCTTTCTTTCTCTCTCTCTCTCTCTCTCTCTTTCTCTCTCTCTCTCTCTCTCTCCCCCTCTTCCTCCCCCAAAGAAAAAAACAACAACAACTAGATATATGAAGGGTTTTGTTGGATCACATCAAAGTCACAGCAACTAGATACTACAAGCAAAGAATAACTTCTTAATTGGTCTCATATGAGAATACAAATTTGGGCCATGATTTATTTTATTTATTTATTTATTTTGTCAAGTACGTATTGGTAATATACATAGATATAACATTGTTTATATACATAAGATGGGTACTGATAAGAGGGAACATTAGGACAGTAGGGACAGTAGGCACGCTGGTGCACTTATGCATGCCCCTTACTGACCTCTTAGGAATTGGGTGAGGTCAACAGTGGACAGTCTAAGGGTAAAGTTTTGGGGGTTTGGTGACGAAACCACAGAGTCAGGTAGTGAGTTCCAGACATTAACCACTCTGTTGCTAAAGTCGTATTTTCTACAGTCAAGGTTGGAGCGATTCACTTTGAGTTTGTATCTGTTGTGTGCTCGTGTATTGTTGTGGTTGAGAATGTGGTATGAACAAGGTTGTCCTTCAGGTAACCTAGAACTACCTTTACTTCTAGTTAAATATTAACATTTAGTGGAAACCAGTATAATTATAATGAACAATAGGTGTCACACAGCCTGGCCTCCCAGCATCGAACAATATGTTGTATCTATCCCTTAAGCTGAACTTCATGAACCACCCTTCTGCTGTCCTACACTGGCCACCTAGTCTGTAAATATGCAGCCTCAATGGTAGAACAGGGCATGAGGCATCATGCAGAGTTCCTCACAGCTCATCCTGACAAGGGTTACCTGAATCTGTGCATGTTCCAAGGAAAGCAAATGCTGGCTGCCCCATCTCTCTTTTTCAGCACTCATATCTAATCACAGTCTCACCAAGCCTGCCAAAATGTGTGGTCCTTTCACACATGCAGCATCCCATGGCTTCTGCTCTCCTCAGCCAAAGCAGAAACCCTGCATTGTTATGTGCATATTCCATTTCAAAGTACAAATCAGATTATTGACCAGCAAAGCAATGATTAAAACCCAATGGCTGACAAACAGCCCCTTAAAAGTACTACCTCTATTCTCTCTCCACCAGTTCTCCAGAGAGTCTTTCTATTTTTCGGGGGAACACTGCATCCTTTCAGGACCACTGAAGCCTTTTTTATATCTTCCATGAAGAAAGGAAGATAATTATCCCTTATCTGTTTCAAAAAGAAAAAAAAAGAAAGGGGAATGGGTGATAAATTCCCAATATATTAGGAACAGCCTTATTATCTCTTTCTCTGTCTATTTCTATACTTCTGCAAGAATTCAGCCAGGAATTCCTCACTTTAAAACTCAATTTTCTTTTTTCTAGGATGGGGCAATATAATAATACTAAACACCTTGCCACTCAATAAATGCTAGCATTGTCCAGGATGAATTGCATTTGCATTGCTTCTAGTTTGACTGACCAGATGGTTTTATTAGCATGGCATGGATGAGTCTTTGACAATCTGGGTTCTCAAATCAGAAAGCCCAGAGCAACTGACTCACAACCCTGGCAAATGCTGCTTGATCAGGTATCCCAACTTACTTTTGTTGCTTATTCCTCAGAGTTTGGATCCCCTATGCACCTTCAATACCATATCAATGCAATCACATTTTGCCATCCCCTCTATTTATCTATTCTCCCACTTAACACCCAAGAGTCTTAAACCTGTCCTACTAAGACAGGAATCTTTCCATAAAATATCTTAACAGGGTACCTGAGTTTTTCCTGGTGAAAGAACTTGAGTTTGATTAAAATGAAGAAAAAGAAAAATGCATTCTACTTTTAAAAAAAAGAAATCAACAGAACCTTCTCTGTATCATAGTATGCATATTTGAAATATCTTTCTAGTCATTCATTCTCTTTGATTCTCTCCAGAAAATATTCTGTGTTAAAAAAGAAAGTTTCTGAAAGAATATCAATATTTTGACATTCAGAAAGGAAAGGAAAAATTACATGATAAAGCACCGAACTGTAAAGAAGAGAAACTTGCATGATAATAACTAAAAGAATCAAGGTATATTTATAATTCTTTAATAACCATCAACGTGCCATTTTTGAAGGGGAAATTGAGTACTACAATAATTCTCTCTGTATTTTTATTTTCCTAGATGCCAGCATTCATTTTTCCACTTGAAAACAATAGCAGCTGTTTTACAGCTTTTCTATTTTATAGAAAAGAAATAAAAAAGAAAAATGATTTCAATAGCAGTATTAGTGGTCTACACAAATATATGTGAATATCTGAGGCAAGACAATTTAGGTAAATAATAGCATTTTAAACTGAGCTAAATTAAGCAAATTATTTTAAATGAAGACAACTAGCAAACTATCCATCCAGATATCAAATATATCTTAGCAAAAATGTAGTTATTGTATTGTCGTGACATATTCTATATTGCTTTCTAAGTATGTAAGGCCAGAAAAATAAATATATAAAAGTAAAGTAAAATGTCCTGGGTTATATAAAGGTACACAATACACATGGATACATATGACATAGCTTCCACTTCATGTGTTTTGTAGAAGTCATATTTCATGCCCATGTACTCTACTGTGTATATTATGGACTTACTTTTGCTCATTATAATATAACATACTTCTCAAACCTCTGAGCATGTTCTCTGAGTGAAAAAAACACATTCTATGAATCTTCTACAGACAAAAGGGCTCATAGAATTCAACTTAGAACATTACTTAGAAACTAAGAGAACTAAAGTTTGTACAGTTTACAACCTCTTTCAAATTATAAACAAGATTCTGAAGTGATGGGTCTTTGGTGCTCTCTGAGCTTGATTGTTTTCTTGTAGATGTTTCATTACACAAACTAAGTAGATTGCTAGACTGATGATGTTACCTAGTCTGGATAATGAATGTCTGCAAGAAAACAATCAAGCTCAAAGAGCACCAAGGACCCGTCATTTTGATCCTGAGCAACAAATATTCTCCTTTATTGGTACCACATATGGGCACCAAACACTTGAGAAAGCAAGTAAATGGGAAAAAATTGCTCACTTCCACCAGTAGCACTGATGATGTCACCTAGTTTGGGTAGTGAAATGTTTGCAAGAAAACAATCAAGCTCAGAGAGCACATTTCAACCCTGAGCTACAAATACTCTCCTTCATTAGAGTTTGAAAAGCAGGAATTGTTATTGCTGAAGTGGACTGATAGCAAATTTGTTTTGCTAACAGAATGTTCATTTTCCATTCAGTGACATGATTAGGCACTTATTGTGCATTATCAGGAACAAGCATGTAGGCAGTATAAAACTTACAGGAGGGAAATTTTTGCTTTGCTGTGTTCTAGGACTCTTGGTTAAGTGCTTTGAAATCATGATATATGGGCTAGGTGTTGCATAGTAAAAAAAGATATTTAAATGATAAAGCCCCCCTTAGTGAGCATTGATAAATGATAAATGTTCCAGACTACAAAGCTGTGTCATCCATCATATTCACATGTTATCACAGTCAATGATGGAGCAACCTCGGTCGTGACAGATGGACTATGAGATTATTATCCCCCTGATTTTCAGTCACCAAATAACTCAACTCCTAAAACATTTTTTTTACTTTGCATTCCATTAATAACTTTGTCTATACTTCTGTGCTGGGAATGATCAATGTTATCCTTTGAGTTAGAGCAGAAGAAGACTAGGAACTAAGGAATCAACCAAGAAAGCAAAAGGAACTATTTGCTCATCCACTGGAGTAGGGGAGGAAAACTGCTAATAACTTCAGAACAAATATAAAATTGTGATCTTGGGGAAGAAAAGTAATGATAACAGTAAGCATACAATAATAGGTTTTCTCTGTATTTAGGTAAAAGCTGAATTTTTGATGTGCACGGTATATTGTCATAAAATTTTATATACTACTATTTTGCATGCTATACTATGTTTTATACAGTTATTGGTTATTCTATAATAATGCGAGTGCCAGCAGTAAAATTGCTCCTAAATTTAAGTGTTATTTATTCATTGCCACATAACAATGCTTTTTGATATAAAAAGCATTCTGTTTATAAATGTAACTTTACAACCGCTGCATCCAGGCTCTGTGGTAAATTAATGACGTTTTTATTATTTTATAGTGTCATTAAAGTTTTACTGATGACTCCATCAAAAAGGAGTCATAAAGATCATAAAACAAACCGATACACTTAGATCAGGGGAACAGGAATTCATGCCATATAGTTGTACTAAATGGCCTACCATAAATGACATTTATGCCATCTTTAAGCATGTGAGAACACTTGGACAAGTTCAACAAAACTGTTTCAGTAATTGTGTACTTAAATAACAGTTTACTTGCCAGCAACCAAAGACTGTATGTGTGTGTGTTTCAAACCCTGTGAAAGATGACTGATTGCATCCATCTCTTGAAAAACAATATAAGAAATGTAATAATACACCAGGCAACCCTCCCTTTTAGATTACCATGACTAATCACACTATAACCATTGCCAAATTATTTCAACATGTTTTTTTTCCCTTTCCACATCTGACATATATGCAAAAGCTAAAGTGGAAAATGGCATACATGCGAATCATTGTGTGAAAGACCTTTCTTCTTCCCCTTAATCTTTACAAACAAATACATTTTTGCTGAAGTAGGCATAGTTGGACAATGAGGTAATCCCCTTTATTTCAAGACTCTAGCCTAGTAGTTACCAACATTTATTTAAACAACCAGTTTTGAGACTCCTTAATAATGCGGGTCATATACAGAAGCCACAAAGTAAATGCCTTTGGGAATGTTATGCACTTTGTGGACAATATTCTAGTTGGACAATATGCCAAAAATTCCAGCATGTTGTCTTTATACACATGGACACACATACACCCGCAACAGATTAAAGCTAAATTATTCTACATTATGCATTTAAAAACACATCTGAAATTTGGTTTCTTGCTTGTACTTCTATTCAAGCCCAGAGAGAATGAACAAACATAAAAAGGTCAGGTTCAAAAAAATACTGAGGGAGTAATTTCTAGAAAAGGCAGTACTTAACAGCCTTCATACAATTTAATTATACTGGTTGTTTTACTCTCTGTGTATCTCACTCTTTACTACTTAAAACATGAACATAAATTCTTCTGTTTTTAAAATCTTAAATAGTTTATAATTGCAGTAATACTTAATATATCTAATAATAATACTTTAAGCCACAGTTTACCTCAGAGCTTGATATTCATTGCCATGTATCATAAAGGGGACTTGAATTGGCCAAATAAGGTCAATACATGTTCTATTAGAAGAAACCAGGATATAAACAGAATGAATAAATTAATCAAAATTATATATAGCCTGTGATCATCTTCCTTACCATTATAAAATGGAATAAATTCCACCATACCCTGCACAAACTGAAATTCTGATAGGTCAAATTTTGTCATTTAAAAATAATTTTGCAGTCAAAGTCCAAATTTTGTGATGATGATGATGATGATGATGATGATGATGATGATGATGATGATTATGTTTAACCACCAGTGAAAATTGCAAGAAATATGGCCAGCTTTATTTTTCACTGTGGTATTTTTCATTTGTTCATTTGTTTTAGAGTGAGTAAGGGGAACACTGGTGTATTCAATCTGTTTCCAGAGATTCATACACTTGATTTTTATCTTGGAGGTGACAAAATAAGTTTAGCTGCAAAAAGTGGTCGGTTTGTATCTATGGCCCCGTGACTGCATTTTGAAATTTTTTGTTGCAATTTATTTGTTATATACCTTTGAGAATCACTTTCAGACTCTTATAGGCAATTCTAGAACAAACAGATTGTGATCGGCATTATATCAATTCTTCTATCTGTAAGTTACAGGAATAGCAATTATATTTTTGTAAAGATTTCTTAACAAATATTTGTTAAGACTTCTCATGTTCACTTGACTTCTGCCCTTCCTAGCTTATCTGAGCATTTTTCAAGGGAAAGAGGAGTTACTGCCTAATTTCAGAGAAACTATTTAGTCTTAGAGATTATTAAACTATGTTATATGTAAATATGATTAGTAGTTGGGACTTGGGAATTTTGGTGGGCTGGGGAGAAGGTTACCTTTGAGTCAGTTTTTGACTCCTGAAGACTGCCTGGACTAGTTCCTGCAATCTTCTGGGAAAGGTGTTTGGAGAGTGTTTTACCATAGCTTCCTTTCTAAGACTGGGAGTGAATGACAGGTCCAAGATTACCCAGTTGGCTCTGTGCCTAAGGTGGGACTAGAACTTACAATTTCCTGTCTGGTATCTTTACCGCTACACAAACCAACTCTGTTGTCAATTTTGATTTTTTTTTTGCTTATGTTTATCTATCCAATATATTTAGACTGAGTCTACTTCTCTTGATTGTGTGCTAATGAGAAGATTTCAGTCGGAATTGAAAATGATAGTGTGCCACTGAACTTTAATGAATAAAGCCAAACATACAAAAGCAGTCAGAACTGGTGTCTTTGGTGGATCATAATTCCACTTTCTTTGGTGGCACTGTATTTGCAAAAGTTCAAGAACAATAGCTGTATTCATATGATACACTGAATCACAAACAAGTCCATCACAGTTTAGCCAACCAGGTTGTATAGACCCTGCCAGTGTAGTTAGTATATGATTTAACATATAATGTGAACACAGAAAATTGTAGCGTATAACATGAACACAGAAAATTGAATTAACTGGATAGACTTTGCTTAAGTTAACCATGAATGGGCACGTTGTGCTAAAAAAAACCCAATATTTGGAGTACTGTATCTATAGATTTCCTTTGCAACTTCTCATCCTATTCTAAAGGTTTCCTCCAAAAAGATTTTTAAAAATGCAAGAAAATGCGACGATTTTCCCCACTTCCATGAATAGCATTCTTGTCATTCTATATCCAATTCATTATTTAATAACAGTAGAGTGTTGGGTGTATATAAGAGAGAAGTGATATCATTTTAAACCTAAAGACTACTTTTCTTGGCCAAGAATTAAACTGAGGATGTAAAAAAAAGCCAAGGAGCTGAGAAGGGATAATAGATATTACTCTTTTGGAAATGAAGAAGAAAAGCTTCATATGGTTCTCCTTTGTGTCTGATCTCTATTTAAACCCATCTTTGCAATGCATAGATTTAGAATTATTGCCACACGAGCAACTGCTCCTAAATTACAGACCTATTCCTAGTACTTTTACAGACTATAGTAGTCATTGACAATGCTTCCCCATCTCCCCCCATTGATGTCTCTGTTCATCTGGTTTTAATATGGTCTTAACCAATTGCAAGGTTATTTATAGAGTTTGTAGCTCCCCAGTAGTTAGAGTTATGAAGCATTCAGTCTTAAGCATATCCAGTTGTGTGGTAACCCAACTACTGCTTTAATGTGGTTTCCATCTTTTTATTTATGCACCAACGCATGATCCATGTCAGTATGCAAACAGTTTGAGATTAACCCTTTCTTTCAATGGAAGATGCAAATCATTTTATATAGTTCACCTAGAGGTCCACACAGATTAATCTTTACAGAGGATAATACTTTTCAGCCTTCTGGTTAGATTCTGCTAGATTAGCAATCAGAATCTAACATTTTGAGAATGAAGGTCTGAAGCCAACTCAAATAGTCCTTTAGCAAATGAAAGGAAAGAGGCTGTTTATGAAATGTTCTATTTTATGCTTAATGAGGCCAAAAGGAATCCTGAATTAGAAATAGATCAGCTAATTATAGCTACATTTGGTGTTTAATTACATCTTGTTTGATTTTTCATGTGTAAGGACAGAAAACCTTTTCTACTTTCCTGAAGTATTCTTTCCTTTTCTTTCCTTCAAAGTCACTCTTAAGACTGAAGATTTATTTCATATGATAGGATCTGCACCACTGCCAATGTCATTGAATTAAATAGTCTAATAATGGATTATGTAGGACAAATGTATTATTCTTCTAACATCTCAAGATTAGGGAATAGATTTCTTTAAATAATAGATTCACATTAAAGACCATACTTTTCTCTCAATGGTTTTTAAAAAGACACAGGAATGTTTTCTGCTGTAGGAAAATGTTATATCACTGGATCTTGATTTTCATTGTAGTAAGTTTAATTTCTTAAATGCATATCTTACTTCAGTTCAAATTCCAGAGATACCAATATTTGGAGATTTTCTGGAAACCATTCTAGACAGTAGTGCTAAGGTCATAGGCAGTCATAATTTCATGATAAGCATTTAGTCTGATTGTGAGGATCCTGTGGGCCTAATGCAACTATTAAATTGATCTCTGATTACCAACTGATTACCAGCTCTGCATTTTCAAACAATCACTGAGTTGGAAGCAGCAACTTGGACCATCAAGTCCCATCCACTAGTCAACAGGACAATGGTTGCCCAGCCACCATTTGAGCATACGCAGGTCATAATGAAAGTTTGCTTCTTGATTTTCTCTTCTCAGAAAAGGAATTGCTTGTCACAGATAAAGTTGCTAGATTTTGCATGGCAACAATTAAAATCCATAAACCAATTATTTAGGGTAAATTACATGGGTAAATCACTGAGATTCCAATTTTTTAGCTTTATTTTTATCTATTTTTAATTACTATCCAAACTACTGACAGTCTGCAGTCAGAGTTGAAAACAATTCCTTTCAAATATTAACTTTACACTTAAGTCTCTCCCTCACACAAACAATAATTGATATATTTTGATTTTATGAAAGCTCCAATTTCTAGGAAGTTATAACTTATAATTTTAATAATTTTAACATATTATTAATTTGGGGTTTTAATTTATTTTTAATATCCATGTAATCATATTTTATTAATATGTTATTAATATTTTAATATAATTTTATTCTTTTTTAAAAACTGCACTGCTGCTCTTAAAACTTTTTCAGGCACTTCAGTTTTCTTGTTTTATATTTTTCTTTGGTTTTTAATTTCCTTGATACTTTATAATTTTAGACTAGTATAAAACATTGGTCAATTACCATAATAAACCTGAACTTGAAACTGACAGTAAGGGGTCATATTAAAAATCACTTGCCAGTTTGGAAAAACAGGATAAAATGGTACAATTCAAATTCTTAAATTAAAATTACTGCCATAAGAGCTATCATTTTAAGTAATGGTCTCATCTTACATTTTGGAGTATTTCGTTTTAAGATTTAAGTATTCTTTAAAAGATTATTTGTTGAAGTTATTTCAATACCAAGAGTTTCCACTAACTTTTTAGTACTGTCCTAGTATTTTCAACATTCCTATTCTTTATGGAAAAGGTAGGTCAAGTTGAGACTTATATTATGTAGGAAAAGGAAGAGTGTTTATAGTGTGGATTGGCTCTTCTCATCCACACAGAATGAGAAGTAATTCTTGCTGTGAATTACTGTGATATCCCAAATATTTTTATGTTTTGCTTTCCAACAAGGTCCTAATGAAGCAATCTGAAGTGGACTGTAAGTCAAACGGTAATATGAATGATGAAATATTTAGATATCTTTGAAATATTTTGATACTTTACATTTTAAATGATAATCTGCAAATATGCAACGTAACAGATAAATAGATCAATTTTTATCTGAAAAGTTAATCTTGATTTTTTTCATTTTTTATGAATTTTTTTTGCTGTCCATCTTGTGTCAAACAACAAATTGATAGATTTGATATAAAATATTCAGTAATTTTGGTCTGTCAATCTTTTAACAAACACATTATAAATTAATACGGATTTGATATAAAATATTCAGTAATTTTGGTCTGTCAATCTTTTAACAAACACATTATAAAATTTCAAGAGAATTTTTTCTCCATAGCATTGCACAAAGCAGGTGACAATTATAAAGCTATATATTAAAAACTAAAGCATGTGCGTGCTTTGAGTTTCAGAAGTAGATACAGTTATTAAACAAGCAGCTTGAACAATTCAAACATTGAATTCATCAGATGTTTTGGCTTAGTTAGGTCCTTATTTGCCCAGTACTGTAGAATTTTTAATATGTTCCAAGTAGAGATCTTTGGTTGCTTTAAAGTAAATATGGCTGGTTTTGAACACTTCACTTGTAAATTAGTGTCTTGGAAATTCTCGGAGGAAAGACTAAGACACTTCTAAAGATAGAGAAGTAGTGACAATGGGTCAAGGCTGCTGAAATCATTATGTCATCTCTCTCTTGTCTTGTAATACTGCTCTTTTCCTATCATTAATTTTTCTGCCTCAGGACAAATATGCTACTTAATTGCTGGTGTCAAAAATGTGCCCGACAAAACAAAACATTCACTTGGTTCTTTCTCTCTCAAAAAATAAATAAAATAGAATATGTGGCCAACAGCAACTGTATCACTTAGGCCACTGATGGCGAACCTATGGCACGCGTGCCACAGGTGGCACGCAGAGCCATATCTGCCGGCACGTGAGCTGTTGCCCTACCTCAGTTCCAGCACGCATATGCGTGCTAGCCAGCTGATTTTCGGCTCACATGGAGGCTCTGGGAGGGCGTTTTCGGCCTCTGGAAGGCCTCCGGGGGCGGGAGAGGGCGTTTTCACCCTCCCCAGGCTCTAGGGAAGCCTCTGGAGCCTGGGGAGGGTGAAAAATGGACCTACCAGGCCCACCCAAAGTCGGGAAACGGGGGAGTGGGGGATGGTGTGCACATGCATGGGGGACGGGCAGCATTGAATTATGGGTGTGGGCACTCGAGTGTGTGCAATAGTGCGTGTGCGCGCGCTTTTGGCACCCGAGGGAAAAAAGGTTCGCCATCACTGACTTAGGCCCTCGTGCCTAAATAAAACAATTGAGAAGCTATAAGAGATTATGGATGCTTGAACACGAAACCATAATGGTACCAATTGTCCTTGTGATTGACCTCTGGCCAGGAGAAGGATGGTGGTAGTAGATCCTTCCTCACTACTTTTTATCTCTGAACTGTTTCTGATAGTATTGATCATGGTATCCTTCTAGGCAGCTTTGGCAGTTAGTTTTGAAAGCACAGTTTTGTGCCAGTTTTCCTTTCTCTGGAATAGGTTACAGTTGGTGTAGGTAGGTAGGAGAGAGGTTTAGACCTTGCTCTGTGGGATCCTACGGGACTCAACATTCTGCCCACTCCTATTTAACAAGATCATCTGACAGTACGGTGTGAAATATCATTAGTATGTGGTTGCAAGTTAGCTGTATATCTTCAAGTGGAGATGTTTTGTCATGGAGATCTAGTCCAAGTGTGGAAAGGTTATGGGAGTTTGGATGGGAAGCAACAGGCTTAAATCAACCCTTGCAAGACTTAATGACATAGGTTTTAGGGGGCCCTGGTTCCAGTGATGTTCCATCTTTAGTTCTGGATGGGGTTGCCTTGCCTTGCACAGAAGCAGCACACAATATGGGGGGGGGGTTCCCCCCTCTGGATTCATAGTTCCTAGTTAAACAGCATGTGGCTGATATACGCAGGAGGGTCTTATGCATAGCCTTGTTTGTGTTCCAACCATCTTTTTTATAGACTGGAAGGCACTGCACATGATCATTCATGTTTTAGTCACCTCTCACATAAACTACTGCAATGTATTACACATGGGGCTGCCTGTGAAGAACATTTGGAAGCTATAATTGGTTCAAAATACAATGATGTAGTCAATTATGGGCATTCCCCATTTGTTACGTGAGCTACACCAGCTCTCAGTAGGTTTCTTATTGGAAGTTAAGATTTTTATTATTATCAATAAAGGCCTTCACGGAATGGGCCCAAGGTAGTTGAAAACCACTGCTCTCCAATGGTTTCTACCTGCCCTGTTGATTCCAACAGGAGGGGCATGCTTTGGGTCCTGTCTATTAAAGAAGGCCATCTGTGGGACCCAGAAAGTGTGCCTTTTCTGTCATAGCCCCTGCCCTCTGGTAGACCTTAATACCTGAGATCAAATTGGCCCCAAACCAGCTGGCCATCTGGAAAGCACTAAAGACCTGGCTGTATGCCCAGGCATAGGAGTTGAGAAGTTAGCAAAGCCTGTTTGGGTTGATATTACATTACTGTATGTATTTTTCTCTTGGCTACTGTTTCTTTTTTAATTATACAGTATGTGGTGAATCATACATTCTAATGGTTTTATATTGGGTTTTTTGTTTAAACTGTGTTCACCACCCAGACTCACTGTGGCAAAGGCGGTGACCATATCAAGCTAAATAAATAAATAAATACTTAATTTTTGGGGGTAAATAATTAACTAGGAACTGAACAGTCCTGTAAAATGTAATAATTTGACTCTGGGTGCAAGAAAATTGACAGTGAAATATGTAGTGAAAATAACTAATTGAACACATACAAAGGGCAAATTTTAAAAAGCAAGTAACTGTAATGGAGACAGTGGAGAAGAATTTTTAAATTTTAATTTAATTTCTGATTCGGATTCTGTCTTTGAAGCAATGTGCCTTCTGGACAATTTATTCACATGTTAAAACATGCAGCTGTATGAGAAAAAGTTACCAGGATTGGTCTCAGTTGTGCAACTATAATTGATAAAATGATCAGTAATGGTTTTTTAAAGTGTTAATCTATATTATCTTCCTTCCATCATCTTAAATTCAAGATTATCTTCTTCTTGGGGGGGGGGAATAGACACAGTTATAATTTTGAATTATGAGCTAATGGATTTCATATTTCAGTAGATTCCTTACAAATTGACTTCCTAACCTTTTTAGTGAATAGGGAAAGAATTAAATGTACATTGACTATTAACATTTTTAACAAAAAATATTAGGAAGACATTTTATGTTACAAAATAGTACCAATTTTGGATAAATAGAAGTATACGTAGTTGAGATTGGAGAAGGAATGTTCTATTATTTACCTGGTCCAAACTTTTTTCCTAACTGACATTCTATTTCATCTTTAAAGAAGCAAAGAAATCATATTATAAAAAGAAAAGAAAAATATGTATGCATGCATATATCAGATTTAATTAATCATAACTACTAATTTTCAGATTTCTGATCTGAAATAGGATACTGTAATTCTCATTTTTCTTAATAATTTTGTATGCAAAATCAAGCCATCGTTGGCAGCAAGCAATTTACTTTTTGTTTCTTAATGAGAGCTTGTAAGATATCTTATATCTTAGATTTTCAAAAGATGTGATAAAATTTTGGTTTCTTGTTTTATCTCCAGCATGACAATAGTGGATCATTTTGTTCCCTTTTTCCTAATGTTTGTTATACTATTGAAGCGATTATGATGATAACAATGTTGATTGTCTAAACAAGTAACTTTGATGCAATATTTGCCTTTGAATGTTCCTTGGTTAAAATTAAGATGGTACTAAACATTTTTCAGGTGTCTCAATTCATATTATGTAATGTTATGCTATTCCAATATACATTTAATACTCCTCGAAATCGCCAAAACTAATTTCATCACATGATGTAATGGGCTATGAGAATGACCTTGGGAGACAGAAAGAAAAGCTGCAACTGCTTCATGCAAAAAATATTTCCGTCCACAGGGAGAATAGGCGCAGGGGTGAAATTCAGCAGGTTCTGACAGGTTCTGGAGAACCGGTAGCGGAAATATTGAGTAGTTCGGAGAACTGGCAAATACCACCCTCTGGCTGGCCCCAGAGTGGGATGGGAATGGAGATTTTGCAGTATCCTTCCGCTGCCACGCCCACCAAGCCACGCCCACAGAACTGGTAGAGAAAAAATTTGAATTTCACCTCTGGAATGGGGACATGGTAAGGATCGCACAAGGAATTCTTCCTAGTTTTCTGGAAAATAAAAATAAGGGAGAAGTATGTTCACCCTTGCAACTTTCTGCTTCTGTAACCTTACAATAAAGGTAGCGTTGGTATTCAGGGTTTGTGCTTCCTGTCTGGATTACCTCAAAGGGCTGACCTATGAAGCATAAGCTTGTAACCCAGCCTTCTTCGTTGTTATTATTTTGCATGATCAAGATTGGTCCACCTACATTCCCCACAATGACAACAAATAAGCTCTTATTCAAGAACCAAGGTTGTTAAGGGAAAGAAAGAAAAGAGAAAAGAAAGTAGAAGCATTAGATTTCCACCTATAATGGAAAGTGAGCTTCTCAGCATTCAGAAAACATGGTTCTGGTGATGGGGGGAGGGGAAGGGAGGGCGGAGCTTTAACCAAGGGCACACTCAACCCTCCCAATGGAATTCTTGAAAAATATAAGACTTTTTTGGGGGGAGGAGTAAATATGAAACTATAGACTGTTGCTTAACTTCGCAGCATGCCAACTTTCTGTTGTTTTGGTGGTGGTTATTATATTCAAAAAATAAAGCAGCAAACCAGGTAGCAAGCCTGGTAAGAAAGAGACCGAAAGCACGCTGATATCTGTAGGCTTTGTATTGCTAACTCGAGAATTACACTTTAAGATTATTATGATATCTCTTGCGTTAGACATACACAAAGGGTAACTTTCTGGAAAGAATCTGAAATTAGGCTCTTTTTCTTACTATCACAACATTGTGAAGCAACAAACATAAACCTGATTGCTGAAAGTCTCCATGACTACAATATTGTTCTTTAAAAACATACTGAGAAGTCACAGGTTTCACCTTTTCATAAGATACCTCATTCTGTGTTTCTACCAGATCAGATTCTAATTGCATCAAATAGATTCAGCACACCGTTTCACTATGTGAGAGGTATTGTAATCATTTGGCTATTCAAAGAAAAAATTATTTTGTGATCATGCAGCTAAAAACAGTATGGTCTATTGTTAAACTAGGGAGGAATCGTGCAGGAAAAAAACATCCAAGTAAGTATCATAATTAAATGCATAAGAAAAAGGCAAATATTTTCTTCCAGAATCTTAAACTTCTTTGTTTATAACGTGCAAGGAAACTTAACAGGAAGTTTTATTCACTGATTTTAAACAATTTTATTTTTTCTTGTCACTCAATACGAATAATCCTATGTCTAATTTCAATACTGTTATACAGAAACATATATTTCAATCATATGTTTTACTTCTAATAAAAGGAGCCAATATTAGATGAACTGACCTTTCCAATTTACTCAGGATTGGTTACAAGTGTGGATTATGAAGCAAGGACCCAAGGGTTTAATTACTATTTTGGGATGTACCCCAACTCAATAAAATTGTTGAGTGTTAGCATCATTATTTGCTTACAAAACTAAACATGAAACATAATTTGAAATGTTTTGGTTTAAAATGCTAGTCAGAAATGCAAAAGTAACAAGAGTTCACATGCAAATACATGTGTATCTATACACATACATACAGACATCTTCTTTCCTTCCTTCCTTCCTTCCTTCCTTCCTTCCTTCCTTCCTTCCTTCCTTCCTTCCTTCCTTCCTTCCTTTTTTCCCTTTCCCTTTTCCTTTTCCCTTCAGTGCAGTCTGGTAGTGTTGTTTTAATCCCATTTCTGATAAGTTTTATTATATCAACCCTTCTACTGTCATAGGGATAATTGAAGTAGGGATCTATATGCAGTTGCATTTGACATTAGACTGAGCAAATCCAGTGGAACCAAAGGCTGACACCAATTTTATGTCCAGCATTTGCAAATCAGAGCACATACATTACATTTTAGATGCTTGACAACTAGCATGTATTTATAACTGTTGCAGCATCCTAGAGTCATGCAATCACCATTTGTGACCTTCCCAACTGGCTTCCAACAAGCAAAGTAAATGGGAGAAGTCGGATGTAAGACAAAAATGCCCACAATTTAAGACAAAAATTTGCACATCTTAAAATGTTCCAACTTTAGTAAACATTCTATCAAGAGATATAACATTCATTTATCTGCTGTAGCTTTTTAACATTTATATATACTGTGAAATCATTCTATTTTCCCTGTCAAACACAACTGCCTTAGATTTCATACATTAATTTTCAGATCCATATTTTATATTGTATCCATGTTAATGTAATATTCACTGCTAATCATTCAGTTTCTCAGTCAACAACATACCTTTATGTCCATATAAAACTACATGTTCATTTATGTCCCTAAATGTATATACATTCATGTCCCCAAGCCAACACACCTGTAACCACACATATTCTTTATACATTTTTCCACAGATGCATAAAATAACTAAGAGGACATATCACCTCCTTGTCTTAAATCCTGCTCAATGCTGACCTATTTGCTAAGCATTCCATTTATGCTCATGCATTATTTACTTCCATCAAACATTGCTCTTTTTGCATTCAGCAATCAATCTTCAGTTCCATATTCATGCAAACCTATTCAATTTATCATAACTTTTACTAAATCAACAAATGTACAATGAGCTTCCTCATATTTATGTATTTCTCAGTAACTTATGAAGAACAAAACTAAGCTTTATGCACACTCTTCTTGAAGCCCTACTGCATTCCCCAAGTTTTGTTGTCATCTCTTGTATCTTTCAATCAAACTTCTGCCTGACAAGGCACATATAACATATTAATCCTCCTGTAAGTTTAGCATTCATTTTTTTGCTTTCTTTCTCCTTGTATAAGGAAGCAATAATGGCATTTTTCCAGTTATGAGGCAGTCTTTGCATACATGTTACACAAGTTGCACAATCATTCCATAAACAAGTAACATCCATAATTTAACATTTCTCCTATTATATCAGCTCCATTTGTATCCTTACAATTTATCAACATCTTAATAGTATTTTTTTTCTTGCTTTTTACCCATTTTTCTTGGATACTAACATTTGTAGTATTCCTTTTAATTTCATTTCTTAACATAGTGGTCCCCAACTATGGGGGCTCCACGGACTGGCAGTGGTGGCAGCAGTGGGGGGGAGAGAGGGGTTTTGTGCACTCTCCCACTGCTTGCGCAGCCCAGTTCCCAACAGGCTGTGGACCGGGGATTGGGGATCCCTGCTTTAATATATCACTCCTATTCCCATACAACTCTTAAATACTTCTTTCCCCAAAAATTATTTCAACACCTTTATTTTTAATTTCATCTACCACACTGGATTCCCTAAAGAGTTTTCATTTCCATTGAAAATGTTTTATATTTTCTCTGCTTCTTTTAATCTTAATAGTTCTTTGCTCTCTCTATATAAATGGATTGGAAAGTGTAAGAATGATGAAGGGCTCTGCATAGTATTTGTATGCATTTATGGGACGGTATATGAGAGAGAGGGAGGGAAAGAGGGAGAAAGAGGGGGAGGGAAAGAGAGTGTTAACAGTATAAATCCACCATGAAAAAAGACTGATAATGTATTTTTATTGGTGAAATAAATGCTTCATTTGCATATGCGGTAAAATTTGCTAAGAATATTTTTCTCAAACTTTTGCACACATGATAAACAGCTGCAAATGAATGATAAGTTCCCCAAAGTTAATACACTCGACTAAATGAACTATTTATACATTAAAGAATTTTTATATATGCTGCTCTACCATAAAGTTTATCTCCTCCAAAGGAACCGTTATGGACAATCAAGTCAAAACCATTTGACCAATAGACTATAACATCATCAATGATAAAAAATAAAATAAAATGAATATTTTAAAATACCCCTTCCTTACATATTTATATTACGATCTGAATTTATAATGGAATATCATTTTTAAATCTACCTAGCAATAAAGCCACAGAAAGTTTAGCTAGCTAAGGGCAGATAGATTTTATTTGTTTTGGTTTCTTGCTTTTCCAATATATATCCTACAATTCATAATTATTTTGTGTGCATTCCTATACACACACATGCAATGCTTTGTAATATAGACCTTATTGCAAATATGTTTTTAATTGTATAATTTTTCTTTTACAAATGCATTCCAACTGATATAATTTTTGTACATCTCACGGAAATAATGTGTCCTAATTCACATGTGCATTTGTTAAACTTTTATCAAAATTTAAATGAGAAAAAATATTCCCTGTCCATATTCCTATTCATTATTATTCCTGTCCATTCTCACCTCCAGTGAGAATTATTGTAACTATAATGTGCTTTACCTGTATATTGCATGAGGCTTTCATAGAGAAACCATGGAACTACTTGAACACATAGATTGGTTCTTGATTTCTATTCAACATCTTTAGATGAGATTTTATCAAGAATTGCCTCGCCTTAGATAAGAATGAGTACATAATTTCTTCTCTAAGGTCTTTTTCTGAATGCTCCCACTATGGAAAATTAACTTTTTTTAAAAAAAGAAGTGTGATATCTAACTTTTGGAACTATTCCCCAAGATGAATGAAAACAAGTCTTGTTACCAATCACTTTTCAAGGAGCATCAAAATAGTTTTCTTCCAGTGAATCTTTTAGTACATCACTGATTTCCTAATTTTCTTTAAAACACATTATCATTTTTTAAAAAGGTATTTTTAGAAAGGTATGATCAAAATATGAAACATAAAACAAATAGCAATATAGTCAACATTCTTCATTATCTTTCAACTGCTTATTTTGTATTGCTAGCTTTCCACATATCTTGAACTTCAGATAAAAGAAAAGATAAATGTAGGTAGAATGGATTTGTGGAAACCACGGCCACAAGAAAAAATTAGGAGAACTGTGCTAATTTAGTCTTGAAGAAGATGTGGGGAGAGTTGGGGAGGGATATGATTTAAATATATGAAAACAAAATGCAGAACATCCTTAGAGTTGAAAACCAATTGAATGGCCCATAGTCTGTAGTATGAATGAGAAAAGAAAGATTGTGTAAAAATATACTGCCATGCTCAGGTTGAACAAACCAGGCATGATAATTAAATGACAAAAAGGCAGATTGTACACTGGCAGAAAAAGGAAGCTACTAGCTTGACTAAAAGTCAAAAACTTTGAGTGGTGAGCTCCCTGAAAAGGCAAAAATAGGACTGCTCATAAGGTCTTTGAAGAAGAAAAAAAAGATAGATTGTTCAAATAGTCTCAGTGGACATTTTAGGGTCACAGAAGTTCAGGCTAACTTCTGAACTAGCCCAGAGCTCTCATTAGCACAATCAAGGATTACTTGGAACAATATAGTGTCTACATGAAGGCAGCAGAATTCATTTATTTTCAATGGTTTTGCAAAAACAGATTTAAAAAGCAACCAATAAAAGTTCTAACTGTGGTCAGGGTTGTTTCCAAACTGAAATCTGGTCTTCAGAAGAGTCAGTGGACCTCATAAGGCTGTCTTTAATAAGAAATTGTGTATCATACTTTCAGCTTTTTTTTCTTGCTGTTATAAAAATTATTTCACAATGGGATTCTGTGTTAAATGAGTTTTAAAATGCTATCATTTAAATCACATCTTGTGCAGATAAATATTTATTAGATTATAAATATGTTTTGCAAACCATGGTTAATCCTCTGGGGGCAAGAAGCTATGTAAATCCATTTTATGGGCATGGATCCATTTTACCCCCGTTGTTCCGAGAAATCTAACAAGGCAACATATAAATGCAAATGAAAACACATATTTGACAGTTCTATCTACAGAACACTTTTCCCTTTGTGCTTGCAACCAAGTAATTAACCTCATGCCTCTATGTTCCTCCCTTTGGGAATGAGTTGTAAAATGGCTACTAGTGCCCCACATTCTTGGCTTACTGACAGCTATTATATGGATTGAAACAGTAAAAATAACAGTAAAAATAAAGCGGCTGACTCTGCTGGTATGGACACGTCCAGAGAGAAGCGCCTTCCACCATGACCAAGACTGCCTATCAACTAGAAGTCAATGGCCGGTGACCTTGTGGGCATCCGAAACAGAGATGGCAAGACACCATCAACAAAGATATGCAAGCTGCCATAAACAAAGATATGTGAGCTGCAGGCCTGCGCCTTGCTGACTGTGCAAAATTGCACTCAATGACCCGAAAAGCGGACCCTGCACCTGTGGGAATATGCTAGGAGGAGGAGGAGGAGGAGGAGGAGGAGGAGGAGGAGGAGGAGGAGGAGGAGGAGGAGGAGGAGGAGGAGGAAGGGGGAGAGGGAGAGGGAGAGGAAGGAGGAGGAGGAGGAGGAGGAGGGAAGGAAGGGGGAGAGGGAGAGGGAGGAGGAGGAGGAGGAGGAGGAGGAGAAGAAGAAGAAGAAGAAGAAGAAGAAGAAGAAGAAGAAGAAGAAGAAGAAGAAGAAGAAGAAGAAGAAGAAGAAGAAGAAGAAGAAGAAGAAGAAGAGGAGGAGGAGGAGGAGGAGGAGGAGGAGGAGGAGGAGGAGGAGGAGGAGGAGGAGGAGGAAGAAGAGGAAGAAGAGGAAGAAGAAGAGAAAGAGGAAGAAGAAGAAGAAGAAGAAGAAGAAGAAGAAGAAGAAGAAGAAGAAGAAGAAGAAGAAGAAGAAACAGTACACATAAAATGCAAAAAGAAATCAACTATACAACTTTATCGACTGTTTGGTAGACCATAGCACAGGATCCAATGTTGATCTGTCCAAGCATGCTACAACATTCACTTAAGCTTACTTTTATTTACTTATTCACAATACCAAAGCAAGAGAGACCATTCTGATGATAAGCCATGATCAGGTATTTACTGCAGTCAAATAATGACCTAAAGATTTTGAAGTCCAATGAGATCAATCTACTTTACCTGCAGGGTTCCTGAGTATACCTTTTAGTAACAAGATACAAAAGTAATTTTCTTAAATTCTGAAGAGCACTAACATTAACACATTTCAATATTTCCTCTGATCTATTATCAAGGCTGTTTATGAGCCACAGAGAAAGAGAAAAAGAGAGGGGAGAGAGAGTATGTATAATATTAATACACACACATGTAGTTATAAACTCACTAAATCCTGATCAATAACAATAATAACACAGCAGTAATCCTAATACTACAAGACCTAACTATATTTTTCATTTCACATTTCATTGAGATAGATGACTGTGAAAGATAGCAACAGGCATGTTACTGGTCATCTATTCCTTTTTCCCTTGCTCCATTTTATAATCTTGTCTTCTGCTGAAAGGCTACAAAACGTTTTGTCCTGAGTCACCCAGAATAATAACATTGTATATAGCAGTGGTGAAATCCAATTTTTTTACTACTGGTTCTGTGGGCGTGGTTTGGTGGGTGTGGTGTGGTATGGCTTGGTGGGCATGGCTTGGTGGGCGTGGCAGGGGAAGGATACTGCAAAATCTCCATTCCCACCCAACTCCAGGAGAAGGATACTGCAAAATCTCCATTCCTTCCCCACTCCAGGGGAAGGAAACTTCAAAATCCCCATTCCCTCCCCACTACTGGGGGAAGGATATTGCAAAATCTCCATTCCTACCCCACTCTGGGGCCAGCCAGAGGTGGTATTTGCCAGTTCTCCGAACTACTCAAAATTTCCGCTACTGGTTCTCTGAATTACTCAAAATTTCCGCTACTAGTTCTCCAGAACCTGTCAGAACCTGCTGGATTTCACCCCTGGTACTATAGTCTGGTATTACTGTACAGGAAATAATGATTCATGTGATATCTGAAAAATGCTGTTACCTATCCTGCAAGGAAGCAAATTATAGACATACTGTATCTCAAATTATTTCATAGATATGTCTGTATTCCTTAGAGAGAATTGCCTGCTTCCATTACTTTGCTACCAAAACACTACAATAGATACATATCTAGTTTGTTTGGCCAAAAGCCTGTAAGTGAAGCCCCGCCCCCAAAAAATTGCCCAAGTCTGCAGAGTAAATTTTTAACTAAACAACACTATCTTCTTACATATGGAGATTATTTTTCCTGAGGATTCTTCTAAAATGTAACTTTCTTGTACAAAATATCTATATCTGATATTAAAACACCATAAATATCCAGAATTCCCAATTAAACTGCACACCAGGAATGTTATTTAAAGAAAGAAGAAAGGCTGGGCTTCAGCTAAAGCTTGTGCATGCATTCCTTGTTCTCTTCATCTGGGTCTTTTGAACTCTACATCAAGTGTGCAAGTTTCAGTTCTGAACAACAATTCAGTACAGCCATTCTGAATATGTTATATTCAGGAATGTGGGGTGTGTGTGTGTGTGTGTGTGTGTGTGTGTGTGTGTGTGTGTGTGTGTGTGAAGATGAGTTTAAATGAAAGTTTGCTATACAAAATAGAACCCTGCCCTAATTAATAAAAGAGTTGGTACATCTGAGGAGTAAATATTCATCTCATCAATAGCAGTGGTGGGTTGTAAATGATTTTGCTACTGGTTCACGTGCAGAAGCGTCCCGGGTGGGTGGGCGGAGCCTCCCACCGCCGGCGCTACCGGTTCTAAGAACCGGTACGAACAGGGAGCAACCACCCGCTGATCAATAGGGGATGGCAAAAATATAGGTTTTCTATGACTCTTTCCTGCCGCCTAGTGGTTGTCTGGATTTTTGTAGGCTACACATCAGCCCTGGTTTTAGAGACCAAAAAGGTGCAGAAAATAATCAAGGGCCTGAAATATTTTCCTTTTGTTTCAGAACAACTGAAGAAAAGGTGTTTTTTTTTACTTTCCAAAACAACAGTTAGATCATTTGACAAGGCACTGTAGTAGTACTATGAAAAATTAAGTAAAGTTTACTCTACTGAACTATTATAACTCTACTGAAATGCCAGATAACCTAGCATGCCTTTATTGGGAGCATGTAACTGGAAAGGAGATACTAGACAAATGTAGCCCGGTATCCAATCAAGAAAGACAACTCTAATCCATATTGCTACTATTTGTACCATATAATATTTCTCTAACTTGGGAACAATATAAGTCTAAAGTTTTTTGAGATAGCACTCACAGAATATGACTGAGGGGAGATGGAGACAGGGCTGTTAATTACTCACCCGTGATACATACATTGATTCTCATACAGTGCAGAATGAGGGGGGGGGTCACATTCCCTGTTGGTGCCAATGGAACCCTGAATAAACTTTCCTCATGAAAAAATATTGTTTGGTTAATCGAGTTCTACCGGATTTTTTGGAGTATAAGACGCACCTTCCCCCCCCCCCTTAAAAGAGGCTGAAAATTTGGGTGTGTCTTATATTCCGAATGTAGCTTTTTCTAAGCTTTTTCTTTTCAGCCCTAACAAGGCGCTAACGATCTTCCCGGCTTGCAGGATTTTTTCATTGCTACCTCCCTCCGAAGAAGTTTTTTTCCAGCCCTAAGTCTTTGCAGGCTTTTTTTCATTGCTACTCCCTCCGAAGAAGATTTTTTTCAGCCCTAACCAGGGGATAAAATAATGTGCTGAAGCTGACCAGACTAAGGACGCTAGCCAGATGAATACCTGGTAGGTAGATTCCCCCCCCCCATTTTCCTCCCCAAAAACTAAGGTGCGTCTTATACTCTGAAAAATATGGTACCTTTTTCCCCCCAGTCCCTCAAGGACCTACATTACAATCATTACAAAAAAAATGATTAAAAATTGTAATATTGAAATTGCTTCCTGGAATTAAGTAGCTATTCACCAGGTGAACCTTGCAAATAAATTTAGCAGCAACAAGGGTGGAAGAGCTATTGTGTTACCTTTTCAGTCCTACAGTTGTTTAGGCCCATACTATTCAGGGAGGGAAGCTTTCCATCAATGTGTGGTTGCTGCTGTTGCTGCTGCTGCTCCCGCTGGATTTGTTCTCTCATCTTTCGAGCCTCCTGAATTGCTTTCATTACAGTGTCCTGGTCCCCAAATAGGGCAGGTGAGTTAAGACTGGAAAGGATGTCTAGAAAAAAAAGGAATTATTATTTACAGAGTGCATTAAAATATCCTCTTTTCAAGAGATGTATACACAGACACAGCCACACAGACACAGCCACACACAGAGACACAGACACACACACACTCATTGTAATTTCAGCTGCTGCACATATTAAAGCCCGTATCTTTAATGTTAAAATGGGTAGCAATTTTAGATTTGGGCAACAGCTGTAATTTTGTTTTCCATCCTGAGCAATGTTCAATCAGAAATAACCTCTCCTGAAGCAATTAACAAAAATTATTATTATATTAATGATTTAATCAAAACATTTGATGCCTTTTAAAGTGAGAATTTCAGCATATTTTTCAATCCTAGCGCAAAGGATCAAATTGCACCTACACGTTTTTTGCTTTGTATTCGTAAATTTATTTTATTAACTGACATTCATGAAAAATTCATATTATGTTTTCTTACAAAGGTTAATATTTCCAAGTACTAACTGATATAACTGATTGCTGTTTCATATATTTTTCCATTATGAAGCTGACAAGTTAGACTCAAAACATTCATGTTAACCACATTCAAACATGAACCTTATGGAATATAAAACAATTAAGTCCAGTTCAGTTTTTATCACAATGATCAGTGATTGGGGACGAGGGAGAAAAGAAGATAAAGCTTTTATCTTTTAATACTTTTTAATCATAGAAAGCACCTAATGAAGCAACTTTTGAAATGGAGAATGAGGTAGAACTATGATGCAAACTTTCTACAACGCTCTTTTAAATTTAATGCGTATTTTGAATAATTTTGGATTGTTGTAACCATGAAATGGCATTTTACAGCATACTGTATCATTGTGGATTATCACTACAATATAAACTCAAAGCTGCAAATAAATTGAAACAATATATTTTAATTCCAGCTCTGATCAGTGTGTATGACTATTCAATAAATACTTGGTACTTCCACTGTTGGATTTAATTGTATAAAAGATTATTTGTCTACGTTTCAATCAAAGCATAACAATAATTTAGTGTGGAATATTTAAACTACATGCTTTGCCCAATTTAGGTAGGTTTCTTGAGACTTTATATTGACCAGGATAACATTTGATTTGGTTACAATATATCTGGATTATTGCAGTGTGCTTTTTGTAGAGTGTGCTTTTTGTGCTTTGTAGAGTGCTTAGAAATTACTCCTTGTATGAGACAACAAAAGCAAGCACCAAAGTTGATTAAAACTTTACATTCCAGTTTTTGCAGACCCATTGAAATATTAATAATTAATAATGTGCCAACAAATCAGTATCATTTCTGAGCAACCACATAGGTTTTCTCCAGGAATTGGCTCTAACCTGATCCTTAAGATCTTCCAAAAGCATATCCATTGCTGTCCATCTTACTGATGGTCTTCTCTTTCTTTCCACCTTTCCTAGTATCAGAGCCCTCTCTAGATAGCTCTCTAGACTAGGGGTCCCCCAACCCCTGGGCCATGGCCCACTACTGGGCCGTGGCCTATTTGGAACCTCATGCATGCGCAGCTCAATTTACCCAAGTTGAGCTGCACGCATGCATGTGCGTGCCAGCACATTGCAAGTGGAGCTGCGCACACATGCGCATGCCAGCCCACTGCTCATGCAGCCCAGTTCCCCTCCCCCCCCACAGTTGGACCACCAAGCTGAAAAGTTTGGGGACTGCTACTCTACAGGTCTTCACATAATAGGTCTGAAGTAGGATAATTTGAGAGTGGTCATTTGTGTCTTAAGTGAAACCCTGGAGATTTGTTCATTGATTCATTTTGTTTTGTTTTGTTTTGTTTTCTTGGCTATCCATGATATTCTCAGGAGTTTTCTCCAACATCAACATTCAAAAGTGTCAATACTCTTTCAAACTGACTTCTTCAAAATCCAACGTTCACTTCCATTGAGTATCCTAGGGAATATCATTGCCTGCACTATTCTGATCTTTGTAGATATAGGCATAACAGGGCATCTGAATATTTTTCCCATAGCCATTATGCTGCTATTCTGCATATAGTCTGCAGTATATCTATCAGTTGTTCCTTGTTAACTTTTGGTCCTAAAATGGTGGAATGGCTTCTGCCCTTTAACATATTCATTGTTAATTCTAAATGTAGTTGTTGTGCCTATTGTCATTAGTTTGGTCATCTTTATATTTAATTTTAGTTCCAATTTTTCACTGCTCACCTTGATTTGTTTTATTAGAGTTTTCAGACATGTCACACTTTCAGTAGTACCTTTATTATTTACTTGACCTGATCTTGTTTGTCTACCAAGGTTGGAACTGGTTAGCATTTGGACCGGGAAAATATCCTAAATGAAGTCAGTCACAAACCAATCTCCACAGAGTTATTCCATGACATTTTTACTTTTGATGCTACTTATTACTGTGACTTTTTAGATTTTTATCTGTTTTGCATCAGCTGACTTATTTATCACTGTGCGCTGCCCAGAGCCCCCTTTGGGGCAGATGGGCGCATAAATAAATTTGAATAATAAATAGATAAAATGTCTGTGCCAATAAATTGAGACTTGAAGCTCATATGTGACAATGCAAGCTACACCTCTTGGTCCCTCCGTTGACAATTTGTGTCCAGAAAATTTTGCCTTTGAGTTAAGGAAGTATTTGGAAAGAGGATAGGGGTGCTGCCATTGCCTCCAGGGAACAAGTAGCTACTGCATGAACCCAGGAAAAGATGCAGCTTTAAGGAGGACCTCATAGATTTAATACAACCTTCTTAAAGAAGGCCATGCCTAATCTGAAACACCTTTTCAGCCTCAGATGCGAAGAACCGAACCTCTGTAGTTGTTGTAATGACTATTTATTATATTTAATATAGCCGCCTGCTCCAGTGGTCTAGCTGAGCATGACTCAAAGAATTTATGTTTTTTTTTAAAAAAATTACCTTTAATTTACCCTTTAAGGTATATTGAAAGGACTACTTTCCCTCATAGATTCCCATGTAACTCTATTGAGATAAAATAAAAATCAAAGGCCTAATAAAAATGAGTTTCCATGCAATAAATGTCAAACACCTTGTAAATGTTAAGAAACCTTGAATATACCTGGTTTTGTATGTATGTATGTGTGTGTGTATGTATGTATGTATGTATGTGTATATATATATATATATATATATATATATATATATATATATATATATATATATATATATATATATATATATATATATATATATATATATATATATATATATAATGACTCAGGATGACTCGACAGAATAAACATATATAATCCTTTCCTGGTGAAGAGCTGATAGGGAAGAGAACCTTGTGGCCTAGAGGTTAAATGTCTGCCTTACAAGCAGACTGCCCAGGTTCAATTCCCACTAAGGGTATGGCTATCTGACGAGAGCAAAATAGCTAGAAATAGATCTATAATAGTCTCACACACACACACACACACGACCAGAGACTCCTCATCCCAATTTGAAATGACCCATATTTGTTCCTTTTTTGAGTACCTAGTGAAGATCCTCTTCCCAGAGCCGCGCCAATAGGACTGGGGATTCCACTTTTATTGCCCACATTCACAGGGCTGGTTTTACATGTAGGGAAGAGGCTCTGCGTTGGCGACGTCGGGGATTTGACAGGTTCTGCTGTCTTGGGTCTAGCAGAGAGATTCAGTGGCTGTGCAGCATCATCCTAGAAGAGTTTAATGTAAATAATTATTAGAAGACAAATGAAGCACATTATCACTTAGGAAGCCACAGCTATTTTACACCTTCCAGACAATGCTGCATTTTCCTGCAATAATAACAAAAGAAGCTAATTATCTACACTCCTTGAAGATTCAATGAAATGGAAACCTCATTAATTCTTCTGTGCTGTGCCTCTGTTTACATTAACTATGTGGCTAGATCGTTCTTTTTGACAAATTAAAATCTGAATTAGCTTGCATTACTGTTTAATTTCCTAATGTGTTTTCTGAGATCTAAATTAACCCAGGGCATTCACAAAGAATGATTTTTTAAAAAACATCTAACCAGCAATGTTGCAGTGTTTAACTGTCTGCGGAAACTTCTTAAACTACAATATGGCATGTATGTTATTAATATGCACGTGAATGAGGGGCAGCGTTAGGGTAAAAATTTTAAAAGAAGAACATTGAATGACTTAATTGTTTTAGTTTTATTTCCATATACTGTAGCTATGATTCTCTTGCCACTCTGTTTTATGAAAGACTTTTCAAATAAAGACTTTTCTACACAAGATGGGTGGCACATAAATCTAATAAATAAATCTAATTTCAATAGAATGTTATTTTCTTCATTTCTTTCAAAAAATCTAGCAGAGTAGCAATGTGCTTAATATTGTTGTAACAGCATATTTACTGGCACAAACCCAAACCAATGATGAAATATTTGTATCTTTAGTCTACCAACAACAGCAGACACTAGTACAAATGAAGTAAAATAACATCTGGTTCTTACTATTTAGTAAACTATAGTTGCTACTGATAGGACAGAACATCACAAAAACAGTCTATCTATGTGGTCATTCAGAGTTGACACTGATTTAATGATATATAACAACAACAACAACAACAGAAACAAGAAGGGATGAACAGTTCAGTTTTATAGTTCTTCAGTGCTGCTTATTTAAACTCCCTTGATCAATTGCTTTTAGCAATAGCAATAGCACTTAGACTTATATACCGCTTCATAGTGCTTTACAGCCCTCTCTAAGCGGTTTACAGAGTTCAGCATATTGCCCCCAACAATCTGGGTCCTCATTTTACCGACCTCAGAAGGATGGAAGGCTGAGTCAACCTTGAGCCGGTGAGATATGAACAGCTGAACTGCTGAACTAGAAATAGCCTGCAGTGCTGCATTTAACCACTGCGCCACCTCGGCTCTTTTAATCCTGAATGTTTGCACTAATTTATATGTATTAGGTCAAAGTGGTTCAAGAAGCTACTGTACTAAAACCTGAAGCAAAGCTAGCTTGTGTTTATGTGTTTAGTGTGATTTATTAGTGGTCTGTTTTGCATTTATTTCTTATTTTATTGTTTTAAAATTATTTTAGTTCATGTACGCCACCTTAATTATAATTTATGAGTGGAGTGTTTTTATAAATCTGTCTGTCTGTCTGTATCTGTCCATGAGAAAGAAAAGATGCCATATTCCCAAAATTCACATTAATATTTCTGAAGTTTCACTTAAAATTTGCAGTATTTTTGTATCATGAATCATATATTCTAGTTGTGTATAACTAGATATACAATTGTCATTAAATAGATATTACAAGGTCAGCTTTTATCAACTTTTTAAGAAGAAACGCTAACATGTCAGTTTCTAACGTACTGCATGCATATACGTTATACCTTATATATGGAAAAATAAAACAATCTGAATTTGGTATTGACATATTCAGATTCATGATTTTCAAATAATGACAGAGAGTTGCTCAGTAACTTCTGTGTAAGAGTTTTTGAACTGGATGCTATCAATAGGCCAATGACGCTCTGTTCTTCTAATCTTTTTATCTTCTAATCCAGGAGAGTAATCGGTACAATATTGTCCAACCTCAGTAATGAGCCAGGTGACAGAAAGCAAACTGAAACTAAACCCAAAAAGATTGAGGGTGCGTTGATTTAAAAAAAAAAGATCTTTGAGTTGAGATAAAGTTTGCTCAGGGTAGCTTTATGTTTCCCCAGAAAGAACAGTCTTTGCATAAGACTGTTAATTAAATTATAAGAACTTTTAATTAAATTAAATTATGAATGATCCCAAACTATCCCTGAATTTATAAATGGTGGTTGTGTCAAGGAACTCTTTTTCAGCTGTGACTCTTCCTGAGTTAGCCAGATTTAATATCAATTACCTACACTTTGGGTGTCAACCACCTTCATTATTGCATATGGGAGCATTCTTGAAAAGCACCCAGAAATTGTCATTGGTGCAAAATGTGGCAGCCAGACTAGAACAACTACAGGGATGATATCAATCCTATATGGAAAAAACATGATTAACTCACAGTTGCCCACCGGACCACACAAGGTATTGGCTCTGACTTTCAAGACCTTAAACACTAAATCCTGACTATGTGTCAGCCTTTTGAAGTGCGCAAGTTCAGGAAAGAGATATCAGGAATGTTACTTTATTGCAGTGGTGAAATCCAATTTTTTTTACTACCGGTTCTGTGGGCATGGCTTGGTGGGCGTGCTGTGGCTTGGTGGGCGTGGCTTGGTGGGAGTGGCAAGGGAAGGATTTTGCAAAATCTCCACTCCCACACCACTCTGGGGCCAGCCAGAGGTGGTATTTGCTGGTTCTCCGAACTACTCAAAATTTCCGCTAACGGTTCTCCAGAACCTGTCAGAACCTGCTGGATTTCGCCCCTGCGTTTTTGTTGCCATAGAATAAAATAACGATTTGAAAATCTGAGAGAGATTCTCTCTTTCCCCTCTTTATACTAAAGGGTATCAAAGCTGGTCAATCTTAAGTTTTTTCTTCTTTTCCCTTCTAACTATTCTGGCTAAACTGATGTTTACATAAAGGTTACTGAATTCCTTCTTAAGGTCACCTCAGTATTCTTTTATGTATAGGATCACATATTATAAGAAACCTTCCTGGTCTCTTAGATGAACCACTTTGAAGATATCTCCACTGCTAGAATTATATCCATCTGGTATGCTTGAAAGTTTTTCCTGTGTGATTCCCTGTGGATTCCCAAATCCATCTCCACACAAGGAGATGGATTTGGCCCTTAAAACCCCAATGTTTTGGAGGTTCTAAAAGACATCTCTTCTGCCAAGCTTTTAACCATTAGACATAATTGTTCATTTATTTTGTTTTACTGAACATTGGGATTTTATCTGTATTTTGGTTTCATTGTCAGGTACCTATAATTTATATTCTTGTTGCTTTTTAAAGGGCAGATTTAAATCCAATAAATAAATAATTAAGAAATGAGACAAAATTAGTTCGAAGAACATCTATCAAAAAAAATCTGTGCTACTACCGGTACTTCTGGAAACGCAAGAATGGAAAGAACTTGTTCTTTTGATCTACTGTTCCTCTTTACAATGCTATCTTTTGCTGTTCTTCAGAGAGCTTGTACCCTCTACTGAACCTGTTAGCAATCAACCAGGCGCAGCATTTTGGGGATAGCAGAATACTGAGTTTCTGTAATTAAAATGAAAAGAGCCTGGCAACCTGGCTCTTTCATTTAAAGTATGCCCAAAGCTGAGATATGCTGGATAGAAAGGTGCATCATCTATATTTTAGCAGGCAGAACTGAAGACTTCAAAGCTGAGAAATATATGAAAGAATACAATAATACTCTCCATTATCTTATCACTGGCATTTTTCTTGCTGTCAAAATTGCACACAGCACATCTTACAGCAGGAAATTTATTGAAAAGGGCAATTCAAAACTAAGCCATTTTTATAACACTGCACTTTCATGATAGTTTAGTTTTATTATTATATAGGAATTATACCCTTCAGTGTTGGTGGTAGTAAAATATATAGTATTTTGTCAACCAGTCATATTGGATGAAAAATAATATGGCAAAACTTATATGCCAATGCCATCCTTATCAGTAGTAAGTTCTAAAACCCTTTACTACCGGTTCGCGCACGTGCATGACACTACTGCGCAAAAGTGTCCCGGGCAGGTGGGCGGAGCCTCTCACCACCCGCGCTACTGGTTCTAAGAACCTGTCCAAACCGGGAGCAACCCACCGCTGATCCTTATAAGTGACACTACGGGGAGACTGGCCCAGTTATCTCACCTAGTCAAATCAATTCCCATAAGATATTCAGGCAGGAACATAGAACATGCTTACTAGATTTTGCTAATCATGCTCCATATGAAATGTATCATTATATGCAAATATTTTCATCTCTTTTAAACAGTAGCTTCATGGGTATTATACCTTGCTTTTAATGTGGAGAAAAGTAAGGTTTTACACCTAGGCAGGAAAAACCAAAGGTACAAGTACAGATTAGGCAAAACCTGGCTCAAAAACAGTAACTGTGAGAGGCACTTGGAGTCCTAGTGGATGATCACTTAAATATGAGCCAGCAGTGTGCAGCAGCAGTCAAAAAGGCTAATACAATTTTTGGTTGTATAAACAGAGGCATAGAATAAAAAACACGTGAAGTATTAGTACCACCTTATAAAGCCTTAGTAAGACCAGACCTGGAATATTGCAACCAGTTTTGGTCACCACATTACAAAAAAGATGTTGAGACTTTAGAAAAAGTGCAGAGAAGAGAAACTAGGATGATTAAAGGCCTGGAGACTAAAACATATGAAGAATGGTTGCAGGAACTGGGTTATGGCTAGTCTAGAGAAAAAAAGGACTAGGGGTGACATGATAACAGTATTCCAGTATTTGAGGGGCTGCCATAAAGAAGAGGAGGTCAACTTATTTTCCAAAGTACCATAAGGTAAGACAAGAAACAATGGATGGAAATTAAGCAAGAAAAGAAGCAACCTGGAATTAAGGAGACACTTCCTAACAGTGAGAACAATTAATCAGTGGAATAGCTTGTCTTCAGAAGCTGTGGGTACTTCATCACTGCAGGTTTTTAAGAAGAGACTGGACAGCTAGTAGTCTCAAATTGTATACGGTCTCCTGCTTGAGCAGGGGGTTGGACTAGAAGACCTCCAAGATCCCTTCCAGCTCTATTCTGATTGAATTGAAAATACAGGCTATCTTGCCTCATGAAACAATACTTTGCTTTACTATTTGAAATAGAAATATTCCTCTTATGTTTGTAGTTATTATGTTGGCACAGAGCTAAGGGCATTCATTTATACACATAAATCCCTAATATACAGGACTGATTTGAAACATTTTGTTTCCTGACAATATAAGGAAAGTGGCCTTAAGCTTCTCCTTCGAGATATCTAGGGCAGTTTGTGTAGCACAAATAGTTTAATTCTCTAAGACCAGACCTTTACTGCTTACTTTTTGGCTTTACTCTTTGTTCATTCTCACTCAAATCAGACAGTACATTTCACATGAACAATGAAGACATATGCAAAACTAAATGACAACATTTCAGAATTCAATACAGGTACATAGCTATTTCAGAGACAGGTCTCATACAGTACAAGCAATATCTTTTGTCCAACAAATAGACCCACTATGTAGCTTGTTTGTCAGGCTCTAAATGGGCCTTTGGGAAGATCAACCAAATCAGACTTTCAAATAAGTCTGCCCTCAGAAATAAGCAAGGGTGCTACTCCCTGCATGTCTATGCAGAATTAAACAAGGGAATTACTTGAACAAATATATTCTCTGAATATCTATTCAGAATGGGTCTTGCCCAATTTACTGCAGCTAAACATAAATAAGATTGTAGTCACCTTATAGAAGATTAAACAATAACCTTTCCACGCAAACAATACAAGAGCAATTTTTTTACACAAGCACACACACATACCCTTACAAAACCAACAATGTAAGCACTTTTTTCAATATATGTAAAATGAGGATAAATTAGTATTTGCAGAGTGCAACAAGAATATACCTGTTCAAATGTAAATTGGGTTTAATGAAACTAATTTCCAGGTAAAAATAGTAGGATTATAGCCCTCTTCAACAAAACTAAATACTCTAATGTACAGTAGAACTGATGGTTTTTATAACTTCTCCTATCTGCCCCACTTCTGACCACTGGTGTATAATATACAATGTAAGCAAAATATCATAAAGGAAACCATAACTTATGCCTCAGGCTGCATCTACCAGACCTTTTCCAAAATCACTCACTTAAACCCACTCACAAATCTGTTTTTCCTTGTCATTTATCAAGCAAATAGTAAAAACCTATGATGAAATGGACAACTCAAACCTGAAGATTGGAGGTAATTAGCTAATTTTATTAATATCAAAAAGTATTATGTTTCCAAATTCTCCATCATGAACATGAGCATGTCCAGAAGAATCCCCCTAGATTGGAATAATAAAAGGAGGACAGGAGGACAGAACAAAGTTAAAAGTCCAAATATAGCATATTTAGATTTCAGTAAGTCATTTGACAAAGTAGACCAAAGTAGACCACAGCCTACTTCTTGATAAGATACTACAATGTGGGATAGACAGTACCACCACCAGATGGCTGATCAACTGCACCCAATGAACCTCAATGAACCTCAACCTCATCTATATAAAGGGAAGTATGCAGTGGAGTAGCTCAAGATTCTGTCTTGGTCTCAGTGTTCTTCAACATCTTCATAAATGATCTAGATGAGAGGATAGGAGGAGAATTCATCATAATTGCAGACAACAAGCTGGGGATAGCACTTTGGAAGACAGACTCAAAATTCAGAAGGATCTTGACAGACTTGAACACCAGGTCCTTGAACAAGATGCAAATCAGTGGTGAAAAAAGTAAGGTTCTGCACTTAGGCAGGAAAATCAAATGCATAGGTACAGAATAGATGGCACCTGCCTCAACAGTAGTAACTGTGAGAAGTATCTAGGTGTCTTAATTGATCACCAATGTGCTGCAGCTGCCAAAAAAGCCAATGTAGTCCTAAACTGCATCAACAGAGGAATAGCATCAAGATCACAAGAAGTGATGGTACCATTTTATACTGCACTAGTGAGGCCACACTTGGAATACATACCACGATACAAAAAAGATACTGAGACTCTAGAAAGTGTGTAGACAAAAGCAACAAAGATGATAAACAGTATAGAGGCTAAAGCATATAATGAATGGTTGAGAGATTGGACAGCCATTTGTCCAGAATGATATAGGGTCTCCTGCTCATGCAGGTGTTTGGACTAGAAGACCTCCAAGGTCTTTGCACAACCACATGTTGAATGAAATGAAGGAACTTTTCCTTAGTTAGTCAGATAAAACAAAAGTTATTCATTGCATTGTATTTAGATCTGTTCTTAGAGTTTTTTCTTTTCTTTTTAAAATTAAAGACAGGAAGGGATTCTGATTGAGGACTCCAATTCCCATTTATAATCCCTCAACACTTTCTCAAAAGACCAGTAATTGCCATTGTAATCTTCTTATCTGGGATTTAATGGTGACAATAGCAATGCATGGCATCTAGAAGGCAAACCACTCAATCCCTAACCATAAAAAGAATTTCCAATCTTGATTTACTGCAACTTTATTTACCGTAATTTATATTCTACCTCTATGATTTTTATAAACATGGCAGTGAGGTAAAAGGTAAAGGTTCCCTTCACACATATGTGCAAGTCATTCCTGACTCTAGGGGGCGGTGCTCATCTCCATTTCAAAGCCAAAGAGCCAGCACTGTCCAAAGACGTCTCCGTGGTCATGTGGCCGGCATGACTAAATGCCAAAGGCGCACAGAACGCTGTTACCTTCCCACCAAAGGTGGTCCCTATTTTTCTACTTGCATTTTTTACATGCTTTCGAACTGCTAGGTTGACAGAAGCTGAGACAAGTAACGGGAGCCCACCCCGTTACGCGGCGCTAGGGATTCAAACCACTGAACTGCCGACCTTTCGCTCAACAAGCTCAGCGTCTTTGCCACTGAGCTGAACTCTGGGGTATTTCTGGGAGGATTTAAGGAAGGAGATAGGACCAATGATTCCTATTCCAATCTTTAAACTCCTCAAAATTTGGGAGAAGGTCCCAAACTTCAATACAGCCCAGTCCTGCCAGTGACATCATTGACTTTCTGCAGTCCACTAGAAGGTTTGGGGAAATCTGATTTATCAAGGATATCCCATTCCTGAGTTACTGGTCTAACTATCTGAAGGACTGTTTCTCTTGGTATATAGTTGTCCAAACACCAATCTCCAGAGAAGGCTCATTCTCTATGACCCCTTTTTATGAGGTTGGCAGGAACATGGGGGAGAGCTTTCCCCTTCTTTGTATCCAAGTTGTATCCATGGGCTTGTTCAAGAGCTGCTTTTGTATTCTTTCCTTTTTCAGGAAAGGAAACAAGACCTTCCTCTTTAAATTGTTTGAACAAGGTTATAATGATTTAAAATATTTAGAGTCTAAATATGTACTGTATGTATGTACTGGGGTGTATATGCTGTTACAGAATACCCATTCTGGGCAGCTCACAAACTCAGTATTTGTAAATAGGAATAAAATATACAAGACATATTATAATCGTTGTAAGTAACATAGTGCAAATGAAGCTTAGCTCCCAAAACAAATAAAATTACATCCATTTAGGATTTTTTTTTAAAAAAAGAATAGAATTGTTTTAAAAACCAAATGTCTTTGCTTGTCCACTGCCTGGCTCCTGGCCCAGTTCTGGGTTCTTTCTTTTCTTTTCTTTTCTTTTCTTTTCTTTTCTTTTCTTTTCTTTTCTTTTCTTTTCTTTTCTTTTCTTTCTTTCTTTCTTTCTTTTCTTTCTTTTTTTCTTTCTTCTTTCTTTCTTCTTTCTTCTTTCTTTTTTCCTTTCTTTCTTTCTTTATTTATTTTCTGAGATTTATATACCGCCTCACAGTAACCACCTCTAAGCGGTTTACACCAGTAAGCAATGTATATTTATATTGCCCCCAACAATCTGGGTCCTCATTTTACCTACCTCGGAAGGATGGAAGGCTGAGTCAACCTTGAGCCGGTGAGATTTGAACCTCTGACCTGGGGATCACAGTCAGCTGAAGTGACCTGCAGTACTGCCTCTAACCACTGCGCCACCTCGGCTCTTTGTTTATTTTTTTTTTATTTCCCACTTTTATTATTTGTATAAATAACTCAAAACAGCAAACGTATCCAACACGCCTCCTTCCTCCTCTTTTTCCCCCCACAACAACTGTGAGGTGAATTGGGCTGAAAAAGAGCGACTGGCCTAAGGTCGCCCAGCTGGCTTTCCTGGCTAAGATGGGACTTAAACTCACAGTCTCTTGCTTTCTAGCTTGGTGCCTTAACCATTAGCCAAACTGGCCTTTTAATGGGGGAACTTTATCCTTCATAGCATTACACTTTCCCATATGAGATTGGCATCCAAACTGGGGGTCCTTCTGGATTCACAACTGCTGCTTAAAAAGCAGGTAGTAGCTGTGGCCAAGAAGATCTTTCTACAGGTACTTTTGGTGTGACAGTAGCTCTCCTTCCGTGACCAGGAAGCCCTTCATTCATGCCTTGGGTCACCTCATAATGAGACTACTTTAAGGTGCTCTACATGAAGCTGCATTTGAAGACAACTAAGAAGCTATAGCTGGTCCAGAATGCATGGTGCATGAAGTAATGGGCATATCATAGTATGTTCATGTATTTTGAGAAATGCATGGATTCAGTTCAATCTGTTGATTATCACCTATAAAGACCTTTCATGTCATAGGGCCGAGCTATTTAAGGGACCGTGTGTCTTTATATGTTTCAGCCCAGCTAGTGAGATCAACTGGAATGGGCACACTCCAGATCCCATTGATTAAGCAGCACCTATAATAAACGTTATAAGCAATAAGCAGCACCTTAAATTGCACCTGGAAGCTAACTGGTAACTAGCGCAGCTCTCAGGCATGATAGATTATGAAGATTACTGTTAGCATCCTGAATGTATTATAATATATAATAGCAAATGAAGAAAATGAATGTATTATGGCAAATTAATAGCAAATGCGGATAATGAATGTATTATGGACAAAAGGCAGAACTTAAACAACAGTAATGACAACATGCAGTGACCAGTCAATAGTTTAGTGAAATTAAAGTATAAAGAGATGTTCTTGTTGACAAAATTATTATTTTTTATATATTCTGTCAGGACAAACACATCTTTCAGTAATATCAACAGTAGCGGTTCCTTTAAAAATGAGGAAAACGGGTCCTTGTTTCATCAGATGGCCTCTTTCTGTATAATAGCAGTAGCACTTAGACTTCACAGTGCTTTACAGCCTTCTCTAAGCAGTTTACAGAGTCAGCATATTGCCCCCTGTCAGATAGGAATTTCCTATCAGAGGCGATCTTAGGATCTTGCTTCCTTGAAGCCATTTGTACTTAGAAAATAAAACCGAGATTCAAATCTAATTAACAAAATATTTATTTCAGTACAAAAGTAACAAAAATAAACCCTTAATAAGCTACATCTTCTCAGCTAATGGATTCACGTCTGCCTTCGGGCAGGCATCAAAGAAGAAAGGGAAGTGGGAGTAGACAAAACTCCTGGAATGCACGCATGCGTAGTAAAACATATCACATGTCTGCTTGATTAGAAATAAACCTTAGAAAACAGTAGAGATGCACAACTGGCAATTATCCACATCGTGACACCCCCAACAATCTGGGTCCTCATTTTACCGACCTCAGAAGGATGGAAGGCTGAGTCAACCTTGAGCTGGTGAGAATCGAACTGCTGGCAGTCGGCAGAATTAGCCTGCACTACTGCATTCTAACCACTGCGCCACCACGGCTCTATAATAATATAAATTCATCCTTATATACAGTATCCTTATGTCAAATGAAGCAATGCTAAAGGACAGTGAATCAAGAAGCCTCTGCATGCAGCTGGAATATTCAGGAGAACAACCTAAATCAATACCTTAATTTGAGTTACAGGGCTGGTCCCTCTCTTTTCGTTTTTCATCCCAGTTGGTGAGAGCGTCCCTGTCGTATTTGGCGGCTGAGGCGTGGAAGGCATCTTGGTGCCAGGCGATACCTGCATGCTGGCCAACTGAGCGGCATAGAGTTGCTGCAAAACAAGAACAGCTTTTCTGTTTTAGGAGCCCTGGAGCAGAGATTCCTAAGTGGCAAGTGCTGTGTTTTGTGTTCCTGGACTTGGGCCTTCACACATCTAACCAGCATGATGAAAGGTATGGACCCTTCTGGATTAAGGGTCACAAAAAAAAACCCTCTGGGTATCATACCTATCAAAGTTTGTTGCAAAATCAAAACCAGAAGCGCACACAGATGACTGATTCAGCTGGATTCAATAACATATATATACCATTAGCAGAGTTCTTCTTCAATGTACTTACAGATAGCAGAGAACAGTTAGTTTCATTTCAGCAGAGTTCAGAGTGGAAGAGTACAGAGACTGGAGAGAGGACTGGAGACACACCCAGCCTTAAGCTTAAGTTCCAGTTTCGATTCTCTGCACAGACTCAGAAGTGGTTAGCTCCTATTGGCTGATTCAGTTGCTATGCCTATTCATTGGCTAACCTTGTTAACATGGCTCTCCCAGTCATGAATATTCTAACAATACCAACAATGTTTCATTTTGTTTTTAATGCCTTGCAATGTTTTTCTGACTTGAAGATTACAATTACAGGTAGTCTTCGACTTACAACAATTTGGTTTAGTGATTGTTTGAAGTTACAATGGAATTGTGACTTATGACCATTTATCAGCTTTATGATCATTTACAGCATCCCCGTGGTCACGTGATCAAAATGCTTGGCAGCTGACTCATATTTATGAAGACTGCAATGCCTCAGGGTCATGTGATCACCTTTTGTGACCTTGCATGAAATCCACCTAGATCTGGCAGCACCAGTTTTTCTAGTCTGCTCATTCTAAATTTCACTACTATGTCACAAAGACCCTACTCAGAGAGAATACAAAATGTAAGAATTTGCTATAATTAAAGATTTCGATGAAAAATGTGGTTGTTGCTCCTCTGATCCCAGTCTTTTTCGTGCACAGAAATTACATTCTCCATGGTTTGGTTTTTTTTCCCCCTCAGCACATGAACTAGTATATTCTTAGTATCATTCTGTATTAGTTTCATAGACAAGAATATTATTGATGAGCAATGGCAAAGTTCCTAGGTATATTATTTCATAGACAAGCTACAGTGGATTACCATAATAGAAGAACACAATTTGGGGGGGGGGGATGTGATCTTGTAAGAGGGCATATATTTATATAGCTGAGTCTGTGCTTATTTGTTTACTTTAAAAAGTTGTACTTCTCTTTTCCTTATATAGTTTATATTGCTGTGACAAATGCCATGATCCATCTACAGACACTCTTTACTTGGGAACAGAAAATTGAAGGGGTAGGCAATGTTTTCTCAGTTTACAACTTCTATTAACAAAATGTGTTCCCTGCCATGATTCAGATGTCACGTCTTGCCCCAAGAACCAGCCAGAATGTACCTAAACTGAAGGTTCAGTTTTCTCACTTTGTCTTCTTCAAGGCATATCTCAGATCTACTTGTGTCAGCTATGTTATGTGAGAGTCTAGAGACATACTTAATATGGATTCAGAAAAGAAAGTGCATGACCAAATGAACTTTTATACTTTGGGCAAATCTATTCAAGAATGTCAAAGCAAGGCACTGAGTCATTCTTAGTCCAAGAGCAATATTTTTCAGAGGCAATTTATCCTCAAATAAGGCAACATGTCGATCATCTCTCAAGAGACACGAGGCTAAAACAGAACCACACAGAGCTTTCTACTGTATATCATTATTCATTATGAAATTCGCTTCATATGACCTGGTTTTCAGGATCAGGAAATATGTAATTGTTAAGTAGTCCAGAATTTCAAAACATTTTATAGCCTTGCAAAGAGATACTCTTTTGTTGACTAAAAATAACCCTCATTTCAGTGTTTTGCATAATGGATGTATTCTGCTGTGGGGTGAAGAACTGTGATTATATTAGCCACTGGCACTCAATCTAATTTCAGTGACTAAAATAGTGATCAAGGTTCCACATGCATATTGACATTTGATACTTCAACAGAAATATTTTCCATTGCAATGTTAACTTCACAGCTCTTCGTAGCTCTTTTAAGCTACTACTACGTCATTAATTTTATCATGGGTTAGTCATCTCTGAATGTCAGGGGTCTTAACTACTGTTTTCAGAGTAATTTTTAATTTTTAATAGTTGTACCTTCTTCTACTGTATTTTTATTGGTTCATAAAATACCAGTAATAGTTTCATGGTTGGTGCAATAATATTTTCAGAACAAATAAATAAAACCTGCTTTTGCTTTACATGTGATGCAAACTCTGAAACAATAAGCGATGATAGACACTGAAGGATCTCTGCATACTAATCCAGAGGATTATCTATTACCCATTCTATGTGAATGAATCTATATGTTTGTGTGTCAAATGTTTTAACTAAGGGAGTGACATTTTACCAAAAAATAAATAAACTTGTAGATGCAATTTAGTTGAATGCTGTAATTAAATGTGGGGATCATGTTTATTTATTGTTTTATTTTATGCCATCCAACTCCAAGCAAATCTGGGCAGCTTCCCATATACTAAATAAGTAAGAACGGTATAATAAGAACTAATACACAACAGCAACAAAACTAACTTAAAAAATTAGAAAAGGAACAAGACCGTGAACCTGGCAGACAATCTATAACATTCCAAGCAGGTCTTTATGGCTCTCTGAAACAACAGCAGTATGATCCAGATCTCAGAAGGTAACTTGTTCCAGGGGGCAGACACTTCAATAAAGATGACACATTCCCTGGGTCTTGATAGATGACATTGTTTAATCGAAGGAACCCAACTGGGCAGATACCATGGGAGATAAATAATTAGGGCATATACTGTAGATCACAACCAGCACCTTGAGTCGAACATTTTAAAATTCAAAAACAAACTAAAACAATGGGGTTAAACATTTATAGGATTCCATAAAGATCACTGTCGTTTGCCATAGATGAACTGATGAACCATGGGAAGCTGCTGTAGTGAATTAAGTCGCGATTTCTTGGACTACAGGCCCCCTATTTTGACAATTATATGTAAGGTTTAGTTCATTTTAATTTGCTTTCAGTGGCATCCATATGGGGAAAAGGGATCAAACCTATGAAAGTACTGTAGCTATGGAGGAAAAAAAACCACCTTTCCTATGTGCATCATTACATCGTGCACGTCCCAAAGGGATCGAGCATGCAGTATGATGCTAAAATGTTGCTTTGGTCATTCTGAGAAAAGCAAGAAGATCCTGCAGATTTGCTACTTACTTTCATGAATTATGAGTACACCAGGCTAAGGTGATTTCAAAGTGATTTCAAAAAACAGTTTGTGAAATGAAGTAGCTTTTTCAACCTCCCAAATTCTTGAGGTTTCAGGGGGCTGGATTTTTTCCTAGTGACCCTAAGTAGCATCTCTTTCAATCCCAGTCTAAGAAATTTAGAATGGCATGAGTATTTTTTAAAAATAAACTTCTTTGGATCCTTAACTATGGACAATCCCAGGAGCATTCAATTCCATAAAATGTAAAGATCGTGACATGAGGATAAACTGTGTCCCCGCAAATGGAGGCAATTTTAAAAGGAGCTAAAAACTCAACAGCAACTTAACTGTGTGACAGTTCAGAGGCAACTACAAAACTGCTTCCAAGAGCCTGCCAAGGAAGCCAGATGCTCTTGTTAGAAAAATAGCTTTCTGCTCAGCATCTGGGTTCTTTGAAAAAAATGATAAATCCTGATTACAATTGCATACATCATTTGAAGATAGCAGATAGCATACACTGTTTGAAGATAGCAGAAGTTTAAAAGTTATTAACTGAATTAAGTTACATACTTTAAAAATTGTTCTGATAGAAGGGGAAACCTGAAATAACAGGTTTAGGCATCTTTTTCATGCACATTTTATGCATTTAACATTTCATTTGAACATATGTTACCTGTTACGAATGTATATATTGTAAATATCAATGTTTCTATATTCAAAATAATATTGCAACAAAACTACACATTTTTATATAACATGTCAGTAGGATCGTAACAATAGCACTTAGACTTATATAGCACTTCACAGTGCTTTACAACCCTAAGTGGTTTACAGAGTCAGCATATTGCCCCCAACAGTCTCGGTCCTCATTTTACTGACCTCGGAAGGATGGAAGACTGAGTCAATCAGCAGTCAGCAGAATTAGCCTGCAATACTGCATTCTAACCACTGCGCCACCATGGCTCTTCATGTTAGCTAAATATAAACATTGTGTTAATAAACTGAAATGTTATTATAGCTTTTAAAGAATCCTAGCATTATGGGTCAACACCCCCCCCCCACATACACACTCATTAACACATGTTCAATTCAATTAGCTTTAGAAATCCAATCTGCAGGTCATTTAGTGAGCCTTGATGACGCAGTGGTTAGAATGCAGTATTGCAGGCTAACTCTGTCCACAGTCTGGAGCTTGATCCTAACAGGTTGACTCAGCCTTCCATCCTTCCAATATCTGCAAAATGAGGACCCAGATTGTTGGGGGAAGTATGCTGACTCTGTAAACCGCTTAGAAAGGGCTGTAAAGCACTATGAAGTGGTATATAAGTCTAGGTGCTATTGCTATTTACAGGTATTCAGTTTTAACTTGGGCTAAATATTACTCGTGCAATATTTTAAAAAATGGAATCTGAATAATTTACTCTGTGAACAGGAAGTACAGGAAACAAATAATCCTAATGTTTTAAAACTGTACTAATTAGTGCCTGCTAAACATGCTAAGAATTTCATAGGCCGGTTTATATCAGTTTTCCCTCATGCAACGCTATCCAGGAATATGTTTTCATGGGGAATGTCTTCTATGAACCAGGCTCTTTATAAATACAGCTGTTGTTCCTCATTAGGAGACATATCAAGGGCTGCCACAACTGAGAGTAAGTAACTGGGTTGACAAAAATAACTAGTAAAATGCAGGGGTTGCATCCATGTTTGCTCCCCCCCACCCCCAGTTCATAAGTGACATCTGATGTATAAAAGTTTTCTAAGGCTGTTAGTAGAGACAAAGGACCAAATAGATGTAAGAATCATGCATTCCACATTGAACTGAAACATGAGAGTTGGGTGGAAGAGATGTTGCATTCTTTGCCTACAGGATAGTTATATGAATCCTCTGCCTTCTCCTGTTTCAAACACCTCTGCAATGGTAAGAAAATCCTGCTGATATTGGTAGGAATTTCCGTCACAATGCTAACAGCACAACCCCAACAATACTAAGAGAAGGAGAAGTGAGTTTACTCTTCTCCTGCAGTATAGATCTTTGAGAGACTGAAGTTGTTTTTGTTACAAAGATAGCACATACACACACACAAGCACCCTCCCTCCCTCCCTCCCTCCCTCTCCCCCCCCCCCCCTCTCTCTCTCTCAAATTTTAATACGGAAATGTCTATTCCCTATCTGATCATCCTTTTACTTAAAGTCCAGTCAGGTCAATGTTCAGCTTTAACTTCTAGAGCAGAAGCAGGCCATGAAGGCAACATGCAGTTCCAATACAGATCGATGAACCCAAATGTATATCTACATAAACCACACACTCAAACACATAAGGATAGTTAGACCTCCCTTGTCCCAGTAGGTTAAAGGTTTTCTGAGGGTAGAAATAGAGCAGTTGCAAGTTGAACAGCACTTGCTGAAGAAACTGCCAAGGTCTACTGAAAAAAAGCTTATATCTAGAGTATTGTTTAACTGGAAGATCAATATTTACAAAGACAAGGGGGAGATTGTCAATCATTCTCATTATCAGCCTACTTATTTGGAGTGGAACTTACTGTACTAAGTAACTGTACAGAATGGGAGCCAACTCTCTCTAATTAAGCTAGAGAGAAAAACAGATCATCCTGGAAATTTCAAGGTGGAAACTATTATAAATACACACACAGACACAGACACACACACATACCCATATATACATACCTTCCTTTTCAGGATAATCAATATTATCCAAAGCATAAAAAAGTGTAAGTAATAGTAGAAGAAATTAAAGTGAGAAATTAGGGGGGAAATGGCAACTTAAGCATACTTAACACTGTACCTCCCCACCATTCTTGTAACTCTACATAACTTTGTAGCCTTGCAAACTATCCTTACTTCTACAACAGACATACCCCCAGTCCCTCTGTTTGTGTACGTGTGTGTGTGTGTGTGTGTGTGTGTGTGTGTGTGTGTGTGTGTGTGTGTGTGTCAGGGGCGGGTTCCTAATTTTTTTACTACCACTCTGTGGGCGTGGCTTATTTTGTGGGTGTGTCTTGCCAGCCATGTGACCGGGTGGGCATGGGCCTTGGGAGCTTGGCAGCGGCCGGAGAAGTGGGGAGGCATTGCCCACCCGCAATGCAGCCCCCGCAGTGGGAGCAGCAAGACTGCGGCAGCAGTTCTTCTAGGAGGTTCCATCCGGCCTGAATGCTTCTCCCCATTCGATGATCCTAGGCTCCTGCCTCCTGTGCCCCCTCCCCTTAGCAGCTCGAGAAGCCTCGAATGTGCAAAAATGCCCGGGATCATCACCGCACGTTCGTGGCTTCTCGGACTGCTGAAGGGAGGGGAACTGAGATAGATCCTGCTGCCCATTCCCCCTCCCCTCAGCAGCTCGAGAAGCCTCAAACGTGCAAAAATGCCTAGGATCATCACCGCACGTTCGTGGCTTCTCAGACTGAAGGGAGGGGAATGGAGATAGTTCCTGCTGCCCGTTCTTTCAGCGTCTCACGTGCTCCCTCAGCCATCCTCCCCTGCTTGGACTCACTGTGGGGTAGGAAGGCAGCACATGCGCAGTGCCGGAAGCTCGGCTTCTGGGCATGCGCAGAAGAATTTTTTAAAAAAAATTTAATTTTTTAAAAATAATGGCGGCACCCAGGCACCGGCAACCGACCGCACCAGTACTGTGACGTCACCAGCGGGCCGCTACCGGTGCTGTAGAGTGGACCGCACTGGTAGGAACCCACCACTGGTGTGTGTGTATCTTTAAACTGGCTTGACAGAAAAAGGCATATTCATTAGTCAGTTTTCATTACTTAAGTATTGTATCAATATCATGATGTAAAATAAGAATTTATTTTGTGTTTGTATATGTATGGATCACACCATGTACTAGATCAGAAAATATGGATATTTCTCTGCATACTTTTGAAATGGTTACTATTTCCTTGTATTTTTTATATGCCTATCATTGGCCAGAAATTCAAATCAGCACTTTCTTTCTGTCACTCTTCATACAATTGACTATAATTTACAGCTCAGCAAGAGGATTCATGAAACAAGTATCTATTTTACTTTGGCAAACTAATTCTAGCTAATCAAAGCTTTCCAGAAAAACAACTCAGCATGAAGCTCTACAAGAGAAATATGCGGAGAACAAAGCTTTTTGTCAAACAACACATCTTGAGATGTAAACACATATGTCTCTTATAGGAAATTTTATCGCTTCCACATTAATCGGCAGACAAAAGGAGTATTCTTGTCCCAGACCTGGTTCAACTGGGGAGCTATCGTCACTGGAAACAAGAGCCTGATTAGGTTCCCACACAGATATGAATAGACTTTCCTTTTTTGAGCAAAATGCCATTTCTCCTTGTTTCTTAAGAACAGACTGGCAATTGTAATTGTTAAAGAAAAAAAGAAGCCTTGAAACAAGTCCTCCGAATTATCTTGGAACTCAAGACATTTGTTTCTTCACTTGTGGCTTCCCTTCTTGTTGTTATCCAGTCATTTCTATTATCCATCTGGTTGTTCTGTTTTGGAAAGCCTGAGTTGATTCACAGCTGTGAAGATGAACAAGAGCTTGGATGGCTCTAAGCACACGGAGATCTCCTAACTGCTAATGAAGTCAGCAGACCGTGGGACAGATGTTAAAAGGATTCATAAAATAACTCAGTGGCAAAGCTCCTGACCTCTGTTGGGGATGATGAAGATGATGATGACGATGATAATGATGATTCCAGAAAAGAGCAAAACTGCATGCAAGAGCATCCACAATTAGAGAAACCTGCCAAGTCCTTTATTAATGTTGATTTCTTGCATTATGTTTCACAAGAAACAGCCTGTCCAGGATTAGTGCAGAGGAGAGTGAGGCTGGCCTGTAATGTAAATATTACTAGACCCAGATAATATGCCACGAACCTAAGAGAGACATACAACATTTGTTTTTTTTCTGAATGCTATGATATCCATCTGGCACCATGTGTGGTTTCTGTATTTTAAAAAGAAGTAACAATTCATAATGCTAACTACAGCAAATCAGTTATAAAAATGCCAGCACAATCGGAAATGCAAAAATCACACCTTTACCTTTTCTTTAAACACTGCTTGTTGTAGGAGTAAAGAAAAAGTAAAAGCAGAATTTTAAATGACTTAAGTCCTGCATTTCTGTGATGATATACTGTGATGATAAATAGGATCAGCTCTATCAAACCCTGTACCTGTTAACAGCGGTGTTCCCCAAGGCAGCGTCTTAGAACCTACTCTCTTCATTCTTTACATAAATGACATTTGTGATAATATACAAAGCAACTGCGTCCTCTTCGCAGATGATGTGAAACTATTCAACACCACCGACAATACTACAACCCTTCAAAAAGACCTTGACTATGTATCTGAATGGTCAAACAAGTGGCAACTACCAATCTCAATCAACAAATGCTCAGTTTTACACATTGGCAAAAATAATCAAAACACAAAATACAAACTTGATTATCATGATCTTGATGATGATCCTCACTCAGTAAAGGACCTTGGAATACTCATCTCTAACGATCTAAGTGCCAGAGCCCACTGCAACAACATAGCTAAGAAGGCATTAAGAGTGGTTAACCTAATCTTGCGCAGCTTCTTCTCAGGTAACATTGTACTCTTAACCAGAGCATACAAAACATTTGCTAGACCGATTCTTGAATACAGCTCATCTGTCTGGAACCCACACTACATATCAGACATTAACACAATTGAGAATGTCCAGAGATACTTCACAAGAAGAGTATTACATTCCTCTGTTCACAACAGAATACCTTATGAAACCAGACTTGAAATTTTGGGACTTGAAAATTTAGAACTACGCCGCCTTCGATCTGACCTAAGTGTAGCTCACAAAATTATCTGCCACAATGTCCTACCTGTTAACGACTACTTCAGCTTCAACCACAATAATACATGAGCTCACAATAGATACAAACTTAATGTAAACCGCTCCAAACTTGATTGCAAAAAAATTCGACTTCAACAACAGAGTGGTCAATGCCTGGAACACTTTACCTGACTCAGTAGTTTCTTCCCCAAACCTCAAAAACTTCAACCTCAGATTATCTACCATCAACCTCACCCCATTCCTAAGAGGTCGGTAAGGGGCGTGCATAAGCGCACAATCGTGCCTACCGTTCCTGTCCTAATGTACCCATCTATTCATACCTCTTTTACTATTATTCATGCTTGTACTATCACATATATATTCAATCATGTTTTACTGTTTATACTTTGCTTATAATCATAAATGCTTGACAAATAAAACAAATACAAAAAAAATACTTGTACCTAAAGATCAAACAGCCTTAGAATGGAGGTAAATATACATATCCCAAGATAATGTTGCAGGAATCTGAGTCGGTTATTGGGGACAAAGGTTTATCCTTGCAAGCTTTCAGCCTTATGCTGAGTCCATCATCAGGGAACTTTTTTTCTATTTTTCCAGAATATGTACACTGGGCTGTCCTACAATACAAGGTGTAGCATAACCCAGTACATATACATATTCTGGAGAGAGAGGGGGGAGGGGGGAGGGAGGAGGGGGAGAAATAAACCTTTGGTCTCAGTGACCAACTCATATTGGATCCTGCAATCTTAGTCTTTGCTAGGGATCAAATGTGGGCTACCTATTTATGTGAAACTCCTAAAAACAGTAAATAAAACCACATTTTTATTCTCCTTATCCATTTATTAAAATGAATTTATTAGTGAACTTAAAAAAGAGAGATCTGACTTTCCATTTTATTAGGGTATTTTTTAATGACCTCTTATTGTGTGGTAACTTTATATCAACAACTACCTACTTAATTTTGGAAAGTATCATATCTATTTCATTACCACAGATATTAGCAAAAATGTGTAATTTATCTCACCTTTGGAACTATCTTCTATAGTTAATATTCCCTGTCCTTTTTAAACCTACAAAGGGGGGTGGGGGGTATGTGGGGGTGGGGGGTTACAATTGTTTCTTTTCCATCACAAGTGTAATAACAAAAATGAGGCAGAAATTCAATCATGCATGACTTTCTCTTCATAATTCTCTCTCTCTTTTGAAGCAAGAATACAGTATTAACTGCCCAGGTAGTTTTTTTTTTAAACCACAAATTGCAGGAGAATATTACATGTAGAGATTCTGATGATGGCTATATCCTGATCTGCCTGAAAAGTTTGGGTCAGGTCAGTCTTGAATCAGAGTTGGTGGTCCTGAAATATGATTCTCCAATTCAGATGTTTCAGACCAGAACAGCCTGTATCAGAATTAGGCAGAATCAAATACTTCAAGCAACTCTAGGACATTATCACTTTTTCTCCAGATAACATGCAGTGCAGTACTTCTTGAAGATATACTGGCATCAGGAAACAAATACTCCTTCATACCGTTTTTTGTACTGTTGCAATAGAACAGAAAGGGGGCAAAAACGTTTTACTCTATAGACATGGGACTCTCTACCTTTATAATTATTATATTTGGGCTAATAATTATGCATTTCTTCACATGAAAGATTACAAAATATACTGCCTTGTTCCATAGCTGCACATATGGAAAGATGCTAACTATACAACATCATCATTTTACATGGTAACGGAGATGCATTCCGTCTTACGTAAGTAGTTTCCCCAGTGCTAGTTCTGCCTCCGCAATGAAATGTGCATCCCTCAAAATGAATGTGGAAGAGTTCTGGGTAAAAGACCATCAGAACCATTTCATCCATAGCCAGAGAATAAACAACAGCAGCACCTCTTCTATGGCTTATGTACACAGTGTGATCTTCAACAGAGGGCTTTAATACTTTCTTTTTCTGAACTGCAACTTTGACAGAGTAAATTGAGGGGTATTGTGCTCCCTGAGAACAGCCAAATTATATAGGACAGATTCAATTATAATGTTCAACTATAACTTCCTTGAATTACCTGTTCACAACCAGTTTACTATAAAATCAAAAGCGCACCCCAAAAGCACACTTATCCACTTGGATAAACCAAAAATAGCTGCCAGACCCTGCAGCTATCACAAGAATTTGGCACACAGCCTTTACACGAGGAGAATTCACTTTGCATCTGAAATAAAACAATTGTTTTGTTACAATTGTTGAAGTCTACAAAATTGCACCCGCAATGGTGTTTATTTCTTGTAACATATATAAATTGACAAAAATGTGTATACTCTATACAACGGAAATTTATTTGTTTGAAATAACTGCGTGATTTTTTTTAAAAAACCATAAACACTGGTCAATGTTATAGCATGTTATGGAAATATTTTGGCCATAGGAATCCCAAGCAGCACAGATAAGATCACAAATGCATGTAGATCTATTATACACACAAAAACAAAAATGTTGTATCATTGGTTTCTACTCAGGAGGCCACCATAAAGAATAACGAGGAAAGGACAGAAAAAAGAGAACAAGGAAGCAAAAAAAATGTAATACAGAAAGAAAAGCAGAAGAGAAAATAAAATTGTCCTAATTCATTTGATTGAGACAGAGGACTTAAGGGATGAAGGAACAAGAAAAACCAGAAAGGAATCAGAGAAATCAAAGATATAGTATTTTTGTCTTTGTGTTTATAATAGATCTACATGTATTTGTAGACTCATCTGGCTCCCTGTGACTCCTATGGCCAAAATATTATCCATTTATTCTAAAGTAGAAAAAAGGATTATTTCCATAACAAAATTATGAAAATGATTGAAAGAGAATTATGGAAATAGCAGCAAGGAGATCTGTGAACATTGGAGTTAGATTTCCTCAGAGTAACTGCTACTAGATTTAGCAAACTGCAATCTGTCAATAAAACTGTGTATCTTTGTAGATCTTGGCAACAGAAATCATCACTTGTAGAAAATCAGTTCAGTTCTGCAACCCTCCGTTAGTGAATGCCTACTGAACTTTCTGAGATACTACCTGTACCTATATCCCTTTCAATATACTATCTGTAATAACTAGAAGTCATTTGCTGAAAGTGCTGCTCAATCTTTAAATATCGGCCATATATACTACACAAAAAATTGAACATTCAAATGCAGAAGATACTTTATCTTCTTGTGAATGAGCTGAATTAAAGGACTGTCCCCAAAAAAGGTCAGTTATACTTCAGTGGCCAGTGAAGGAAGTTGGCACCCACCCCTCTCCTAGAAAAATGAAATATCCTAGGAAATATTGAAAAGGAAGAATGTATTTCCCTGGATGAGGAGAAACATGTTTTAAGCAGCTTCCTGCAGCTCCCTGCCCCCTCTCTTCAGCTCCAGGGAGTTGGGATTAAGACCTTCACCCTTAGGACATGATAGGATTAACCCTCTACCACATGGCACCTGGAAAATTACCAGCACTCAAACAAGCTTGGGAGACAATCTAAAAAGCTAGCTAAAAACCCCGCCCCTAGGGGGGGGTTCTGACCACCAACCGGAGTGCATTACATACACAGGAACAAGAAACTAAGAGGTGGGGCCCAACAGAGGTTATAAAAAACTCAGGGATTCTCAGCAAGCCCCTTTTTTCTTTTCACCCAACATCTGGAAGCATGTGATCCACCTTTTCTGTTCAGGAACTCATGCCATGTGCTCCTGTCCACCATTAAACCTTCTTTCCAAGCAGCTCCCATGAATCCAGTGTCTTTTTCCCACTTGGAAGTGAACCCAGAAGGATATTCCTTACAACACCAGGAACAAATGAACAACTTTGGTAATATGTAGAGGAAAAGAAGAAGGGAGAGGGGGAAAATCCTGAGTTTAAAAATCCTGAGTTTCCAATTTAGATAACAGCTGCACTGTTATTGGCTGCATGGCTTGCCATATCTCTCCTCTCAGCTGATCATTGGCATTTCTTTCTGGACTCTTGGATCTTTGCTCTGTCATATTTCCTTATATAATTACACACAGTATATAAAAGAGCCGAGGTGGCGCAGAGTGTAATACTGCAGGCTACTTTAGCTGACTGTGATCAGCAGTTCAGCTGTTCAAATCTCACTGGCTCAAGGTTGACTCAGCCTTCCATCCTTCCGAGGTAGGTAAAATGAGGACCCAGATTGTTGGGGGCAATATAAATACAGTATATATTGCTTAATTGTGTAAACCGCTTAGAGCCGTGGTGGCGGACCTATGGCACGCGTGCCAGAGATGGCACGCGGAGCCATAGAAGCCGGCACGCGAGGGTTGCCCACCGGCAAACCGGAAGTGCGAAAAAACACACTTCTGGTTTGCCGGTGTGCTTTTCGCACTTTTCAGCACTTCCGGTTTGTCCGTTTTGTAGTTTTTTGCATTCCGGAGCTTCAGGGAGCTTCCCTGAACCCTCCGGAGTGCAAAAAACAGCATACCGGCAAACCGGAAGTGCGTTTTTTCGCATTTCTGGTTTGCCTGTTTCGTCGTCCCAGGCTCCGGTAAGCCTTTGCGCGGGGGTGGGGGTGTGTGTGCATGCGCAGGGGGCAGCATGGGGGGGTGTTGTGCGCATGCGTGGGGGGGAGGGAATGGGTGTGGGCATGTGAGCGCGCGCGAGCGCGCCCCCCCCTTTTTGGCACACGAGCCGAAAAAGGTTCGCCACCACTGGCTTAGAGAGTGCTTGCACTTTGAGGCGGTATATAAGTCTCACTAATAAATAAATAAAAAAATTTTTTAAATGTACCATTTCAAACATTTAAAAAAAGGATTTATTTAAATTGAACAGTTGATCTAAAGATGGCTAAATAGTGATTTCCCTGACTTTTTAAAAGCTCCTCATGATTTCTAGCAAGCATCCTTTCCAGGTCTTTCTAGATTACATGAAGCCCCTTCCTCTCTTATCTATCTCCATGGGGATGCAATATTTCCCCTTACTTCCACAAGTTATAAAGAAAAAAACTCTAGATAAGCATAGTACGTCAAGCTCCTTAAAAAAGCTGCTAATTGCAAGGGTTCAAGGGGACTTGAAAAGAGGGGATAGTCCAATAAGTATATTAATCACTCCTTTGAAGACACAATGATTCCATGATATCTGTAGATGCCATACTCTAAATAAATAAAATAAATGTTGATAAAGATGCCTCAGTTTAGTGTGACAGCATTGGTATAATGTTAAAAAATTGAAAAATATAAAGCCAGAGGAATCGGAGAAATAAGGAGATGGCATAAAATTAAAGCAGCAGAATACAGGATGGCATCCATGAGATAAAACAAGCACAGCTACAATATTATTGAGATGGGACCAATGCCCAAAAGGAAAAAGCAGGAAGACCCACCCACACCATGGCACTTCACTGCACAGAAGGGAAGCTCATAAAGCAGGGGAATAACCAATCACATCCAGCATTGGCTCCACTCCAGACTGAGCACCATCTAATCTATCGCCAACTCACAGCAATCTGAACAAGAATGTCTAAAGTCAGCTTTAAAAAAAGCCAGAAGGAGCAAGGCTGAAAAATAGTTTAGCAAATTCCTTTAAGAAATATTGATTGTTCCCATCAATACCTAGAGACCTAGCTAATATAGAGAGACCTAGCTTCATATGGAAACCAACAAATTAATATTTATTTATTTTTATTTATTTTGTGCGATTTATATACCGCCTCACAGTGCAAGCACTCTCTAAGCGGTTTACACCAGTAAGCAATGTATATTTATATTGCCCCCAACAATCTGGGTCCTCATTTTACCTACCTCGGAAGGATGGAAGGCTGAGTCAACCTTGAGCCGGTGAGATTTGAACCGCTGACCTGCGGATCAGTGTCAGCTAAAGTGGCCTGCAGTACCTGCCTCTAACCGCTGCGCTACCTTGGCTCTAATAGGTGAATAAACAGGTAATAATAGGTAATAAACAGGTGAATGGAAGTTGAGGCAACATTGTGCAATTGACGATCCTAAAATCAGAACTGCAGATCTCTTATGAAACCCATTTGTGGATGAGGCAAAAGTACACAGTAACTTGGTCAGTAGGTCTCACCTCATTTCACTTTTTTTCCAACAGACTGAGTGCTGCTCTGCTGTGAATACTGCTTTTCCTGTAGTTTTTTTTAAAACAGGGCCTCTGAGAAAGGGTTTGATACAACTCAATGACTGAAGTAATACCTTTGTCCATCTGAGCATTAAATGGTCCATTGAAATACAGCTTAGTTGGAAGGAATTTTTCAGTAAATGGTGGTTTCTAATTCCCCTCCCCCCCCAACTACTCTCCCAGCTGACTAGACTCTGGCTATGAAACTGCAGTTCAATCATTTTCAGTTGCCTCTTAGGTCAGGCCTTTAGTCAGTGTTAATTAAATATAACCCCCTTAGAATAGTAGAGGTTAACTGAGAGCCACAAATTGGTCTTCAATGCAGAATCACTATTATTCAAACTGGGGGGGGGGGATATCTGTCAGGGAGACCATATTTAATTACATATTGTTCTCAATGCATTATACACAGAAGAGCGAAGCAGGGTGGGAAAATACAATTTCCCCTGTTTCATTTTTAAATGCTATTTTATTTTGCAAATGATTCGGGTTTTTTTTAAATAATAACCCGTCAAAAAGAAAAGTGCTGCTGCAGAGGTTTCCTTCAACTGTTTCCCCATTCAATAAGGTGAACCAATGTTCTTGCACACGTTTCTGCTTCTGTTACAACTTTTACATTTTTGGTCCCTCTCCTGTTGGTGCAAATATCAATACCCCTTGAATTTCCTGTTCTCCGATTTTGCTATCTGTTTGTCCTTGAGGATTAACTGAAATTTTGTCTTTTCTTCACTCTAATGCTTTCAAATGAGAATCTGGCTTTCCTCTATCAAGATTTTGTTTACCGCTTTGCTAGGAAAAAGAAACAAAAAGGGGGATCTGGGTCCCTTTCCCCCCCCACCACCACCACCAACCCCATGTCCAAAACTATCTAAGGATTAAGCCAAGTTGAAAGGCTTTATTTTAAACACACAGCAATTAGCCTTGTCTTTGTGAACATGACTTTCCTGTAAATACTCCACCTTGACTATCTCTTTGTCCCAAGATCCCTTAGAAGAAAGCAATCAAGCGATAATTCAGCATTATTGCTGCTTCAGTGCCCTAATCACTTAAAGAGCAGCAAAGACCCTATACTCACAGCCGCAAGGCTCCTGCAGCCTCTTGGCCTCAGGCAGCCTTCACAATCCAGTAGCATCCAGATGTCAAGAGGAAAAGCCAGGTCCTGGATGCATCAGGCAGCTTCCTTCCAGTATGGCCTAACAGCTGCTTCAGCTCCTGGCATTCAACATGCTGAATACACCGAGACCAAGGTGCAAGCTAGGGAATAGAAATAGGGTGGAACTAAAGTGTGGAAATTTCCTCCATTTCACCGGGGTTTTATGAAGTGATATGCAGAATGCTTTCTAATTTCCTCCCGTTCTCACATTGTTTTCCTAAAAGCAAAACAACCTTGTGTGTACTATCTGTTTTTAAAGAAGAGATCCTCTTGCAAAGAAATGGGCTGAAATGTCACCTTCCCATCATTGTTCTAACACACACACACACACACACACACACACACACACACACACACACACACACACACACGTTTACTATAACTTAGCCTGCTGGTTAACTTGCTCTATTTTAATTAGTGTTGGTTAACCTTCTTTGTCACCCTAAATGAGGGATTTGGAATAGTAAGATTAAAAACAGATTCCGCATCTAAATGGTTTGAAAGACAACAAACATTCAACTGAGTGACCATATGCTTTTTGTGTGTGTGTGTTTATAGTGGCTTTCAGTAAAGTTGCTTAAGAGCTTTAAAATTACTAGGAACCATCCCCTCCCTTTCATCTGCAAGAAAAGAAAAAGGCTGTTAAGAGGCATGGGAACAGGCAGAATCTAAAATATATCTGAATAGGAAGTCAACAATTCTGCAGACGGGCTCAATCAGTGACCTTAGACAAGCCGCCAATTTCCACAAATCATTTATAAAATGGGCATTGTAATGACAATACTTACAAGTCTTGCTGAGGGGATAAACTGAAAGCCTAATACAGTGCTTTAGAAGCGATCGATCAGAGCTGCTATCCTAAATGAGCCTAAAGTATTATTATTTGTATTGCTCACATCTAGTTAAAAGTTTATAATCTTAGTGCTTGCTTGTTCACATTTTAACAAAATCATTCTAAAAGTTAAAATAAGTGCAGGTTCACAGAATGCATTTCTTTACATGTATCTTCCTCATCTGTACCTTCCTTGGCCTGACATTTCACCTACTCCCCTGTGTGATTATTCTCACTGTCAGTCCTTATAGCATATTCTGTTTTATATGATGATAAAGACATTTTAGTTACTTAAACTGGTTAAGCCAAATGTTAATATCCCCCTTTTCATGATTAAAGCATTTACAGCCAAAGATAAAAAAAGAGGGGGGAGCCCATATTATAATACAACCTATCTGATTAAAACAGAACCTAAGCATACCTACATTCAAATTTGATGGTTTCTGGCCAGGTGCCCTTGTAAATACCATATTTTTTGGAGTATAACACACACCGGAGTATAAGACGCACCTTAGTTTTGGGGGAGGAAAATAGGGGAAAACAATCTGCCTACCAGGTATTCATCTGGCTAGCATCCTTAGTCTGGTCAGCTTCAGCACATTATTTTATCCCCTGGTTAGGACTTAAAAAAAACCTTCTTCTGAGAGAGTAACAATGAAAGAGCATGCAAGCAGGTAAGAGCTGGGAAGATCGTTAGCACCTAGTTAGGGCTAGAAAAAAACTTATTCAGAGCAAGTAGAGCAATGAAAAAAACCCTGCAAAGACTTAGGGCTGGAAAAACATTCTTCTGAGAGAGTAACAATGAAAAAGCCTGCAAGGTAAGAGCTGGGAAGATCTGTTAGCACCTAGTTAGGGTTGGAAAAAAAAGGCTACATTCGAAGTATAAGACGCACCCAAATTTTCAGCCACTTTTAGGGAGGAAAAAGGTGTGTCTTATACTCCAAAAAATACGGTAGTTCCATGTAGAGATTCATATCCCCCCAAATATTTTTTTAATATACCAAATATTGTATTTCCTTATATCAGTCTCTTCCTACATAAATGACCATGTCACCGAGTTTTTGAGTTTTTTTTTTTTTAATGGCAACTGGCATCTCTCTTGCTTCTCGTGGCAACCTTTGCAGACTACAATTTCTACACTGGGTTGCGGTAGTCTATTTCTGACTGCTATAGCCATTGCACAGAATTTAACCACCTTCCTAAAAACTTTGTGATCTTTCTTATTTAATAGAAACCACACAGCCGGTGTTGGGAGAAGTCTCAGTAATTTATGATAAGAGGCAAAACTAACTCCTTCCTCCAATGGTGACAGATAGGGTATTTCAGTTTTAGTATCTGAACATACACATAAGTGCTCTTGACAGGGTATATTGTTGAGTTTTCTAGTCAATACTATTGAGGGCAAAGCATCTAAGATGCCGATGTGAGTGCCTTCCTATATAAGGATTTACTTTATTTATTTTTATTTATTTTATTTGTCAAAACATGTACAAGATAGCAGGTATGATATAAACATATACAAAAGCAAAGTAGGTACAGGTAAATTTGGACAGTAGGACAGGGACGGTAGGCACGATGGTGCGCTTATGCACGCCCCTTACAGACCTCTTAGGAATGGGGTGAGGTCGACTGTAGACAGTCTAAGGTTAAAGTTTTTGGGGTTTGGGAAGAAACCACAGAGTCAGGTAGTGCATTGCAGTCATTGATCACTCTGTTGCTGAAGTTGTATTTTCTGCAGTCGAATTTCGAGCGGTTTACATTGAGTTTGAATCTATTGTGTGTGCGTGTGTTGTTGCGGTTGAAGCTGAAGTATTCATTGACAGGTAGGACATTGTGGCAGATGATTTTATGAACTATATTTAGATCATATCGAAGGCGACGAAGCTCTAAGCTATCTAAGCCCAAAATTTCAAGTCTGGTGGCATAAGGTATTCTGTTGCGAGCAGAGGAGTGGAGAACTCTCCTTGTGAAATATATCTGGACTCTCTCAATTGTATTAATGTCCTATATGCAGTACGGGTTCCAGACAGGTGAGCTGTATTCAAGAATTGGTCTGGCAAATGTTTTGTATGCTCTGGTTAGCAGTGTAATATGTAAGCATATGAAAAAAGTATTTCAGGATAGTGAAAGAGGGATACAGGTGAGATGTTGCATCTATACTTTTGCATATTCTGGTCAAAAATTCTCAAGTTGGATTTTTCATTTCCATTTCCTTTACCTAACTGATATACTAGGTCTGATTGATACTGCTTTCTCCTTACAGGGGTTCCCCCCCCCCGCTCTTTGCCTCCTCAATTTCATCCCTCAATTTCCATTTTTTATCTAGCAACTCTTCAGGGGGACAGGTTACCCTCACAAGCCCTAAATTTGTACTTCCTATCACTTTACTGTAGGTTAGATTTCCTAAATTTCCAATTACAACAAATTCAAATTTCAAGTCAAGCCCTGACAAAGTCTGAGGGGTTAGAGTTAGGCTTATGGTTTTACTTGCTGGGCACAGTAACAGTGGAGTAAAAAAAAAACTGAAGAAGTCTCTTGGATGAGAAGCAAAATGTTTTCAAGGGAAAAAAACAAGAAAGTCCAATTGCCTTTTGAAAAGCATCTTTGGGACAACTGTGACCTGGATGATTGAGAATCTCTATAGACTTTTTATTTTTGCTTTTTCTGGAATATTGAGAATCTTGCTAATATAAACTGAGAAAATGAAATTAGATAACCAATCAGTTCAGTTGCAAACACAGAGGGAAATACATTAATGTACCGTATTTTTCGGAGTATAAGACGCACCTTTTTACCCTCAAAAAGAAGGTGAAAACCTGGGTGCATCTTATACACTGAATGCAGCCCCACCCAGCCACCCCCACCCTTTGGCCTCTGCCTGCCAGCAATTTACCTCTTTGCAGCAAACAGGGCAAAGCACAAGAAGAGCACAAGAAGAGATAAACTGCCTCCCAACCTACAGCTGACTGAGGCTTACAAGCCACGTGGTAAAATGAAACTAACTACGTGGCTGTAATGTGACAAATTGCTGGGAGATAAACTGCTGGCAATATTAGACTGCTGAAATTGTAAGGAGGCAAGCTATAGCAGCTATGGCTCAGAGCTAGAGCTCTTGCCTCACAATCAGGAGGTTGTGAGTTCTATCCTAGGTAGAGGCAGATTCTGTTAATATGTTATTTTGTTAAATGTTTGTAGAGTGTTCAAATTATTAGACTTATTTTTTAAAGACTGCTTTATTATTGTTCTAGACAACTTAACAAAATGAAGAAGCTTTTTAAAATAAATTCTTGCTCTGAAGAGGCCCAGTGCTATTGTATCTTCTTTTAAATAGCAGAAACCCTTCCAGAAAGCCACATCAATTTTAAAGATCTGTAAAAGTATAATCTGAAATGTCCTGTTTTAGTATTAAGTATTAGTATTAAAATAAGGCAGCTGAATTAAACCCTGACTTAATCATGTTTGGAGTAGATCTATTTAAATAATTGGGAGGAGTTAGTGTGATTACATTTAAGAAAACTTTCTGGGATTAATATACTGCCATAATGTACATTTCTCCAATTCTTTGCCATTTCTATGGGTCAGGCACACATGCACAGAAATACACAGCAAACAGTATATATCATCTGTACTGTTTGCTGTTTGCTGTTTGGCAAATTGCTGGGAGGCAGAGGCCTTTTTTCCTTGTTTTCCTCCCCCAAAACTAAGGTGCGTCTTATACTCCGGTGCGTCTTATACTCCGAAAAATACGGTATATAAAATCTGACCGTACCAGAGTCAAAATTTTGGTATTCATAATATATTTATCTATGTCTATAGTTATTTCTATAGCTATTTGCTCTAATTTGTAAGATAGCTTGCAACTGCTGTTGTATTTTTCACTAGCAGGAACTGAAGCCACCGGATAGGGATATTATAAAAATCTGCTGGCTCTACTGATCAGGAGAAGTTTTATCACTCAGCTGGGGCACTTCTGGGAAAAAGAGCCATTCTAGCATCCCATTCAATTAACATATCATTAGAAAAAGGTTTTCCCCACTGAGGTTGCAGTGTCACTTGATAGGTAAACTTATTATATGTAAAGTGTAGCATTTGTGTGGCAGAGAAAATAAAGTATCAAGGAAAAGTGTGCTAGCATTGTTTCTAAACTAGGCAATCAAACATGGTGTACAATTTGACTTTAAAATAATTCCAACCTAGAAATCATTCAGTGACTATACCTACAGAAAATGCATAGTGTAGTCTTAATCCTACCCCTTTACATACAATAGACCTTGCTCCAATGTAAATAAACTGAAAGAGGAAAAGCAAACATAATTCTTTAAATAAAAAAAGTCAATCTATGTTTATTGCCTTTGATTTTCAAAGTAACTCATGATCCACCTTTTTTTATCCACTCAATGAATAGGTAGCTAAATATCAATGAGGATGAGAACATTGAACTTGTACTGGAATACCACTAATCTTTTTCTGTAATCTGTCAACATCAGTATGCTTTTTTAAAAAACTTAAAATCACTGTCAGGCCTGGAAGCCATCTTTTACCTTTTTGTATTCAGGCCTGCCACATTTTCTACTGTGGGAAAATGGGAGGGGGATTATATGGAGTAGGTGATATGTAGTAGTCTAAATAACATTCTTTCCAGAAAGGCAAGGCCGTTGTGCCCGGCAGCTGCGAGGAAGGGACGGGGAGGCATCTTCAGTTTTGGATGGTCCCTGATTGGATTGTGCGATGGACATGTGGGTGCTGGGCAGGGACTTGAACTTTCATTTGGGTGGGGAAAACCTGGAAGCTTTCAGATTCGGGTTTTCCCAGATGTTGCCAACATGGCATCTCTAATAAATTGGAACTTTGAGGAACTTCTAGCCTCGGAGTCTTGTTTTGTTGGGGGTGTTTATTGGAATGCTAACATCCACATTTTTCCATTTTAACTCTGATCATCACTTACATAATGCTATTCATTTATTAAGTTACTCTTATTTTTTATTTCTTCAATAAGCTAGTTTACTTGCATCCTTCCACCAAAAGCATCACTCAGGATAGATATCAGGAAAAAAAAGATTAAAATAACAAAGGCATAATAAAAATATTAAAATATAACAAAGAAAGACTCAAATATAAACACTTTAGTGACTAATTAGCTAAAACACCCAAAGCCTGGCTGAATAAACACATCTTTGCCAGCGGAAAGACAGCCAAGCTAATCTGATTTCTCTTGGCAAGGATTTTCAATCTGGGAGAAGTTATTGAAAAGGCCTTCTTTCAAGTCACTATCAAATGTGTATCCAATGGTTGTGTGACAGAGGAACTTAAAACCTGGGCAGACTCACATGGGAATTTATTTTTTCCAAATACTTTGTTCCCAAGTTGGTCAGGGCTTTATAAATCATAACCAGAACTTTTAATTGTGTCTAGAAATAGACTGGTGGCCACTGAGGTTGTTTCAACAAGGGAGTCAATCACATGTTCTTTCTGTCTGTCTGGCTACAGCCTTCTGGATCAGCTGAATTTTCCAAACACTTAAAAAAATAGTCCTATGCAAAATGCATTACAGTAGCCCAATGGAATGCAGCTAAGCTATGTATCACCAGGGCCAAATATAATATGTAAATGTACTATCTCCAGGAACAGATAAAATTGGCACATTGCCTGAGCTATGCAAACAGCCATTGCCAAAACCTGGGCATCCAAATTCAAGACTGAATTAAGCACATCACAGCTGCCAACATGAATCTTTCGACTGGACAAGAGCACCTCTGTCTTACCCTAATAAAACTTTCTTTACTCATCTTAATATTGGCAGGCTTACACAGAAGGAGGTTCTGCCTCAAATACAAATTTGAGGCAGAACCTCAAATCTGGAAAAAACAAATGAATTGGGAATAGTTGTTTTGACACCAGTTTCATCAATCTGTATGTGCCACTGAGATATCTCAATGAACCAAGACCTTCTGACTCTTTCATTAATAAACCAGTCATCCCGTTGTTACATTTATACTGATGCTCTCATCTTATAATTAAATTCTTCCTTTTCCATTGCTTATCGAGGTGGATATTTCTTCCTGCAATCATTCTATACGGCCTAGATTTTTCTTGTGTGTTTACAGAATTTGTGATTTGGAGTTTAAATTTTCATGGCATTTATTTACTTACTTGGGGTTTATATATTTAGTTGAGGCTTCGATTTTATGATTATAAGCAGGACTGAAAAGGCTTTATAGGCTTTATAGGCTTTATATGCACACCAATCCTTTCAGGACCCTCTGCAATAATGACAACAAAATTATCTTAAAATGATCCGTGGGAACAGCTCTAATATAGCATGTGAGGATAACAGCTGAAAACAAAAGGAAGAGAAAGCCAATGCAAGCTCTAAATGTATCCTTCGCTAAGATCTTTAAAATGTGGAAACTATTCTTTTGACGCAGGCTTCAATGACTCAAGCTCAAATAACCACATTCTGATCTTAATAAATATTCCTGTATGTGAACAGAATTAAATATTCTGCTTCGTATATGGCAGAAAACAATTTTTAATGCTCTTTTAGGTATGCTATTTTTGAAACTTCACAAGCAAAAAAGTTCACAAAGTCTGCAAGGCATCTGGCACAGAAATGTAAAAGAACGCTGTGAAGGCAATTCCTCAGGGAGTTAATCTGGACATTCACTAGCAGGAGGAATGCTGGGTACAAGCAAAGACTTTCAGAGGTTTTAAAACTCACTGGACTGGACAAGGACTGGTGTGTCTTTGTACATGTTTTACATAGTCAAGAGTCTCTTCACTCTTTCTTAATTTTATAAATGCCTTGACACTCATACAATACTGGTTCCTTCAGTGACACATCATGGACTACTCTACTCATGTAATCACGTTAAAGATAGTCATTAATGTTACAATTATTTCATAAGCAATATCAGAGCCTTGGCATAATATGGAGGCATAAGGATGTCTGCAATCTTTTTCTGCTACATTTTTTAAAAACACCATTGTTCATATTCTACCCAATTAATTTTTCACTAATGAAAGGTTAATAACAGAAGGCAATTTGTTTACTACTGTATTTTGTAATACAGAAACACCCAAATTCCAACTGTTCGATTCAAAGCTAAGATCAAGATTAATTATCTTTCAATTTGCTAGTCTCAAACTTTTCAAAAGGAATTCGCATATGTTATACATTGTCGATGCCTTTGGGTTTGAAAGAGGTTTGTTCTACTAAGCTACTATAGCCCTCTTTTGAGATAGGAGGAAATCAGAGTCTGCAGCATTCTCGTAACTGTCTAAAGTCAGCATAAATATTAAAATCATAAACTTCTATTATTGCATTATTATTATCATTCTCATTATTCTCATTCTTTTTATTTCTAACTTCAATTCATTATTAAACCTTCATTTTGTTTTTGGAATAAGTACATTTTAAGTCCAATAATGCCATCCAGTAATCTTGAACTGGAAAAGGCCCAGTCTAGGATCTAGAATTACGTACAGCCACTCACAATTCCACTATTGTCCAGATCACATCTAAACAGAACATTCATGATTTCCACTTGAAGAATAATTGTTCATGTGGGAACATGGAAATAGAGTCCCTAAAATAGTAAGTAATTTTCCACACAAGGTACTCATATTTATTGCAGGAAAATAGCCATGTGGGTTACTTAATCTACTGTATCCCTTCAGGCCCCATAGATTGGTATGAAACCATGCGGTCAGAAAATCTTAATTATGATGACTTAAAGCACTAATAGAGCAGAAAGGTAAGTTTCACACATATCCATTATTGTTTATCACATCAGGGATGAGCCTGAATAAATCCAAGCAACACATTAACATATTTTTAACTAATTCTCTATGAAAATTGGCTTGAGTCTATGAATGAGAGATAATGATTTAAAATTAACTCTGGTCAAATAAATTTGCTAAGCTGTTACTTGGAAATGGCTTGTTTGAAAACCGAGCAGAATTTAAACCGTATTTTGAGTTGGGAAGGTTGCATTAATGGAAAATGAAATTAAATTCTATCAATTAAATTCTATCTTTTTTCCAGCTTATTGTTTCAGTTTTTCTGTAAGCCGCCCAGAGTCACTTGCTTGTAGATGTGATGGAATGTAATCCAGATTCACAGAATGGATGGGCTGTATTCCAGAGGAGCAAGAGAGAACAAAGTTTAGCTTGGTCGGAAGGAAAAGAGTCAAGGGAGCTCCTCCTTAGGACTTCTCAGAGTGTATCTTTAATTATGCAATTAGTTTGCTTTAATTTGAAAAGATTTCTGTCTGTAGGTGAGGAACAATAAAGGCAACTGCTTAGAAAAAACTCAGCATGTCTCTCTTGGTGTAGATATATAAAGAAGGAAGGAAGGAAGGAAGGAAGGAAGGAAGGAAGGAAGGAAGGAAGGAAGGAAGGAAGGAAGGAAGGAAGGAAGGAAGGAAGGAAGGAAGGAAGGAAGGACAAACAAACTCAGGACTTAACTCAAGCTTATTACAGCTTCTTATTAGAACTCATTTCTCCATCTTCTCCTGCTCACAGTTAGCTTCTACCTTGATTCTGATCATCTCCACTGCAGCTAAGTGTACAAGTATAGAGGCAAGAAATCTCCCCAAGTTACATTTGGATAAAGCCACTGTGCTGGTAGCCTTGAATAACCAGTCCACCTCTAACTCTCACTGATGTCAATGATCTAAATCAAAGATAGACCCACTGAAGGCAAATGAAACTTAAGTGACTCACAGCTAAGTCACTTTCACCAGACTGAATCCAAAGAGATTATCATTCAAAAATGAAATATTCTGCAAATTCTCTCTGAACTACACTGTACATTTCTGAAACAAATCTACTTGAAATTGTATTTGACTTGGACAGGCTTATTCAAGCAGACTGTCTTTTACAGTGGTAATCTTGGCAAAAATATTCACTTTAACAGAGATATGATAAGCAGGAGTATTTGGTTTAAAATAATAGAAAAATAGGCTCATCAGGGGGGAGGGGGGAGGAGAGAGAAAGAGCGTACAAGGCAGAATGTTTCTATAAGGCTAATGAAGACAGAAACTGTGCCTGTAACAATATTAAGTTTATTTTCTCTAGTGATACGAAGAAGTGAGCAATCTGTCACTAATACTCTAAGTGAAATTACTTGTCTTGGTGGAATTCCTACTGACAGTCAGTCACTCACAGCATTGACCTGAAAATCTACCTGCTGAAAAACAAATTGCAGTGTCAAACTTTGAAAAGATAGGAAGCTGGTTTTAATTTTGATTGGTCTTACTTGAATCTTTTACGCAGTCTTCCCATCTCTTTTTCCGCTTTCTCCCCAAACCCCAATTCTTTACTGGATTGCAAATAAAAATAAAGGAAACCCCTGTTTAGCATTTGTGCGGGGAAATTATTATTGCTGGCTGCATCAGAGAAATGTTATGTCAGATAAAACTGTTAAAGTGTGTCTAAGCAACATTAAGAGTGGCAGGCCCGCCAGTGACTGACTGGGTGAGTGAACACATTACCCAGACAGCATTGTAGGAATTAATTTTCTTCAATAAAGTGATTTTTAAGGCTCATATATTTCACAATCTAAACATATGTCAGTGTTTCATAAACAAAATAAATGGATTAAAATAAAACATTACCAATATGCTGACACATGGAGATACTTTAATTAGGAATACTTAAGCTGTGTGATATCTAACTGCTGTATTTGCTGTGGTGGAGTGTGCCCCATTTCACAAAGCCACAAGCAGGTATGACCCATTTACACAATAAAAGGCTGGAGCCAAACCCAATTGCCTTTTTTCTAGGATAGCCTATTGCATAGAATTAACCCCAATAAAATTCGCTTTAAGCTCGCAGCAATATACAGGAAAGAGACACGGCTCATATACCAACTTTTCCACGGGGTGGGGGTGGGGGAGAGAGAGGAACAAATGAGATGCTGGTTCTTGAGAATAATATTTCTTCATAAAAGGCTACATTTAATGCCTTAGCTATTTAAAGGCCATATTTACATGACTGTCACATTACAGCGGCCTCTCTCCTGCACATTCTTCTCTACTTACTTTAAGGGCTTGCACGAAAATAGCTGAGGAAAGCAAATGTCAACCCTGTCCTGAAATTTATATGTGTGAGAGAATTAGAATAAGTAGAAATGTAATATATTGTTTACTGTACCGAGTGCCCTCTGTTCTGTAAAGGTCAAAAGCATTGTAACCTTAGAGTTACAGTTTCTGATTGTTCCCAGGGTTAAATACATTATCAAAATTAATGGTTCAAACCCTCAACCTTCAGATATATGAGTATTCCTGCCTCCATCTGCCGAACTGTTCAACTAAAAATAGCATTCTTTGGCCTTCATACTGCTAATATTGTACCCCTGAGGCAGGCGCTGCAATGCTTCAGCAATACTTTGGATCTGCACCCTGTGGTATAACAAAAGGTCGTTACGTTGTGCAAAGCGAAGAGCAGAGAAGAGCGAGAGGATAAAGAAGCCGGCTGGACAGGCTTTTGTGGCGGGTGTTGTTTAATTTCATTGATGATGAAAACTTTCAGCGTACAGCTGCAACCAGGGCTAAGAGTTGCCAAGGCTCATTAATGTTATACGTGATAAACTTTGAAGGACAAATTGCTCAGGAAGGCATCAGGGATAAAGGGGAAGTTATAGGTTGGTTTTACTCTTTCACCCCCCTTCCTCTGCCTCCATGCACACTTCTAAAGAACATTTTGTTTAGGACAAATCCAGTTAACATAATTGCCTCTTTTCTTTCTTGTCCTTCTTCCTCCCCTCACCCATTTTATATACGTGTATACACATATCACTGCTTTTTTTCCTTTTTTCTTTGCTTTGAGGGATAGAAGGAGGGAAAAAAATGATATACTTAGCCATTCTAAGTCTAGGGGAGAACGGCTATCAGATTATTGCACTGGGTCATATAACTGAACCTTCTCATTGTATATTAATATAGATTAATTAGTTAATTCAAACACTGATGGGAGGAAGAGACAGTTTGTCAGCATGAGCCCAGATGTGATTTCTCAACACTGAAAGTAGTCATAGGGTGATTAGAATTTGATCCACTTATTATTAATTCAAATTTAATGCTTATTCTTTCTTCCCCCAAATCCCTTTCCTTTTAAGGATTGAATGTCTGCACTTTGGGAGTCATGGTCTTGTAAGAGTAATAAAATAATGAAAAAGATCATTATGAGAAAGACAGGTACATTAGACTCTCATACATTTCTATGTACTCTTCAATCTTTAATTCCTTATATTTAAAATGGATACATCACAAACTAATTTTCTTCACAGGCTGTTGCTGTTAAAGCAAAGTGGACAAAAGCCTTTAAAAAGAGTACCGTATTTTTCGGAGTATAAGAAGCACCTTTTTCCTCCCTAAAAGTGGCTGAAAATTTGGGTGCGTTATTGTGTCGTGAAGGGAAAAGACGAGACATGAGGAACTCTAACCGTAACGTTTATTTAACAGAGGAACACAACTGACAGGAGGCAGCTTCTGTCTTACAGCTCTCTATTTATACCCCCTGAACAACAAGCATCCACCAATCACAGTGCCTGTATTTCCCGCTCCTTTGGGAGCCTCCTAGTGGTGCTCTCGGACATTACACCCCTTCCCCCTAAGTTGGAGCATGAGTAATCCGCTAGGTACGCCGGACGCCTTCTAATACGACTAGACCTTCTCAGCTCTCTTAGGACTCTGGTAGGGCAACCCTCCGGCCCCCCGCTGACAGGTGGCTGGTCCAGATCCATCGCTGGGGCTAGCGTGTGCTCCCCGTCGTTCCCAGTGTCAGAATCAGGTAAGTTTGCGGCATGGGACTGACTCCCTGGTTGCGGTACAGACTCTTTGGCATGACTCCCTTCCTCCTCAGGTGGGTCATTGTCAGTAACAGGTACGGGGCTGGAGTCAGCCAATTCCCCCCAACGGGACCGAATTTGGTCGAGGTGGCGGTGCCACTCCTGGCCATTCTCTAACAAGATTCTATATGAGCAGGGCCCGCAAATAGCCACGACCACCCCGGGGACCCATAGAGGACTACCTGAGTAATTACGGGCATACACTGGGCTCCCAATCTGGAACGAACGACCTGGTCGGGCCGAATCGAGAGGTTTTTCCGTTGAGTATTGGGGATGCAGGCGGTCAAGTGTGGTTCGTAGCCGCCTGCCCATGAGCAATTCTGCGGGCGTCTTATTGGTGGCTACACACGGGGTGGTGTGCTGTGTGAGGAGCAATTCTGCTATTTTCGTTTGCCAATCCCCTGGGCCTAACTTTGTGAGGGTCTCCTTTGTTGTGCGGACCATGCGTTCGGCCATCCCGTTTCCCGCTGGGTGCCATGGCGCAATCAACCCATGTCTGATTCCTAAACCCGCCAGATAACCCTCAAACCTTGTGGATGTTAATTGAGGACCATTATCCGAGATTAATACATCTGGATAACCATGCGTCGCAAATAACGACTCCAAACATCTAATTAATGCATCTGAGGTGGTGGTGGACATTAAACGGACCTCCAGCCATTTGGAGAATGCATCAACTACCACTAAGAACATTTGGCCCCTAACCGGGCCCGCAAAATCCACGTGAATACGTGACCAAGGGCTAGCAGGAGTTTCCCACTTCTGCGGTGTGGCCTTTGGTGGGGCTGCACGGTTTTCCTGGCAAGGGGAGCAAATGGATACTCGGTGTTCTATGTCCCTGTCAAGCCCCGGCCACCAGACATATCCCCTGGCCAAAGCCTTCATACGGACGATGCCGGGGTGACCCCGATGCAAAAGATCCAGGGTCTGTCTCCTAAATTGTTGTGGAATTATCACCCGCTCCCCCCACAATAAACATCCCCGCATCACAGAAAGTTCAAACCGGCGCGCTATGAATGGTGCAAACTCGACAGCCACTGTGTCCACAGGCCACCCCCTCAAAACCCAAGTCATGACTTTAGACAAAAGATGATCATGTGCCGTGGCCAGGGCGATGTCAGCAGCGGAGATCTGTAGGTTGATGTTGCTGATGTGCAGTACTGTTGATGCTGGGGCTGGATCTTCAAGTAAGATAGGTAGGGGGCAGCGACTGAGGGCATCGGCATGGGAAATGTGGCGTCCAGATCGGTAGATCAACCTGTAGTCATAGTTGGCGAGGAACACGGTCCATCGAGTCATTCTAGGCGAAAGAATCTGAGGAGTAGGACGGTTGCCAGCTAATAACCCCAGGAGTGGCTGATGGTCAGTTACGAGATCAAAGGTACGGCCATAAATGTAATGATGGAATCTGCGCACCCCCGCTATCAGCGCTAAAGCTTCTTTATCAATCTGGCCGTAATTACGCTCAGGGCCAGCTAGGGTGCGGGAAAAAAAAGCAATGGGGGCCTCCTCCCCATTAGGTAAGCGATGGCTAAGTACAGCCCCCACCCCGTAGGGAGATGCATCGCATGCAAGGACTAGCGGTAAGTTAGTACTGTATTGTGCTAAAACTGTATTCGATGTGAGGAGACGCTTGACTGCAGTGAATGCCTGTGCCTCCCTGGCCCCCCAATGCCACGGGGACCGGGCGTCCAGTAGTCTATGCAATGGTTCCGCTACAGTTGCTTTATGTGGCAGGAAAATCGCGTAAAAATTTAAAAGGCCGAGGAATGCCTGCAGTTCCATTCTAGATGTTGGAGCAGGGGCTTCCACTATAGCTTTGATTTTATTAGCTGTGGGGTGGATCCCCTTAGAATCAACTAAGAACCCTAGAAACTCAACACTGTGTTGCAAAAACGCATTTGTTCTGTTTGACTCTCAAGCCAACTGACTGAAATTTGGACAGTACTGCTCGCACTCGCGACAGCAATTCAGATCGGGATGAAGCGGTGACCAAAACATCATCAAAGTATGGCACCGTCCCTGGAATTCCATGCAAAAGACGTTCCATGAGACTTTGGAAGATCCCAGGGGCGGTGCAAATACCGAATTGCAGGCGGCGGCAGCGGAAGGCGCCCCTGTGAGTAATGATGGTCTGAGCCTCTGCAGCTAAATTGTCCACAGGCAGTTGTTGGTACGCCTGTGACAAGTCTAACTTTGCGAAAATGTTTCCCCCCCCCTAAGGAGTGAAGCAGATGGTGGACGATGGGTACCGGGTAAGCGTGGGACTGCAGAGCGCGGTTCACAGTGCACTTGTAGTCTGTGCACAATCTAATAGACCCGTCAGGCTTGACCGGTGTGACGATAGGTGTTTCCCATCGCGCCTGATCTACAGGTTCTAATATTCCTTGCTGCAAAAGGCGGTCTATCTCGGCATCCACCTTGGGCAATAGCGCTAAGGGGACTCTCCTCGGCTTGAGGCGGATTGGGGCTACAAGTGGATCAAGGCTGAATGATACGGGGGTGCCCGTGTACTTTCCCAATTTGCCATCAAAAACCGTCGGGAACTCTGCGGCCATCATTGCTCCTACGTCCTCCCCCTTGACAGCATTAATGCCCTCCAATGTGAGGCCGAGGGCAGGGAACCAATCTAATCCCAAAAGGCTTGTGAGGGGACCATCCACTATAACAAGGGGTAATTTGCCTGAAAATGTTTTAAATTGAACGGGGAACTTTCCCTTGCCTATTATAGGAATGGTAGACCCCTGGTAGTCTCTAAGGAATAGTGGGCAGGGCTCAAGGCGCTTCTTTGATGCTCTCGGGAAAATGCGCTTTAACGTGCTCCATGACACGATGGACAGAGCGGAACCTGTGTCCACTTCCATAGGGCATGGCTTATTGCCGAGCAATACAGTTACAGTAAATTTCTCACTTGGGGACAGCTGGTTTTGTTTGATGATGCTAGAGCTGATGTCGGTTGAGCGATAGATTGTGTAGCAGCCCCCTCTTCTCGCTTGGGGCCCCCATGGCTGTCTTCGTTGTTTGGCTGGTGCTGTCTCTCGATATGTAGGAGTCGTTGGGGGCCCTCCGGAACGGCAAACCCTCGCGAGGTGACCCCTGCGGCCACATCGTCGGCAAATTGCGTCTTGAAATTTACATTGGGCTCTTAGGTGATCCCCCCCGCAACCCCTGCAAGGTGAACGGGATGGGGGGGCGATTCCTCGGACTAGCATCCTTCTGGTTCTCAGCTATGCGGCATACTTCATCGTCAATGGCTAAAGCCCGCTCAAGGTCTTCAGGTAGGCTTCCTATAGCGTTAGTAGCCAAGGTGTGTGTGGCAGGTGCGGTAGCGCCTGTGTCCTCCATTTCAGCGAGGGACTGGTTTGACATCTCCGCCGCACGCGCCTCAGCGAGGGCAACTGAGAACGTGAGCCCATGAATGGCAAGGAGACGTCTCTTCAGTCGGCTGTCACGCACCCCAAAAACAAGCCTGTCTAGGAGGTAATCCTCCAAATTCTGGAACTCGCAATAGAGAGAGGCTCTACGGAGTGCAGCCACAAACTGATTCACCGTTTCCCCCTCCTTCTGATTCCTGTGATAAAAGGCATAACGCCTTGCACATCTTGATGGAGGGGGGGCATAGTGGTCCTTCAGCTTCTCCATGAACTCCTCCCATGGAATGCTATGAATGGAGCGTGGGGCGAACAGGGCTTGGGCTGTTTCAAACATTTCTGTCCCGCAAAAGCCCAAAAAGTAAGCCCTTTTTCTATCTCCAGACAGCCCTGTGAATTCATTAGCAATGAGGAAACATTCGAATCGGGCTACATAGGATGCCCATGTCTCCCTAGGCGGATTAAATGGGGCAAACGTATGCTGCGTGGCCATTCTTCCTGTGGTGATTATTAAGTCTTTTACTGACAGGCACTCGCCTCACCTCCAGTCCGCTGCAGCCTTTCCTGAGTGGAGTGGCGTTCTACCTTCCTCGTCGCCAGTATTGTGTCGTGAAGGGAAAAGACGAGACATGAGGAACTCTAACCGTAACGTTTATTTAACAGAGGAACACAACTGACAGGAGGCAGCTTCTGTCTTACAGCTCTCTATTTATACCCCCTGAACAACAAGCATCCACCAATCACAGTGCCTGTATTTCCCGCTCCTTTGGGAGCCTCCTAGTGGTGCTCTCGGACATTACATGTGTCTTATACTTCGAATGTAGTTTTTTTCCAGCCCTAACTAGGTGCTAACAGATCTTCCCAGCTCTTACCTTGCAGGCTTTTTCATTGTTACTCTCTCCAAAGAATGTTTTTCCAGCCCTAAGTCTTTGCAGAATTTTTTTTCATTGCTCTACTTGCTCCGAATAAGTTTTTTTCTAGCCCTAACCAGGTGCTAACTATCTTCCCAGCTCTTACTGGCTTGCAGGCTCTTTCATTGTTACTCTCTCAGAAGAAGGTTTTTTTTAAGTCCTAACCAGGGGATAAAATAATGTGCTGAAGCTGACCAGACTAAGGACGCTAGCCAGATGAATACCTGGTAGACAGATTGTTTTCCCCTATTTTCCTCCCCAAAAACTAAGGTGCGTCTTATACTCTGAAAAATACGGTAACTCTTCTGCTACTTTGAATGGCTCACAGATTAGGCAATAGCTTGTTGTGCCTATTTTAATCAGGAATTGTACTTAATAGAATTCAGTATGCTGTCATCCAGGACATGATCTAGATCATGCAATATTCTGGACAACTCAGCTAATGAACTAATGAATTACAACTTGCTTACAGATAATAATTTTCTGCATTAATCAGTAGACCACACATTTCTCTTCTTTAGGATACATGGCAAAAGACTGCTTAACTTCAGTCTCTGAAAAAGCTTAGACTTTCCAGATATTTAGATTACAGTTCCCAATCCCTTGCCATTGGATATACTGAAATGATTGGGAGATATAAAACACAATATCTAGAAAACACCAAGTTGTCTACCATGCTGAAAGACATTGGTATGTGTGCTAGAGGATGCTATAGGTTAGTAATACCATTTCGGAGCACTAAAACCTATATACCGTAGTTTTGAAAGAGCTATAGCTGTTAGGAAGAGTTCAATCAGCAATCTCAGCAAATTCTTCAGAAAGAATAACTGTGTTTGGGCTTGTGTGTGTTGCTTCAATTCTTCTTAGATATACAATAGTGTCACAATAGAATACGTGTTATGCTATTTCTATTGAGGGGAGGGGAGTCTTTTAAAAGAAGAAAATAAGATATGATCAGCAGTTCCAGTTTACCAAACCTTCAGAGTGTATCTCACAGAAATAGCTCAAGATTAAGAATCATTTTAAGAACAAATTCTGTTAAAAGTTAGAAAGCTTTGACGCATAAAAATTTATTTTTCTTACAACTCAAGAGCAAGGATTCTCTAATCAAACTGAGACATTGAGGTACCCATTATAAATATTATAAACATTATAAATACAGTAAATAAAAACTGCCAGATTGAAATATGGCTTTTCTTAGACAATGTTTAAATCTTACAAAAGTCCTATGCTCTGAAAAGAAACAAGGTAATGTATCATGTATAATTTATATTAGTAGAAAAATATGATTTTTAAGATTCCTCTTAATCACAAAAGAATATGACAACCAGGGGCGGGTTCCTAATTTTTTTACTACCACTCTGTAGGCGTGGCTTATTTTGTGGGTGTGGCTTGCCAGCCATGTGACCGGGTGGGCGTGGCTTGCCGGTCATATATTAGTTATTTCAGAGAGATGTTACTACTTTTTTTGCTATTTTATACCTTACATGAAAAGCTTTGCATACAAAGTGTGTGTTACACCATGGCAACACAGCAACCTTTATATGCAGAAAATGCTATAGTTAAAAGACAAGCAAGTCTCATACAGCATTTTTGGTTTCAGTCATGGATTCCTTAGATGAAAATATTGAGGACTGTTAAAAGAACAGTATCTTTTAACAGTCCTCAATGTTTTCGTCTAAAGAATAACAGTATAAAACTGTATAAAATTAATAGTATAAAAGGTTAAGCTTTCGGAAAAAGCCCACTTTGGGAAGCTTTAGGCAAAAGCAAAGGAAAAGTGTCAAATGCGAGCTTCTTCTTATTTTCAAGCGAAGGGACGGGGAAAGACTTAATTGTCAGGTTTCTGGGCATGCGCTGTGTGCTACCGGTGCTATAGAGTGGACCGCACCGGTAGGAACCCACCACTGATGACAACCCAGTAGACAACAGCCGTCCCTTTACAGAAGCAATTCCAGGAAAACCTATCACGATCTCTTCCCCTTAGCTGTTATAAAACCTCAGTCTTCTTTTAAGGAACTTTCTCAGAAAAAAAAGATATAAGTGTCTCCAGAAGGTAGGGGAAGACCTGAACAAGAAAATATACTTTGAAATAGACCTAAAACAAACAAGCAGGATACCCATTTGATTATTTGTTGCTGTCCTCAACCATTTCCAATTGAAAGTGGTAGATCAATAATACAAATTAGCTAGGGAATTGTTGTACATAAACAGATGGAGTCTTCAGTTGTTTTCTCCTAGTCCACGCAATAACCATACCTGACGATCCTGACCCCATCAGAAACAGAACTGACTTGTAATAAGAAGCCTGTAAACTGGTTTTTCACAGTTTCTCTTATCTCTAATCTTAAATTCAGATGTACCTTTCTCCAGCAGGTTTCGATGTTTACATTAAAATGTTTAAACAACTGTATCAATTTTTCCTGATATTCTTGTAATTATTTAATCGGATATATATATTCTTGATTATATTTGTCCTTACAATGTGGATTTTGGAAACATTTCTAAAACTGGAAAATTATACCTTTCATATGCCGCTTCTCTTTTCTTAGGTTCCATCCAATTCTGCACTAAAAATGATAATTGAGCAAATTTCTCCTTTCATTTATCAGGATCCTTAAAAAATTCTGTAACCATTAAGGCTGGGTTTTTTTTTTTATGTTTTAAAATATTCTGTAATCCAAACAAGCTGGCATTAAGTAAATCTATTTTTCCTCTAACTAAACTGCAATGTTTGCCACTACTAA